>CM075017.1:12529062-12540354 GCA_037576675.1 Pangasius sanitwongsei | reverse complement strand
ACCTCTTCACCCTGTAATCTTACTGTTCCACTTCCCTCCCTTTCATTCACACACATGTACTCAGTCTTACTACGACTCACTTTCACGCCTCTTCTCTCCAGCGCAAACCTCCACCTATACATTACAATATATAGTTTTCCAATTATAGATTTTAATTGTTTCCTCCACATACAGTGGCTACAAACAAATAATAATAATAGCTAGAATACTGATAACCATAGTAATAATAATAATGATGATAATACTAATCAGTAATGATATCAATAATAATAGAGGATATAATAATTAAAACAATATTAACGACAATAATAATGAGAACCATAAAATTAAAGAATTGCATTAAAGTAACATATATATGCACATAAACATACATACACATATATACTCATATACATATTTAAAACATTTTTAACAAATGTGTATTTTACTATTTTTTTTTATAACTGTCCCCAGTTATATTTCACTTCTCTTTTTTTTTAAAGTTCACTTGCGTGTTTAGGAACTCTTAAGTGGTCAGCTATGGCTTCCTGTTCCCCTGGGGTTTAAATAAGAGGCGACACAGAGGCCAGATTCCCTTAGATATTCATCATGAGGAAGATTAGAGAATAAAATAAAATGAGACAAATCTTCACCAAGTGTACCAGTAATTCTGGAGCAAACTGAAAGTTGCAGCCACAAATTGTAGTCTGTTTACAGTAAAGTAAATAAATGTTTTTTTTTGTATAAGGATAGTAATGTACTGGACAATTTCATTTTCCATCATTTTTGTCCTGCCTCTAAAACAACACGTCACAGACTCTTACTTGTGAAGTCTAGTTTAGTGTCTATCCCATGAGCGTTGCTTTAGAGCAGCACTCTAATTCTTTCCAAAGCCTAAGCCTTTGCCACAGTTCTGATGTTATTCCCTCTGTGAGATCTGGAAAATGTCTGTAAATTCATCCGAGTATAGCAAAGTTTAATGTAAAGTTTAATGAAAAAAAAAAACCAACATATAGCTTCACTCTATAACTTACAGCACATATTAGAAGGGAAAAAATGTTAGGTAGTTGGAAAATGTTAAATCTTGGAAAAATACCGTTAGAGATTTGACTCATTCCTTTAGGAAGCAATGAACTAATAACAAAATACGTTTTGGTCACCATCATTTTGACTGCTCTTTATTTTCTTACAGCGTTATTTGAAGACGTGTGGGTCGCTCCTAAAGCTGCTGCTCCCAAGGTACTTATTTTGTCATGCAATTTTCTACATGGACCAGTGAGATAAGACATAACACAAAACAAAGTGTCCTGATATCAGAAAAATAACGCACAAGCCAAAGCCAAATGTTAAAGCAGAGTGTTTTTTTTTTTTTTAAGGGTGTTCTCACTTATTTTTGTGCGTTTCACTTGCTCCTGATTGAACCATGTGACAATTTTTTTTTTTTTTCTCCAAACAAATGAAATGTCCTGGAAAAATAAAAAAATATTATCTATGTTTAGTATCATAGTAGCAAGGGCAATCATAAAAAAAAACATAAATATAGCCTAGCAACAGCCGTGCCTGATATAACTCAGGAGTGATTTGAAGACAGACACCAACTGATTATACAAGTGGACTTGTGTGTGATCGTGCTTAGCTAGTTTAAAAACCTGCAGCAGCACTTTGCTTAACATAGCTATTATTTATGCTGATTATCACGGTCACATTTCAACATGCAAAACATCCCGAGCACTGATTTAGAACCATGATTCATTTTGTAACCTGATCTAATTTAGGGGTGTCTCATTGTCTTATGTAAGGAATAAAACACTTTGCGACCTGTTATTATAGGAAAGTAGTCAAAAATGGGGTGATGCAATGAAGGCCGATTATTTTCCTATAGCAGTATGTTGGCAAGTTTTGAATTCATCGTATACTACGTCAATTTGCCAGCAATTAAATTTTTAAAAAATGTATTAATGAGCAGCACGTCATACTTTAGTTCTTGTTATGAGTTATGCTATAGCAGCTACACTATACGGCCAAAAGTTTGTGGACACCTGACAATCGCTTGTTGAACATTCCATTCAGACACTGATGTATTCAGTGTTCAGTAGGAGTGTGTCCACTCGAGTTCTTCAACACCAGCCTTGGCAAACCATGTCTCCATGAACCTCGCTTTGTGCACAGAGGCGTTGTCATGCTGGAACATGTTTGGGCTCCTTAGTTCCAGTGACGGGAAATTGTAATGCTACAGCATACAAAGACAAACTCCTCAGTCCTGAAGGCTTTCCCGTGTCAGGAAAATTTAAGTTACAGCCTTATCTCTGTTAAATAACAACACTGTGGAATTTCCTGTGAATGAGCTGTTACCATAGAAACGATAACCTATAAGAATGAGTGCATTAATACAAACCTGAGATTTGCAGCTGCACTACAGCTGCTGTTATAGAAAATTAATCAATACGTTCTGACCAATCAGAATCCAGAAATCAACAGCGCTGTGGTTTAAATCTGTATGAACCAGGAGCACCTGATTCACCAAGTGGAAATATTGCGGAATGAAAATATCCATAACTCGGACCAAGTAATTCAATGTCCAGTTGATGATTTTATATGATGTGGATAAACCATGAATCACAAATAATGAGGTAGAAGTCGGCCAATACAAGCTCTTTGATCTCTTTGATTCAAAGTGTGTGTTTCTTTTTGATGATCTGTCATCCAAACGCATACCTAATAGCAGCACCGCAACACAGAAACATGATTCAATCAGTCGCATTTAAACTCTTCATTATTTATATCCTTCCAGCACGTTGCTCCCATATCACTTACATTCACTTCCTGTATAACTGAAATTATAGTGTATAGATTGTGTATATTGTATAAGCTACACTGAAATACTCAGAATGTTAATTAGCATCCCTGAGAACGTGCCCTAGGACCGAATTTGTTTGTGTTTAGTTCATTACAGGTTATGCATTAGCATGAGACTAAGCAGAGTTTAGTGTTATGTAAAATGGACCAAGGTGAATGAAAGCACTTGCACGTACAATAATGTTAATTATAGAAATTTAATCAACACCTTCCAGCCGATCGGAATTCAGAATTCAACTGCACTGCGGTATACATATAAATAACGAGTATTTTCCATAACCATGGTATAAGCAGCCTGAGCGAAGCATTCCATAACCCTGCACTTTTTTATACTAGCACTGCAAGCATGGAAATGATGGCCATGGTTTCTCTCAGAGCGAGGAAGAGGACCGACGTTCAGACGACATCACCTGGACCCCAAATCAGCGCATCCATACGAAGAAAGGAAGCAAAGGGCACCGCAAGAGGGCCTCCAGAAAAGGCCAGGCTGTTTCAGGCCTGAGCCAGAAGAAGAAATGTGTGAATGGATTTATCATGTTCTGTCGCATGAACAGGAGATTGTATCTCAGGTGGGTGTACAGCCTGTAAAGTCCTTTCACGAGATTTGGATATGCTGAAAGATTCCCTGAAACGAGGAGAGTAATGAGACATGTCTCCTGCTTCTGAGCAGGACCCACCCAGGACTTCCTTCTACTGTAGTGACCAAAGAGCTGGCTAACTTGTGGCACATCATGCCTAAGCAAGAGAGACGTGTTTACTGGTAGGCCTGCAGGTTTTCATCCACTGTCTTATGGTCATCTTCAGAATTATTGGCACCCCTCAAGAGAAAAGGCAACAGTGACTGTATAAACATACACTTGGCTTAAATTGTCTACTCAGATGAACAAACTTTCATATGAGCTAAAATAAATAAATAAATAAAACAGCATTTTCTCTTAGTCACCACTTCTGTCCTATTTCCCTGGAGCATAACCATGAGGTATCACCTTCAGAAAAACCAAACACTATCAACACAAACTAGACTTGATATGATTATTGATAACAGATCTAAATTCATAAGGAGTTTTTAAAGCACAATCAGGGTGATAATTCCCTCAGTACAGGGGAATTGTAATATTGGGGGTGCCAGAACAATTGTACAATGTAAGAATCCTTTTGAAGCTTGTTGTGTTGAAATAAAACAATGCAACAGCCATGTACAGTGTACAATGTTCAAGCCAGAAATATCAGCATGTGTTATTCATTTTACATACTCTTTTTTTCATGAAGGGTGCCAATAATTCTGGACTGTAAAACGTAACGGTAACCCAGACTCCCTGTCATCTTAACCCAATCCTTTCTTTGTTTCAGTCTGAAGGCCCGACAGTTCAGTCGCGAGCACAACCGTAATGTGCGCAGCGAAGGCCAGGAGGCAGAAGAGGAAGAGGAGCACTGCATTCCCAGTCCACTGCACACGTTACTGGCGCACAGAGACCTGTGGTTCACCTCCAGCGGAAAGCCCTGAACATGTTCCTTATTCCGTCACTGCAGCTACACCACACTGAGATGATCAGCAGAGATATGTTTGGTCCCTGAAATTTGCTTCATTCATTATGAAGCCTACAGCCAGCAGTTTAGCACTGTGCACACTGCACGTTTATATGATGAGACAACAGCAGCACCACAACCCACGTGGACTTGTTCAGATTTGATGACGTGGTTTCTCGAAGCCAAAAAGTCCTCTTTCTTCCTCAGCCGAAACATATTTTACCTACTATTATGCTATTTTATGTACAAACTGTGTTACTGAGTCAAACAATGTATTTTAAGGTGTGTGTGATGATTTAGACATGATGCTAAAGAGGTAGCTATAAGCTTCCGTTATATTTATCTGGTTTTATCGTTTTATCTTCTAGGCTTGTAGGGCATGGTGTAGGCATGTAGGCATGGTGTAGGGCATGGTGGCTTGGCGGTTAGCACTGTTGCCTTGCACCTCCGAGGATTTCCTCCGGGTACTCCGCTTTCCTCCCCCAGACCAAAGACATGGGTTGTAGGCTTTCCAAATTGTCCATAGTGTGTGTGTGTGTGTGTGTGTGTGTGTGTGTGTGTGTGTGTGTGTGTGTGTGTGTGTGTGTGTGTGTGCGTTGCGACGGGTTGGCACCCCATCCAGGGTGTCCCCTGCCTCATGCCCCGAGTCCCCTGGGATAGGCCCCCAAGCAGTACAGAGAATGGGTGGATGGATAGGATGTAGCATAGCGTAGGTGTATTGTATTAAGGAAGCAAACTTTGGACACCAAACATATCACGAATGATCAACTACATCTGGTGTAAATAGAATACTGTGTACATTTTTCATATTTTGTTCATTTTTCAGCGTAATGCTGAGTATTCTAACAGGTACGTAGTACTGTAATGTTTAAATACTGTAGTTATTTCTGAGTATCAATTACTTACTTATTGTTAAATAGTTAGTTACATTTTAGAGGCTTTCAGTGTTTTATAAGGCCGTTATAAGTAAGTTGGGTTGCAGTTTAGGAATTTAATAATTACCTAAAGCTGCATCATATTGCAAAAGAAGCAGAAGCAAAAGAAATGTTTTTATTTTTTTTTTATACACCATACAGTTCAAAGACTATCAGTGTTTTTAAATGCTGTAAACAGTTTTAAACTCCGATATAATATATGTGTAACTGAATCTAATAATATAAACATTTTAGAAAGAGCTTTATTTATATGTTTTTGTACGTATTGTATTATACTATGTTATGTATTAATATTATTTTAGTTATGTTACAAAATGATTGTGTTTGGAAGCTTTATCAGAGTTTTAATATGACTCATAGAGTTAAAATATTTGTTTTTGTGGAATCTAAAAAGAACTCGTGCATTGTGATACTTTATTTACTGTCAATTAAAGTTTAAACCATTTGGATTTTTATCACAAAGATGCCTCATTGTTTCCTCTCATCTTCTACTCCACGGATTCAGGGTTTATGCTGAACATCTGGCAGACTTTGTGCAGCTGTGCGTTCGCCGACAGGGATTCCTCTTTCAGTTGCTCGTTGCTCATGCGAAGTTTCAACACCTCAGCCAGCAAAGCCACCTTGTCCTTCTTCTCCTGAGCGAGAGACCAGGAGAGAGGAAGACGTGGGATTAATGAGCAGGTCAGTGGATTCCCAGCACAGCTGTGCGCTGACATTGTGTGTGTGGCATTAATTAGAAGCTGACCTTCAGGAGATCAGTGCTGAGCCTCATCAGCACGGCCTCCAGGTGAGAGAGTTGGTCAGGAAAGTCAGTGAACACATCGTCACTGAAACAACATGCATGTCATAAAGTTTGAGTCATCAGAGTTTATTAAATAATGAAAAAAAAAAAACAGTAACTGCAGTTGCTAAATGTTTTTAATTATCACAAAGATGTTCTAAACCAATCAAAATAATATACACTTAAATAAAACAAAAAAAGAAAATTCATTTTTTACATGCAGCTCGCAAGGAAAATGTGCACTGGGAGTATTTTAAATACAGCTCATTTCTAACATATAAATAATATTTAAAAGTAATGCCTGGTTTCTAATCAGGACACATTGTACATCGCCCCTGCATCGCATTTTGTTTATTTTGTCCTTAAGATAATTCGGTTAATGCTCAAAATATTCAGTTATTTTATGGACTCTTACAGATAAAGTCACATGGAGAATTATTTGAGTTAAACAGGTCTTGTTTGTTTTGCATTCTCATATTTCCTGAAGTCATTATTATTCATTGTAGTTAAATATACCACACATCCATCATTTCTAGAGTAGTAGTTCATTCAAGGGACTTGTATAGTGGTATGCTCCATGTGATCTAAGACTAATAATAAGCAGATTCAGAAGCATGCTGTTCTTTAACAAAGAAAAGCATGTAATTGTTGACAGGGTGAAGTTTTCGGGTAAGGAGACATTTATTTAACATTTACTGAAGAAGTGTCTTTTTCAGCAGTCAAAGGTAAAGCTGTAAGCTGTTTCCTTCAGGACAGAGGAGTTTATGCTTTTTTTTTTCTTTTAACAGAGATGCGTGTTGGTTACTTAAGCAATATCAGACGAGCAGAGTGCTCTTGTACTGAACATCACCTCGGCTTTGTGCCTATGGCTGAAACACAGCTATGCTGATATTCAACAGCGTGATTGTGAATGTGTTATTGCTTTTATACAACAGTTCTATACACAAGAAATTATTAGCGAGTAACTGACATTTCAGACACAATATGGTGAATTTTTTTTGGTTTATTTTTGCTCTGTCAAAAAAATAGTTCCCAAAGAAGCCATGGATGGATAGAGCGGTGTGGTATGCAAAGCACAGCCCATAGTAAGTGTAGTAATGGTCTAACTTACTATTGCTAGAATAGGAATTCTGAGACCAGTGGACTGATACAAACAGTGACATGTACTGGTGCGGCTATACTAAATATCAGCACTCTTGGAATGCTGCTTGTCCAATCAAATAACTGGACCAGTGCTAAGAGTTATACAGTGATTTATGTCCAGTTGTTCTGTTGGTGAAGTACGTTTAAAAAGGAGTGACTGGCTAACGTAGCTACCTAAATGAACAGGATGTTCACATAATTTATTACATTAATTTAATATCCAAACGGAATTAAAATTACGACATCTAGCTAGCGAGGTGATTTTTCATCCTCCAGCTAGCTAGCTAGTTAATGACCTAGTTTAGACATCAGTATGAGCCACAGGGTCTGTTTACAGCATATAATCTGAATAGTTTACAGCAGAATAAGACCTGGCTTTGAACTATCAAAGATGTCAACACTGTAAATATTGGGTATAAAGTTTGAAAGTTGTCAAATGAAGTTCACTGGGCTTTGTCCCAGTAAGACCTTCAGGTACGTGTCGGAAGTGTGTGCACGTTCATGACACAGTGGACAGCATGGCACCGTTGACTTCCATTATATGGTTTTAAAACCTAAAATTGGTCCAACTGAAAGTTGCCATACATTTTGCTGTAGCAAAAATGTATTGTATTGAGAGATCACTGTATTGTACCGAATCAAAGCTGAATTTTGTGTGTCGTTACAGCTCTAGATAATAATCGACTTTGAAGTGGTAACAGTAACTGTGCTTCACATCATAAAAGCCAAACGCATCTCTACAATGAAACTCTAAAATAAAACCTTCTAATAAAAGAATCTAATCTGAAAAATCTGAAAATAAAAAAAGCTAGTTTGAATGAGCAAAACTATAAAAGAATTGACTCACTCTGGAGCTTCAGTGAGAGCATGAGGAAGGTGTGGACTATGTGGTTCAGGACTCGTACCTGACTGCAGGTCACAGGACTCACCAGACAGGAGGTTAGCCATCTCCTGCGCTATAAACATTGTAAATAAAACACGCAGAACTCTTTAAATGTGTAAAATGATTATGACAATTATATATACAGTATTTCTGATTCTTTATTTACTTTCATAAGCCTCGGCTGCATTCACCAAGCTGTTCCAGTCAAGCTTGCTGGCTGTATTGGTCAGATTCAGGGGTTCCTGAACGTCCTGGTCCCATACCAGTGTGTCAGAGAGCCCACATCGTGCCTGGGACCCTATGGAAAAAATGTTCTTTTCATACAGCAGCATAATTTCTGATTCCACTTTCATTGATTACAGTGTTATTCAAGGTGACTTTTGATAGAGGAACTGGTTGCCCCTTTGGACTGCCCCTTTGGACTGCCCCATTGTTGGAACAATGTTACGCCAAATGTTAAATGTCAGTGTGCAGCATAATAATGAGGTAATCACTTTTACTGTCATCACTGTCACGGTTCCAGTTGTTGGTAGAA
Organism: Pangasius sanitwongsei; assembly: GCA_037576675.1. Taxonomy (NCBI): domain Eukaryota; kingdom Metazoa; phylum Chordata; class Actinopteri; order Siluriformes; family Pangasiidae; genus Pangasius; species Pangasius sanitwongsei. The sequence goes on along the minus strand of CM075017.1, from coordinate 12,531,715 downwards.
AATGGGATGATTGGGCCCTTGTTTTTGGATGTTCTTGTTTTTGGATGTGCGGTGCAAAAACGATCATTGAGTGTATCTGATTCCTGGCAGTAGCTCTTACCTGTGGGGTCAGACTCCAGAGAGAGGTGGGTGGGTCTGGGGACAGGACGCCTGGTGAGGACGGGGCTAGAGAACATTAAGGGCTTTGGTGAAGATGAGCCTTGAAGACACTCAGTAGCACTTCTGCTTGTTTGGGTTGGCTGAAAAAATAAACATGGCAGTCATGGTGACTTGCTGTCTGGGGCATCATTGTTTGTAGAAGCAATGCTTTGGGTCCTTGTTATTGTTTGTGAAATAGCACTAACCGAGTCGGTTACTTCATCCATCAGAATGAGCTTTTTCAGGTCCTCCACTACAGTGGTCTTGTGAACAGGTCGTGGGGTGCAGCCTGGCCGGAGTGTAGCGATCACACAGGGCTGACCAAACACATTCTTTGACTTCGTGTCCACCTGCCTGCACAGATTTAAACATCAAGTCAAATAGTGAATACTAAAAAAAAACATATATGCTCTATTCCTTGCTAAATACGGGTTCTGCCTCTTCGTACTCTAACACCCCAGACTCAGCTTCATAATTAGCATATCATTATCATAATATCTTAGCAAATACATTTTTAAAAAATGATAAAAATATTTAACCAATATTGATACATATTTATAATTTATAAATTATATGTAGTTATAATTCCAAGAATAATCTCATCTTGTACTATTTAAGGATTTAAAAAAAAAAAAATCCCTCAATATATTTTGTGATGATAGATTATTCATAAAAAAGTGGGCATGGCCAAGAAAAAAGAGCTATAACATGTGTAAGTTAATATTGCCCTAATTTTAATACACACCTTTTATTATTGTTGCTGATCGAATAATTTCCAACTTCACTGGACTCTTGGCTGTTCTTCTGTTTGCCGGTGTTTTGAGTGCCATGTGATTGGCTGGATGAGGCAGAGTTAGAACCATCTCTAGGAGTGTGAGAACTATAACAGGCGCCATTGTACACACTGAGCTTACAGTAACCAGTAAGCTTACTATCTCTTTGTAAATTCAGATGGTCCGGTGAAGATGGACTTTGTGGAAGCGTAAAGCTGTTGTTGAATACATGTGGATCTGGAGCCCATTTCTTCACACTGAAGAAACTCTGTTTCTTTGAGGACTGCGCTTGGTCACAATGATTCCAGAGACGCTCCTGATTCTTGGAGATCTCTGTGCTGGTTAAGTTCAGTGAACACTGGTGCAGGCTGGAGAAACACTGAGTCTGGATCTCCTGGTCCTTAAAATGTTGAAATTCTTGGTCATATGTCTGCTGCTGGATTGGATTTATTGGGGTTGAATCTGGCAACGTCGGAGAAATTGCAGCTCTCATCAGTTGAGGCTTTTCCACCACCGAGGTCTTGATTCCTTGAGGCCTGCAGGACAGTGCACTAGAAGTGACATACACAAAGTGTTGGAATGGGTCAGTACAAAAGCATTTTCATGCACAACAGTCACTACAGTTTACTCAGAATGGTGCCATAAAAAAAAAAAAAAAAAAACAGTTCTGTGGACTTGTTGATGAGAGAGGTCAACAGAGAATGGCCAGACTGGCTTGAGCTGACAGAAAGACTACAGTAACTCAGATAACAATTCTGTACAATTTTGGTGAGCAGAAAAGCATTTCAGAATGCACAGTTGTCGAATCTTGAGATAGATGGGCTCACATCAGGTTCCACTTCTGCCAGCCAAGAACAGAAAGCTGAGGCTGCAGTGGGCACAGGCTCACCAAAACTGGACAGTTGAAGACTGGAGAAAGGTAGCCTGGTCTGATGAATCTCAATTTCTGCTGAGGCACACAGATGGTAGAGTCAGAATTTGGTGCCAAGAACACGAATCCATGGACCCAACCTGCCTTGTGTCAACAGCTGGCCGTGCTTGTCCGAGGAGCTTGTATGTTTTGGATCATGAGCAGATCCTTTCTTTCTCCATACTTAGGCCTTTCCATCAGTTTAGTAGAGGTTAATCTTGGTTCCAACGTTTCTGGCTTGTCTCTGTATTTCATTGCGAAATTCCAATCTGGCCTTCTGATTCTTACTGCTGATTCATACCAGTGGTTTCTTACTTTTTCTTGACATTCCAAATTGTATTGGTTATGTCCAATGCTCGTGCAATGACTCTGATCGATTTTCTCTCTTTTCTCTGTTTCAAAATGGCTTGCTTTTCTCCCATAGACAGCTCTCTGGTCTTCATCCTTTTCAACAACAAATGCAGTCTTCATGGGCAAAATCCAGGGCTCAAACCGAGAGTAGACATTCAGAACTATTAATTGTTTAAACAATCAATCTGACACACTTGGGCAACAAGAAACACCTGTCATTCCAATATTTTTGATCACTTGAAAAATGGGTGGGTTCAAACAAAAAGTGTCATGTTCTAAGTTAACACATCTAGATGTAATGAAAGCTTAAATTTTGATCTGTCATCTCAGGTTCATCTTTTGATCTCAAACCCAAATGTCTTCAAATAAAAATGGCCTTGCCATTCCACAACTTTTGGAGGGGAGTGTGTGTGTGTGTGTGTGTGTGTGTGTGTGTGTGTGTGTGTGTGTGTGTGTGTATATATATATATATATATATATA
>CM075017.1:12512741-12525456 GCA_037576675.1 Pangasius sanitwongsei | reverse complement strand
TATACATACATACATACATACATATACATATATATATATATATATATATATATATACACACACACGTATATATAAAATCTCCATCTGGATTTATGTAAAGCTGATGGCTGATTTGTGGCAATTATAAAAAACTCTATATAACCAAAGCTGAATTGAACCCATGTAGAAGGTTCAGATGATGATTGTGCCATAGAATTGGACCCCACAGCGTAGGTCAAAGGCGTAGTTATGAGACAATTTCTATTTGACACCCTCACTATGCACTCGAACCCTGTGATCTGTGGTTTAGGATAAGATAGACTTTAATTACTTTTGCGCTTCAGCAAGCACTTAAATTAGCACTATATGTAAAAAAAAAAAAAAATTCCTTGTCTTGTGTTTCTTCATACTGTTCTAACCTCCCCAACTGGGTTTTCAGATTGATGGTATTCTAGGCGAGTCCCTGACCTAGTTACCTAGCATGCGGATGTGTTTTTTGATAGGGACAGCAAGACACTTCTGTAAGTGGCGCTGGATAAGGGTGTCTGCCAAATGCCATGAATGTAAATATTAGCATTGGCGTTCCAGCGCAAAACTACAGAAGCAAATGTTTCTGCTTATCGATTACATTTAGAGCATAGGGAACACTGCAATAGCAATAGCATTGTGCACTTTTACAGTCAACAAATGTAAACAACCTTGTGATCAAGAGTATTTAAATATTCATTCAAACAGAAAACACTCCATCATACCAACACCAGTTAACATTTATTGTGTTGACAAATAAAATCAACACCATAAAATTACAGCACAGGAATCTGTAGTGGTATCAGGAACCAGCACAGGCCAATTCACAGAAATCTAATCACAGAATTATGATCATCGAGTCCACAGTAGGAAACAAGGCACAAACACATGGACTATATATATATATATATATATATATATATATATATATATATATATATATATATAAAGCTTAAGGGACAAAGCTAGTTCCATGTAGAGCCCAAAATTGCAAATCACTCAGAGTGAACTATCCAGACACTGCTGTATATACAGTTCTCTGGTCCTGTTGATGGATCCACACATCTTCCTTACAAGTAAAATCACCTAGGAATGTGTATTACAGCGTAGGTCGGGGTATGAGCTGCGAGCTCAAAACTGTGACGAGATTGCATAAACATAAAACACAATTAAAACATTCCCCAAAATCGAAATAAATCCGTCTTTTCATAAATTGGTGAACCAGTTTAACAAGCACCTTTGATTTACTTTGGTTGCAAAATAATGCTAAATATGCCATGATAACAGATTTATGGGCAGATTTCAAGACAACATTTTCTTTAAAAATAACACCACTGGAAAAACTGGAAGCTACAGTACAAATTCTTTTATCCGACACTAAAAAGAAGCTACTGGTTCCATCTTTTAGCTAAATACCAACCCACGAAATATAAACGACACCATATTAAAAATAAAATTAAATAAAAACCTATTTACACTGTTACATGTACAGACACTTGCTTGGAACAGATAAAACGCATTGATTCTCACTGCACAGACAGCATGTCAGTCAAAATGTCAATGAAATTGTCCAGGCCCCAGAGGTAGCCGTCCTCCCGGTTTCCCTCCACCCACGGGCTGCGGTGGTCCAGCGCGAGAGGAGGAGGCATTGGCACGGTCTTCCCAAAGTCGATCATCCACACACCAGCACGGCCGCTCTGGTCATGAACAAACAGCAGCGAGCTTCCCACCACCTACAGCCAAAGACACAAGTCACTGGTTAACTGGAGAATCAAAAATAATGGCACCTGCTATTGAAACTGTATTCAAAATAATGACTTTGATGCTGAAAGTCAAAATATGTGGTATAATATAACTTTAATATACAGATTTAAGTTTGTTATTCTGTAGTTGGGGGGAAAGAAGTGTGCTCTGATGATCAACACACTGACACACACATAAATAGTTTCTTGTACCAAAACTTAGAGCAATTTTGCACCAAGGTAACGGTGCTAGTTTGTGAGCCGATGCCTAATGCTTCTTAAGACTTCGAATTTACTCAGATTCAACATCCTGGATATTTTCAACACAACTTGTACTTTTTGACTTTTCTCTCAAGTACGGACAAATCAGTCCGTCTGAAGGAGTCATTCTGTCGCTGTGAAAGGACGGGCAACTGTAAAAGACGGCATCTTAGCAAGTGGAAATATCTTGAATATAGTCACGGTCATCTAGTATTTCCTATTTTAAACTACAGTTTATTACAATAAACCAAATATAAGGTTATGAAAACCTACTTCTTGGCATATTTTACTAATTTGAAGCTTGAAATCATCTTGTTCTATTGGCAGATCTTTTTTTATTTATTTTTTTATTTTAAGCATTATCTCCAGACACAAGCAAAATATTCTGGAATAGAATAAGAAAAATTTAATCTTAAAATCTGCAAACACATCTAAAATCAAGCTGATGAATCTTATATTTGATTTATAATAATCTCATAATATTAGTAATATTAGATACATTTGCCCCCCCAAGATATTTTCACTTGCTTAAATATCAGTTTTTGCAGTGTACATGATCACTGTTGAAATAAGAAATATTGAAAAATAAATGAATATTGAAGGAAAAAAAAGCCAAATTAAATACTTCAATCAGAAATCAAATCAGTGGTCCTTAGGAGTAATAACCATTTTACTGGCAACGGCAATAAACGAAATAGGAACTACATTGCCCCCAATTTTAAAAATCAAAAACATAAGCAAAAGACAGACAACATCCAGAATATTTCCTAATAGGTGCCTTTACCTTTATACTATAATTTAAAACTATACCATACTTTTAGAAATCACATCAACATGTTTTTTACCTCATGAGCTTTGAAGAAGTCTGATGTCTCAAGCACCAGCCGCAGCTCCTTTAATCTCCGTTGGTAATTTCTCTGAAATTGAAGAGAGGCATCACGTCATAAACACAGAAAAGCTCTGACTGTGACGCTTCTCAGCTCACGGCAAATACAGAAACCTCCTCACATACCAGAAGTGAGACATTGCTGTCCACAAAGTCGTCCAGCGCCTGCATCACCTCCTCCTTAGACTTTGTCCTTTTAAAATTAGTGTTACACATGCCGTCTGATTTCTGCACACACACACACACGTGAGGAAACTGAAACACGGCTCATAGTGCAGTTACGCACCAGTGCCAATACAGAATTCATCAGTGTCACTAACTGCACAAATCACCTTGATGCCCTCGATGCGGAAGCCCAGCGTGGCCGTGGAGCTGAGCGTCTCTCTCCACTGCATGTATCTGCTTTTAAGTACCGCTTGCTGCACTTTCTCCTCTGGAGTCGGAGCCTCAGGGTCCACCGCTACCATCTTCTCATACATGTCTTTACGAGGCTGGGGATTCTTCCGCGCTTTCTTCAGCTCCTCCTCCAGGTAGGTCCTGATCAGATATGAACCATTCAACAATCACAACTTTTAATGTATTTAATATAAAATGACATACTGTACATTTTATCTGTCTAATAGTTATGTTTAATGTCATGGAACATCTATAAAACAAGTTACTTCCTGTTATCACTTATAACAGCTATAAACACCAGCCTCTCTTTTTTTCTGATTCAAATCCGTGATTGCGTTCGCAGTGTTCTGTTGGTACACAGTATACGGCCAAAAGTTTGTGGACACCTGTCCATCACACCCATATGCGAGTTCCCCCAAACTGTTGTCACAAAGTTGGAAGCACACAATTGTATAGTGTGTCTGTGTGTGCTGTAGCTTTAAGATTTCCCTCCACTGGAATTAAGGGGTCGAGCCCAAACCTGTTCCAGCATGACAATGCCTCTTTGTAGAATGCGAGGTCCATGAAGACATGGTTTGATTTGAAGGTTGGCGTGGAAGAAGTCATGTGGCCTGCACAGAGCCCTGACCTCAACCCCCCTAAACATGATAAACTGGAATGCTGCCTGCACCCCGGTTTTTCTCGTCTGACATCTGCGCCTGAACTCACTAACGCTCTTGTGGCTGAATGAGCACAAAATCCCACAGCCACACTCCAAAATCTAGCGGAAAACCTTCCCAGAAGAGTGAAGATTATAACAGCAAAGGAGGACAAAATCTGGAATGAGATGTTCAACAAGCACATATGGGTGTGATGGTGAGGTGTCCACATACTTTTGGCTAGAAAGTGTAGTAATACAGGCACGCACGCTCCTGAGAGAGGGAGGCATCTGGCAGCAGGGGACGCAAACGGCACAACAAGCTCCAGGCTCGATTGCCTTTGTAGCCTGGATGTGAAACCTGAATTTGATTGGTTAAATCTGACCAGTGAATTGAGCTACCTGAATACAAGTTTTTGAATATATATTTAATATACTGTATATTTTTCTGAATGTCTGAAAATTGAATTTTAGAATCTGAATTTGCCAACACTAGAAAAAGCATTTTAATACAGACACTTGAATCTCTGAACAGTGGAAAAAAAAAACTAATTTGAAATTGAAAGAGCTTAATTCTAAATAAATAAATAAATAAATAAACCACATATGTGGTTTTTGCCCTAATACTGTATAATTCACTGTTATGAATTCAATGGTCTTTAACTTCATCCTTAAGAATTCAATGGCTTTTAAAATCCGAATCTTTTTTTAATTCAAATTTTGATGTCACTTTTTTGCTTCCATAGCGGTGATCTTTAATAACATTAGTGTTATCATTAGATTTTTAGTAGGCCAATGCAAGCAGGAGCTCACCGGCTTCCCATTTTGCAGTCCATAATGCAGGGCGAGTCAAAGTAAGAGAGCAAGTCGTCCATGAGGTTGTAGTCCTGCTCGTCTCGCCGGGTCACGCCGTGGTACGCCGGCACAAAGGGTCGCAGCACGTCATCCATGAGCCGCTGCAGACACTGCTGCTCGCTCGCACAGTACTTCTTCAGCAGCTTCCCATCGCTGCCTGTCTGAAAATTACCTGGGAAACCAGACAAAACCATGAACAGTCCACTTTGAGAAGAATAATTAATAAGAGGTGCAAACACAGAAATATGTGGAAAGCTACATGGAAAAGAGGCGGTGAGATAAACATTCCGCGGCTGAACACAAACCTGCATGGCCAACCACTTGGACCCAGGGAGCGCGCTTCTTTAAAGGCACCACAACAGGAGACCAGTTCACCATGTTTTTATTCTTCTCCTGCAAAGCACACAGTTTCCAAACAGGTCAAAGAGCCAATATTATAGCAATCTGCTTCTTAACCAGTTTATCAATATTTATGGAACGGAATATGTATTCAATGGAATAGTATTTAAATAATCCAACATGAGGATATTACATATTGTTATACATTATAGAACATTAATTGTGTTGTAAACTGATCTGGTTGTAACTGGTTGTAAACACACAACCAACTTGCATGGCTGTCGTCCACGAAGGAAGCCACTGCTGAAGCCCATGCACTAAAAAAAAGCCCGTCTAGAATACGCCAGGGCTCATGTTGACAAAGGCGAAGACTATTGGGACTCTATACTTCGGAGTGATGAGACAGAGATTCATGTTTTTGGCTCTGATGGGTTCCAAACTGTATGGCGTCGCAAGGGTGAGGAGTGCAATGAAAAATGCACGGGACCAGCAGTAAAGCATGGTGGTGGCAGCGCTCGTGTGTGGGGTTGCAGGAGTGCCGCAGGTGTCAGGGAGCTGCGTTTCATAGATGGCATCATGAATGCACAGATGTACTGTGAAATACTGAAAGAGAAGATGCTACCATCACTCCATGCCCTGGGCCACCGGGCACTCTTTCAACACGATAATGACCCAAAACATACAGCTAAGGTCACTGGTTCATTTCTGAGGAAGAACAGGGTAAAAAATAAAGTGATTCAGTGGCCAAGCATGTCACCAGACCTCAACCCAATAGAACACTTGTGGGGAAAAGACAAGTTGAACGTCATTCTCCATCCAGCACCCAGGATCGAAAACAGTTCATTCTTCAAGAACGGAGAAAGACACATGTAGCTGTATGTCGTCAACTTGTTCATTCAATGTCTAGAAGAATTGGTGCTGTTCTTAAAAAGCAAGGAGGCCATACAAAATATTAGATTTAGTTGAAATTGTTGTAGGGCGTTATCATTTTCGCAACACCTCATTTGAATTAAAAGTGTCGTTTTTCTAGTTTAATAATAATAGTTTATGTTTTGCTAAAACTCAGGCTATCCTTCATAAGCATTAACGTGCACGCTCTTGAGCTATAAGAACATCCTGAGCATGAAACACTCTTTTTATTTGTCCTCACAACTGATTCGTGTGGGTAAGTTGACTCAAAGCGGTTATGTTTTGATTTATGCCAGCGCTTCACATTAACGCTTTTGACTAATGATTAATGCCAGAACAGATGAAACGCAATGGGTTTGAACTTGAAGGATGGAGAATAAAAACCACATTCATCGTTCTAAAAACTTTCTGTTTTCGTCATCGACTTATCTTTTTTTTTTTTTAAAACAAGTCCTTTCATCACTGCACGAATCAGACAAAGTGTAAATGAATGAAAAATCGATGAAAGTCTGTAGCTCTGTGGCGAGTCCCTGTTCTGTTGTAAATCATTTACACAAATGCACGTAATTGAATAAGTCACAACAGAAGTTCTGCCACAGAAACCCAGCCAGTTCATGTTTAGAAAACTGAAGTCACTGAACTAGGGCTATTTTTCAAGTGCTCAGCTTGGCCCAGTGAAATATTTTTCTGGGTCTGCATTCAAACCAAAGTCCCCCAGCTGATGACCATCCTATAATACTCTTTGACAGAAATCTTACTTTAAGAAATCATAAACATATTTCACGAAAAATGATGTGGAAATGTTTTTATTTGCTTTCTAACCTTACCTTGGCACCTGCCAGACCTTTTACAATGGGGTGGGCAGATTAGAGCCAGTGATTTTTTTGGGATGCCAGTCTAGCGTGGGGCAAAGTACTAATCCACATCCACGGAAAATGGTATACTGTGGCTCCCGCTTTCTGTACATGGTCTAAGCTGCAATAGTTTGTTGTCTAGCAAGTTACAAAAAACAAGTCATTAGGGCCTTTCGCATCGGTTTAGTTCCAGAACTAAATGTACAGTACTAAAGTACTGGGCGATTTTGTGCGAACTATTTCCCAGTACCAGTAAAGGGTTGCATTCGCACCGACAGTGGGCACTCAGAAGTGACGTAAGCCGGTCGACAGCGACGTCATTTGTGCGCGGCGTTCAACAACGGAAAGAAGAATGATGCAAACAGCCGGAGGATGGAGGACGCTGTGATCGGAGCTGTGTTGCACTTCAGCGTCCGTCCATCTATCGCTGTTCTCCATACTTGCGAAATAAGTTGACACTACAGTATGTTTACACGGCGTTTTAAATCATGACGGCTGAGGGCGTTTTCGGACGCGTTTGGCCAATCAACGTCAACTTACGTCACGGATAGTACCAGTTGTGCTGGTGAGAACCTGCTCCGGAGTAGGAGCTAATTTGGTTCTCGAAAAAGGCAGTCCGGTCCTAAAATCGCACCCAGTTCCGGAGGTGCGAAAACGCCAAAAATTGGGTAGCTCCACAATTAGTTCGGGTTCTATGAAAAGGTTCCCGCGGTGCGAAAGGCCCTTTTGCTAACGTAATGTCAGGCTACATCTTCTGAGGTACGCTAGCATTACAAATTTAATATCGGCTAATAACGAACTGAAGAATTCCCATATTACTGTTCATTGTAGTCAGCGGGACCAGGGAGTAGTTTGCTTCTGTGGTAGCTAGATAAACTTGCTTGTGCCTCACTGTTGGACTCCACAATGAAGAAATGAACCGTCATATTTCCCGGAGATGTTGTAGTGGGCGTCCCATCATAATTCAAATTAGCCAGTCACAATGAGATTTACCAAGTCGTTCAGTTCTGCATCATATGCCACTGCTAACCACAGTGACTCCTACTACTACTACTACTGTGATTTCTTCACACAGTGAACGTCATGCTTTGGTAAATTTGTCGAACAGCTACATGCCGGACTTGAGCCTAATCAATTCAGTCTGTAATCAGATACTGGCTGTCAAAATGTCTGCGATGTTCCTGCAGTGCTCCAGTCAGAATATAATCTTTAAATCTGATTTCCTTCCTTTTTAGGTTTTAAAATGCGAGAATTTTACTTGGGGTTAAAAACACATGCAAAAGAGAAACATATTTCATACAAGTCTGTAACTTTCAGAACTGTATAATTTTGATTTAATAATAAATTCCAATTTGGAAGGGTTTTCCCAGACTAGCGCACACACCACTGGCTGTAGAATGTGAGACAGCCAAATACAACAGTAGCATCGCCTTTTCAGTAATGCTGCTAAACTCTAACATCTAGTCCTGTTCCTCTGAAGCTGTCGTTTAAGAATAACAGCATGTCCATATGTTTACGAACGAGGCGAGTTTAGAGAAGATTGAAGCCCAGTCCAGAGGTACCAAATTATCCACTAGAGGGCAATATAGAGTATAGTACACAACTAATACACAAGTAATCTGAACACTGTTTCCTCGAATTCAACAATCTTATATCACCTGATATAAATCAATTTTTGTAAATCAGTGATTCAGCCTTCATGGGTCACACGTTCTCGTTTTTTTTTTTTTTGGACTTATTGTAATTGCAGCTTTGTAGGAAAACAAGAAGGCAAACCAAAAGGACATTTTAACGGATTTAGTATGACATTACACGTCATGATTTGTGGGAGAAGAAAACAGTCCACAAACTACAGAAAGATAATGGCACTTGATTTATGAGCATCCTGCTCTAATCACAAAAGTCTTTAACACTTCGGTTTCAAAATGTCTCCAAAACCACACTCCTTACCTCTGCCTTCAGCTCAAACAGCTACCTCCTACCGCACGAGCGACCATCAAGCCAATCATTGACAACAATGCTGAACGTGCTTAACTTATCAAGCAATATACTGAGCCGAGTGATAGCTCCCTCATCTTACACAATAACTGATGAAACATTTACAGAAGGGACTTGTTTTGTTACTGCCACAGGCCAGAAAGTCACTCACAAGAAATAAGGTGCCCTACTTCCCTACTTTAAAAAGAAGTCATTTCAGACTCTTTGACCAATAATGAAACGGTTAATGCTCCCAAAATGCAGTCAATCAGCCAAAGGCTCTGTGAAAAACAATGGAAGCTTATAGCTGCCAGTTTAACATGACCTGTACATATGACTCCATATTTAATGTTAAACTGTATTCAAATCTGAGTCTCTTTTAACATACATCTCCACCTTCAGACATCAGGCCACGCCTCCTCCCCGAGTCTGATGCTGATGCGAGGTTGTGATGGAGCTACAACTGTTTTAGCTCTGTAACACTGTCAGAAATCACATCAGCACGTCTAACTGGGACACTGAGAAATGTGACGTTTAGACACGCAGTTGCATTACGTTAAACTGGTAGCTATTAACTTTCAGGACTTCTAGCTATATTAGCATACTTCAGACACCAAACCATGCTGGTTGACTACACTGGAGATGAAAGAGAAAATTATGTAGGATGTTTTTTTTTTTTTAGCTGAACAATTGCTTCAAGATGGAGTTAGTGGTGTGCATCGGGCAACACACACACACACACACACACACACACAAAATCACAGTGATGTGTGGGCGGTCTTTACTGCCATGCTGGTTGCAGCTGATGATCAGATATAAGCTGGCATGATAATGAAAGGCCATGTTTATTAACATGGGTGCATAAAGGGTGCTCACACAGTGCTGCACAACAATTTACTCTGGTCATAGGTGCCATTGTTACTAACTAATAAATTCCTAGCAGGCAGAAAGAAAAAACTGAATTTTACCACAGAAACTCGAGTAGGTGTGTGGACTGGACAGCTTTGGACTGATCTTAAACTGCAATCTGCAGAACTGTAACCCGCTGAGTGTATAAGCTTACTTTATACCGCATGTTGATTCTGGAGGGTGTGATCTTGGAGAGAATGTAGGGGTAAACTTAGATAACCAATTTTTTTTTTTCTCTCAGGTGTGCACCAGGCAACAGTAAGAAAAGAGCAAAGTCCAGTATAAGCATTACTGAATAATAAGCAGCGCTTCTATTTTTTTAACCGACCAAAAAGTAAATTTACCTAGAAAAAGTCAGCACAAAGGGAAAGTAACCACAAACGAGTCTTTCATGTCCCACATCTTTTCCTCTTCAGTGATTTCACCTTGAGACCGAGTGAATTTGAAATTGAAAAAGCAACCAAAAAAAAAAAAAAAGTCTATCACCATAGCGAGACATCAAAAAGTGTAAATGGTCCGTCTAAACCATCACTTTGGCACCTCTACATCTTACCATGGTCACAACGGTTTAAATTACTCCACTGCTTATATTTTGGGTAATAGAACCAACTAAATGTGTTAGGACATACACTCCTTGGCAAAACTAAATGGCAAAATATTAAGCTTTTAATGGTCTTAACAACAAATCGTTGGTTAAGAAATTAGCAAGAATTAAACAAATAAAGGAACTTAGTATGGGAGATTTTCCCTCTGATTTCTTTAAAAGTTTAAGCCTTGTGGCCCTCGATGGGGGTGGCAGATAACCAAATAATGACTGATCTTAAAATCCCAGAAGATATGTTTGGAAAGTTTTGTACACCCAGACATGTGTTAGTTTGAATTTTATATCAAACATTTGAATCATTATCATAATTTTACCTTTGCGTATAAGAAGACTATATAAGTCAATTTCCCTGTTTCTAGCTTTTCCCCAGACAGCTCACTGCAGCCAAAGTAAACCAGCAAATGGTGGCTCAGGAGCTCTCAGGAGTGCATTTGTTTAATTCTTGCTAATTTCCTGACCAATGATTTGTTGTTAACACCATTAAACGCTTGAAATTTGCCATTTTGTGCTTTTTTTTCCCCTCTCTTGCCCAGGAGTGTATTGTGGACAGGTGTTATTAAACTGTGGATTAAAGTCCTGTACACTTCTCCCAAAAGTTATGGAATCCCTTTTCCACATTTCCACTCCCACTAGCTTGACGTTCTCCAGAACGCAAAAAGATGGCAGAAGAAGAGGCCCACCATTTCGAGTGAGCGGTGCGTCCAATGGGATGACCTTATAAGCGCACTCGCAGCCCTCATTTCACCGTGTGTTTACACAGAACACCGTTTACACGCAGAACTCCTGTCAGCGCTTAAAATGCTGACTGATGAAACGTGACTCACAGCTCTCCAAACTGAGACTTTCAGCAACCACAGCTGGTGTTGTTCTCAAATCAGGTTCCTCTGCTTGTCTACAGCATCAGGAATATGATGTACATTATTAATATGGCATTGACATGCGCACCAGTGTAGCTGCAACACCCTCCCAAAAAAAAAAAAAAAAAAAAAAAAAAAAAAAAAAAAAAAAAAAGGTTTAATCTAAAAACTGTAATTTTCAAATGTGCCAAATATTGCCGTAAACGTACTAAAAAAGCATTCACACTGAGTCAAAACCAAATCCGAAATTTAATCTCGGCTTTAACCCGGGTGTACTCATAACCTAACTTTGTTGCAGATTAGTTATACTATTACAAACAAAGAAATGATTAAACATTTAACAAACATCTTTATCCACTCTAACAGGTGCCACAAAAAAATAAAATAAAAAAAAGTTTGAGGAACCGCCCACGAAAAGATTCTTTAGAGAACCAAAAAATTTAAATGAGCCAATCAAAATGCTTATTCAAATTTCATGCAAATGTAAACTACACTGTATGACGACACAATAATAACAAAGCAAAACAGCTGTACAGTGAACTTCAGCCCAGCTTTTTAATCATGCATGCATGCATTACAGAAGAAAAAGTTAGAAATATAGGAAGAACAGATGAAAAAAAGATAAAATGATCTGAAGAAGCAGAACAATAAATAAAAACGAGCATGAGAAAGAAGAGGAGGAGAAGAAGGAGAGCATGCCACCAGCTGCAGCGGCTGAATGTGGGAATGAAGCAGAAATCAGTGAGCACAAGTTGAGCAACTCACCGCATCGTGCCGTGTCGCTGTGTCTCTCCCCTCAGTGATCCCACTCACCTCCTCCTCATACTCCTCAAAGCTGGAGGTGGGAGAGAGGCCCACAGAGGAGCAGTCTGAGAGCTTCCTCAGCCCCAGAGAGGAGGCGGGGGAGCCGCCAAAGCCGCTGTCCGAGCACACGGACTCCTCATCGGGCTGAGAGCCGCAGGAAAGTCCGCTGGAGTTCGGCTGGTCGAGCCTGTGCTCGGTTTGGGCCACGCAGGGTTCGCAGGTCACACGCAGCTCGGGAGGAGCAGCACGCAGGGCGACAGCACGGCTCTGCTGCTCGGGCTGCTGCGCTGCTGGAGTCATCCAGTGCAAGCTGGGGATCATATCTCCAACATCCGGACATGGAGCAGCGCAGCCGGGCGTTTTAGTCATCCCGATCACTCCTGCACCATGACACCGCAGGGCTCGCTAGCTTACTGATCCTCCACCACTGATAGCAGCTCTTCTGGGGTGGTGTGTTTGGTGTGCTCGGCTAATCAGACGTGATCTTTTTCACTGGATGTTTACTCAGTCATTAATGAGTTCATCATCATCTCAGTCACATATTTCTCTCGACGCTACACACGTGTATTAAACAGCAGACTGCAGTAAACACGTCTGTCGCGTGTAGTGATGGGTCGTTCTTGAACGATTCGTTCATTTTGAACGAATCTTTAATGTGACTCGGGAAGAACGAGTCGTC
>CM075017.1:12485915-12512641 GCA_037576675.1 Pangasius sanitwongsei | reverse complement strand
AAAAAGATTCGTTCATTTTGCTGAACGAGACTCAAAGGTCCGAGTCGGTAAAATGATCCGAACTTCCCATCACTAGTCGCGTGCTCCTCAGCAGTGATTGCGTGTTAGTGGCATGTTCCGCTTCCCCGCCTGCTCTAATTGGTCAATCGCGCTAGCCCCGCCTTCTTGACGCTTTTCTTAAAGTGACAGCGCTGCCTAATGTGTGTGTCAAATTAACTGAGAAATAACCATCTAATTATATAGTATCGTAAATAATACACATGACTAGATTCTAGTTCTTAAAATAAATATTAACTTAAGTAATATTTTATTCTTTTAATCGTTAAACAGCATTTTAAATGTAAAAGTACAAAAGGTCTATGTAAATAAGTTAGTTCATTCATTCATTCATCTTCAGTGAGCACTTTATCCTGGTCTGGGTCCCAGTGAATCCTGAGTCTGTCCAAAGAGCACTGGGAGACTGGAATTCATCCTGTATGGGATTCCAGTTCTCACACACACACACACACACACACACACACACACACACACTCGTTCACACCTAGGGGCAAATTAGTGTAGGTGGTAGGTGAGGAGACTGGAGAGCCCAGAGGAAACCCACGCTGACACGGGGACAAAAGAAGGTTTGACAAAAGAAGGAATTGAAATCATTCTCATGGCTGGATCAGAAAGCTGTCACAAGGTTGCGATGGACTTTACCAGGAAACATGGCAAGTAGATCACACACGACACTGCTGCCAAACCAACCGAGAAGTGGACGTCCACGAACATCCACTGACGGAGGCACAATTGACGGTGTGATGGCATACACAGTCCTCTATGTATGGAGACTTTTGGAACACCCTGTACTTTGTGTTGTTTTTAAAATTCACAGCTTCAGCTGGCAATGTCATTTCCCCAACAACTGTTCATGTGATGGCACATCTATAATGAGTGTTCTGTTCAAAACGCTGCGATTACAGCACCCGACTAGTTCAGTGGGTAGAGCATGGGACTCTTGATCTCAGGATTGTGGCTTTGAGGCCCACGCTGGGCACCAACCCCAGCCACTGGGGTGCACAGGCTAGTGCGCTCTCAGTGCCTGTCCCAAGCCCAGATAAATGGGAAGAGCTGCATCAGGAAGGGCAGCTGGCATAAAAACCTGTGCTAAATCAATATGCGGACAATGGAAGGCGATCTGCTCTGGCGACCCCTAACGGGAGCAGCCGAAAGAACAACATTTACTCTGAGATTACACACTGACAACAACCATGTACCACTGTCCTATTTACACACACACACAAAAAAAAAGAGGGAACCTAATTGCTGTTTGAGCATTGTTATAAACTTTTGCATGCATGCAGTATGTTTTTTTTCCCTTAAGATACCTCAATCCTTTAAAACCCCACTATAAGGTATTTTAGGAGGTAATGAAACAAACTACAAGGAAGATGTAACTGCATTTGCTAAACATCCCTGCTTCCAATATCAAAATCTTTTCACACACCAGCCTGTCCTTTTTCTAGCATGTTATCTGAACCCAGAGCATGAGATTTGTCCTGAATGATGATGTGTATGCTGGAGGGAGAAGGGGACGGCAGATGTTGTGCCAGATGGATGAGCCGCAGAGACACACAGCGCTTCTCATTAAGAGATGTGGGCCAGCTGTGACTGGCTACAGCAAACCACAACGCTTTACCCCAATCCTTCATCCAGTTACAGTGCACTGAGGGTCTAGATAAGACCATATCACGATAAACTTACCAATCCTGTATTATCACACTCTACACAGTGCTGTCCAGTTCTGCCTTCTGATTGGTCAGGAGGTGTTGATTCATTTTCTACAACGGCAGCCCTAAATCACAGGTTTATACTAATGTGCTCATTCTAATCATTTTTATTCATTACACCCGAGAGCCTCTAAATAACCGATTCATGAAATATGAAGTTCAAAACATTTTGGTGGAATAATAAATAAATTAGGGCATATTACATGATGTGGTCTATATTTCACTAACAATTAAGTGGAGCATACAGGTCACCACGTAGCGTAGTGTTTCACTCGTCTAAGACTTTTGCTTCTATAGTTTTGTAATGGGGCTTCAAGGGTAATGTTGTTAACAAGTAATGGAAGTGCATAGCTACCAGTTTAGCACTGTGTATTGAAACTACTGCTTGTTGAAATCATCACACATTCATGGAGTTGGTCAGCATGGTTCAGTGCTTTCTGACACTGGATGACACTGATCTATAAACACGGACAAAAGGATGTCACAGATGAAAATGGTCATAGCTCAATCTTGAAACAGAATCACTTTCTCTCTCAGCACGCTACACAACAGCGTCAGACTCAGGTAGGAGGCGTGGCCTACTAAAGGTTAACCTGTATGCTAGAAGTGATTCAAGTGATAATGTAGTTCAAGTTGGAGTTGCATATTAATCCAATATGGTCTTTTTTTGTGTGATTTCATGAAATTTTATGTACAAACGGTATAACTGACCCAACCAATGTCTTAAGGAGCGGGTAATTGGAATACTAAACAGGAGGCTCTATGCCTCCATTACTTGTTAGCAATATTTGCCTTGTAGTTCCAAAACTGTCATAACTTAATACAGCAAGCATGCTTTAGCTGATCAGTCATACAGTAAAGTACATCCACTGTATCTGGGGTAAAGGAAGAACATTGTGTAAACTTTTCTGACAACTTTGCATATGTGCTCTAATGTTTAAAGGCAAACATGGAAAGGTTTTATATGTAAATGAGTGGATCTCAATTAATCAAACAAAAATCCCATCATGTGTCACCACTATAAGGGAACATTATTTGAGCAAATGGGTTAAAGATATAGGCAAAGAAAGACAAATTAAAATTTTTGTATAAAAATGTCATAAAACGTGTACAAATTGGTTAAAACAGAGTTACACAAATATCCTAATTCACACACACACACACACACACATGTACAACAGAGTTTAAAGATGATTTATCCATAATTGCACATATCACCTCGTAGGACTGGTAAAGTTCAGCATCTGTATTTGAACAGTGAGATAAAAGAAATGATTGTCCATCCTGATGAATGTCACCACCAGATTGTGCAATAAAACCCTAAGGGATAAAATCCACCAAGTATTACTAGCGTCCTGTGTCCAGGTCTCTCATGTACTCCTGCAGGGCCTGGAGCCGAGCGTCGATCTCAGACAGGTCTGCTCCTGTATCCACAGAACTCTCTGAAATGGAAACAAAAGTAAAAAAATAAATAAATCTCATTTACTTACTGACCACCACAATGCAGGTTCAAATACTAATACACTGGGTCATATTATAAAATTACAATGATTCCATCAGAAATGTGAATCTGTCATGAATGTGAAAGGAGCAGGGTTTATAGCAGTTACCATGGTTACCATGTTTCTCACTGATTTCTTTTCTACTTTCTTCCACCCTGCTTATATGCTCAACCACACACATTTGAAAAGCTGCAGCAGAATACAAAAAACACTCTTTATGAGCTTCTTTAATCTAAATGAAACTCAGAAATCCACACTCGGATCACATCATCCCTCTAACCACATGGGTTTTCATGATCGCTCATGATTGGTGGAAACACCCAACCTGTGTGTAAGAATAGAGGAGGTGAAGAAGAAGACGACCCTCAGAAGTACACAGCTCAAGCATCTTCAGTTCATTGTACTTGTCATAAATTAGTTGAAATTAAAACTGTTTTAGTTCAACCCTTCAATAGTTTTGTTTTTGTTTTGTTTTTTTTTGTAATATCCTGTCTAGGCATTATACCCTACTGAATTTGAAATCTTGAACTGAAATTGTGACGAGCTCAATTGACTTGCATTTTAAATCCATTTTCAAAATAACATCAGACAGATCATTGCCTATCTTTAAGCCTGAAATTTAGCTTCTGATTTTAGATCACCTTTACAAGCCTTGGTTCGAATCTCATACCTTATTCACACATGACAATATTTAAATTCGTTATAACATTCAGTTTCTGATTTTTGCATTTAGATTCACATTTCCATGTCCATGTGTTCTTTGTCAAACTGAGAGTCGTTGTGCCTACCTCTCACTCTTTGTGTTGGAGTGCTACACATTGGCTTTTTGTTCAAGTGTCTTCCTCTTATCTATGGACAGCAAACATTTCATGGTTTCAGTGGCAGCACAAACAGAACTGCTGTTTACCTCAAAGTCACTTCAAACGTATTCAAACGAGTTAACAACTCACCGTAGCTGGACCATTATACGCCACTTTTCGTCCTCTGTTTAAAAGAAAGATTTATTTATTTATTCATTTTTAAACCCAAACACTGCAGACTATTCATCAGTGAAATCTGAATGTGTGCTGATTTTACTGACCTGCTATTCAGAGGCTTAGCAAGATCCTCAAACTCAGCCAGTGAGCTTTCAGAAGAGTGACGACTCCTCCTGCTCTCCACAGATGTGCTCCTGCCCCGGCCGGCACTCCCCCGTCTGATCATCTGAGGAACGTGCTCTCTGGACCGAGACCGACCCCGTTCATTCAGAGCTGGTGATGCCAACATGTCCCTTCTGACCTTCCTTTGGCTAATGAAGACAAACATCCAATTTTACAGAGAAATAAGGAAAAGAAATCAAGTACAGGAAGGAAACATCTGAAGACATGGTCAGGAAAGCAAAACAAGCTGGTAACAAAAAGACTTCAAACTAAATGAGTAAACACGAGGAAGACTAACAGAAGGAAAACAGGCTCACTTCTTGAGTTCTGTTTCTTTTTGGCGGCGTTGTCGCTCTTGAACATAAGCTGTTGGGTCAAATCGTGGCCCGCGAGACCCTGAAGTAAAAAGATTAAAAAAATCCATCATCCATCGTTACTGACGAGTCTATTTTTCTCTGTTTGATCATTAATCTTAAATATTCAAATATTATCTTTCACAGGCGTGGACAAATCAAGTTGCAGACAAGCAGGTTCAACAGCTAGAACCAATCTGGCTGAGGAGGCATGATCTGGCTGAGGAGGCATGATCTGGCTGAGGAGGCACCGATCTGGCTGAGGAGGCATGATCTGGCTGAGGCACCGATCTGGCTAAGGAGGCATGATCTGGCTGAGGAGGCATGATCTGGCTGAGGAGGCATGATCTGGCTGAGGAGGCATGATCTGGCTGAGGAACCGATCTGGCTGAGGAGGCATGATCTGGCTGAGGAGGCATGATCTGGCTGTCAGTAGAATGGTTTTAAGTTGGAGGAATAATTAGCATGCTGATCTTTTCATTCCATGAAGTAGTACATGAGACACTTTGTCAGATGAGGAAAAGATGTTTGTTTACCTTAGTCTGTATTAATGCACTGTTATATACCACTTTTTATCCTAGTAGGTAAGGTTTCTGGGTAACTAATACATGAGACAAAAGCTTGGAATTCGTCCAGCCCTGCCTGTTGTGCTATTAGTGAACACTCCTGGTATTAAACGCTTCTTTACTCATCTTGTCAGACAAGAGAATTTTATACCATATCAGGGTCAGCTCTAGACTGCTTTAGCTCTCTTATTAATAAAAATGATGAAGTGAAATCTAGCTACTTTTGGTCTGCAGGAATGAGGGAATATGTTAAAAAAAAAACAAAAAAAAAAAACAACTAAGTTGTGAATCCTTCATCAATAATCTAATACAGACAGAACAAAATAGACATCACTGTCAGTTCAGCTGATATACCACATGACATATTAAACACATGCCTGTTGGAGACGGTGAAGGTCTTGAGAAGTGGTTGCGTGCTCCTGAAGAACCCGACCTTCTCCCTCTCTCTTCTGACCGCCTGCTCCGATCCTCTGCTCTCTCTCTGGACCCTGAGCGAGCCCTCATCCCCGCTCGGGGTAAAACGCGCTCCCTTGAGGCCGAACGTGGAAAGTCCCCCTCACCCCTGGACCCGCTCCGGCCTGCCAGAACCGGTGGAATCCGACTACAGGCGTGAGGTAGGAAAGGCTGAAAACACTGGTACACAGGAGGTGCAGTTAAAGAGATCAGGCAGTTACACAGCACTTACCCTCGGCGCAACACGGCTAACTCGGTGGTCAGACTCTTCACGCGTATTCGCAGAGCTCGCTCCGAGGCCCTCAGCTCCTCCAACTAGGAAGGCGATGGAATTATTATTATTAATGATAGCTACAGTACTATCATTTATTTAATAATTGTAAAAATGTAGGATGGGGAGTTCAACTGCTGATCTAGCTATGCAGTAAAGACTCATATGTACCAGTCAGTTATCCTGGCAGCCTAATAATGTAACATTATACATACTATCCCGAGATTCCAAATGATCTCCAAGTTTAATTTATGCACTTTATAAAGTTGTATGTGCATTTTAAATGGATTCGGTCAATTCTAAAACATGTAAAGTCTAAAATCTTTGTTTGAATATGATAACCTCGCAACTACCGTGGGTGTGGATCAAAACACCGGGCATCTTTGCAGGTGACGATGCAATAATCTAAAATATGGATGGAACAGTGATGACTAGTGATATTTCACACAATCCTGCATGCCTTTCCATGGATAAATCTTTGGCCAAAATCTTATATCATTTATTTAAAAAAATAAAGAAATAAAAAATCCCCCATTACCCCAAATGTAATTAATTAGTGAAGACATGTTTGGCGCTTTAGTGTTTGTACGATTTTAACTCACAATCCCAGAATCCACATATGCAACTCGTCACAGTTTGTGGTGTGATGACTGGCCAATTATGTCTATTCTCGATGCAAAATAGCTATAGCTATACGGTGTGTATGGTTATTGTGGTGCTTTTCTTATAAAAGCTAGCCAAAGCAGCATTTACAGCTTTCTTTTTCTTTAGTCTGAACTGAGCTAAGCTGAGTCTGGAAGTGAGTTTAACAGGAGCCAAGCACAGGTAGGAATTAAACATGTGCAGAATAGAGATTTGAGAGGACATCTGATAAACACTGTAGCTGATGATGATCTGGGAATTTACTGGAGCCAATGGATTGGATTTGCTGTGTTACTGTGGTTCAAATAATTATCTAGGCATGATTCATGCTTCTCTGAAGTGTATCGCAACATCTCAGTTTAATATTTATTATAAGCTCTACCTTTTACCTCTACTTACACACTAGGTGGCAGCACCAGCAGTAACAACATACAGAGCACAAAGTTAGCAAGTGGGAACCTCAAGGCCCACAGCCTTGTTTCACTTGGCCAGTGTAAACGTGGAAAAATAATCCCGAAACGGCCCGCAATACACTACTGCGCGACATCTTCTCACTGTCCAGAATTCACAGCAGATCTGTAGCGCAGCCATCCAAAGGTAGTTACTGTAAACGTCTGTATATACAGTACGTGCACGTCATTTGACCAGCCTCTGAAACGTGGGTTAAAATCAGCGCCTGTGTGCTGCACTTGATGTAAGTCACACTCGTGTCTTAAAAATTATTCAGAAGCCCGTCGTGTGTTGTGCTGGCAGTGGCGTAACCAGAAATTAATTTTTCAGAGGGATGAGGAAATATACAAAATAAAATCTTGATTGGTTTCCTGACCTGTACAGTTAAATTGCTAAGTGTGACGCGCTCATGCATTTTGGGTGGATGTCAGACAGAGGTCGGAGCGGTGATGATATGAATCTGTTATTGGATCATTTAAGGTACCAATCTACTGAAAAAGATTAAAATAAGTAATTTAGTTAAATTTAGTTAATAATAGGGTGAAATTACACTTTATAAATCTTGATCTACTTTTCTTACAATAGAATGCATTAATAATCAGTACTTCAGTTTGTTGTACTTACAAAATAAATGTATTAAAATGTAATACTTTACTTGTGTCAATATCGTCTCGTTAATCAGGACGTCTGGTATTGTGGCTTTAGTGTATTATATCATGCCTATAATTCATCTAACGTTAACATTAAACAAAATTGCACCTCCAAGCGTACTCAGAATAATGATGCCTGTCACTTGCTAGTGTGAACACTAGGTTACAAGGACTCACCTGCTCCATTAGATGGCGCTGTTCTTGACTCCTCTTGCTTGCTGAGCGTTGGCTTTTTGCTCTCTCTCTTAACAGCTGCTCCTCTAGACTGCGCACTGCTTCTCTGAGCCCCCGCGTCCCTGAAGTGGAACCAGTCCCAACTGCCCGCAGCCGCTCCAGAGCATCGGCCAGTGCGTCCTTCTCCTCCCTTACCACAGCCAACCTGTAAAATATAGTAAATTCCAGCACATGCAGCTAGTAAAAAAATAACCAGTTATTAATGAAGCAGACACGCTGGTCTGCTTCATCCTGATCTACTTCACATTCTAGATCGTTGAAATACAAAAACACAACTGACTCTGCACGCAGTCGGCGGGTCTCTTGGTCTGACACTGCATGGTCTCCTCGCATCCTCATGGTGTTTAGCTCAGCCCTTAGAGCCCTGATCTCTCTCTGGAGGGTTGCGGGATCAGGTTTACCAACATACGGCAGTGGCAAAGGGTAGTGGATCCTAGTGAAATCACAAGAATGGCAGTTAAAATAATTAGCCAAAACAAGCTGGGTGTCCAGTGTTTGCCTCTTCAGTTTTACACTGAAGCTCTGAAGTATAAAAAATAAATGGGAGTCTGTCTCTCCCAGTAATGTTGTTGGTAATAATCTGCCTCGAACCACATCCAGCTATTCAATGTCAGCCAGATGTTTTGTTGATGTTGTTTAGGACACAGCGGGACTTACTCTTATCTACAGACATGAACTAAGTTTAACACATTACAGAAAGCCAAAAGTTTGTGGACACCTGACCATCACACCCATATGTGGTTCTTCCCCAAACTGTTGCCACAATGTTGGAGGCACACAATTGTATAGAATGACTTTGTATACAATTTCCCTTCATTGGAACTAAGAGGCTCAAACCTGTTCCAGCATGACAAGGCCCCTATGCAACTGATGTCTATGAAGACATGGTTTGCCATATCTTCACAGGTTGGCGTGGAAGAACTCAAGTGGACTGCACAGAGCCCTGACCTCAACCCCACTGAACACCTTCGGGATGAATTGGAACGGCAAATGCACACCAGGCCTCCTCACCCGACATCAGACATCAGTGCCTAACCTCACTAATGCTCTTGTGGCTGAATGGACACAAATCCCCACAGCCACACTCCAAAATCTAGTGGAAAGCCTTCCCAGAAGAGTGGAGCTTATTATAACGGCAAAGGCGGACTAAATCTGGAATGAGAATGAGTTCAAAAAGCACATATGGGTGTGATGGTCAGGTGTCCACAAACTTTTGACCATAAAGTATATCTTGGCTGAAAAGCTACGTTTGGGTTGAGTGGAAAACTGGACTGTTCATTTAAACCGCACTGACCTGTCGAACTCCACAGTGTAGATGAGGATGAGGTAGCGTTTAGCGCTGAGAGCCGGGGACTGCTGCTGGGCACGAGGCCTCCCCACCACACCCGCCTTCCTGTTCCGCAAAAGCTCCAGGTCCGAGTAGGTCAGCAGATCGAGCGTTACCGACTCACTAGACTGGGCGTTTAAAACAACGTCATACAATAAAGCCTGCTAAATAAGGAATCAAACACTACGGGATGTGCTGTTACAGAAACATTATCCATGACGTGGTGGTGTAATTACTATTACCACCCCTAAATTAATTACTTTCCTGTAACAGCACGTCCCCATGTGTTTTATTCAACTTATACACCACAGCAATTTTTTTTTATTAATTATAGAACGGCACATCATAAGCACCGACACTGGAGACTCCTTCCATGTAAAATAAACATTTAATAAAATAAACATCTCCTTACAGAACAATTCACCCTAAGTTCACTCAACAAGTACGTGTTTTTATCTACATTTCTATCTATTTGCTTATGTGGTGTGTGCACCATACAAGAAGTCCCTGGAAATGAGTTGTTACTATAGAAACGATAATGTATTAGGTATAAACTTGTGATTTCCTTTACAGCTGTAAACTGTCAGAGCTGCTGTTACAGAAAATTCATCGCCACCTTCTGAGCAATCAGAATCCAGAATTCAACAGACCTTGTGTGTAATACTTATAAGACAAATTTATCCAATAAATAAATAATAACAATAAATAATAATAGAACCTGTTGGATCTATGGAAGTTACCTTACTGACTGCAGACTCGAGCATGCTACAGAATATAGGGAACTGTTTAAAGTTTCCAGTTTTGCGAGTGAGATCTTCAATGTCTGGAAGACAGCAGCAAGCAGATCAGGAAAAGTCGAGGCGCAACACAATACTATTAAGTTCAAATTGTTATTTAAAGAAATGCACACTTACAGGCTGGATCGAATTCTCCACTCCACTGGTCTGCGGTCATCATATCTGAAATCTCGACTGTTAGTAAGCGATCTTGCAGTTCCACTTTAACGGCAAATTCAACTCCGCGAAATTTCATTTCTTCTTGGACGACCGTGCCGACTTCCATGATGAACTTAGGGTACTTTCAGTAACCTGGCAGATATCTGAGGTAGAAACCAACAGTGTATTTAATACACACTTACTTAGCTACTTTACTCAACCCACCCGCTTGCTTGGTCTACTTTATATATGTAGAGTCCTATAGCTTTTCTGGGTTGTTCACCCAAATTAGAGATGCAGGATAAAAAAATGCACAATATTCAGTTAAAAGAAGCTGGTGAACCTGTGATGTACTCCAGTTAAAGACTGACCTGAATGTATTTCACATCTCACCAGCGTCATGACTGATCAGGACTAGGGTTGATATGGTTAGTCATGGTGTATGTTCACCCGGTTCCTTCAGTGGAGACTTTTTCAAAATACCGATTACACTGTATTTCTCTCTATTACTGCCAACCCGTTCATTTTTTTTTTTAACCTGATCAAGTTCCTTGCTCCAGTGGATCTCGTCCCTTTTGTGTCCAGCTGTTGCACCCCCAAAGTTTTACACCCCCTCCCCTGGACTCACGCTAAATCTACCTCCGTTTCTCGGTGCAGGGATG
This sequence comes from Pangasius sanitwongsei, assembly GCA_037576675.1. NCBI lineage: Eukaryota > Metazoa > Chordata > Actinopteri > Siluriformes > Pangasiidae > Pangasius > Pangasius sanitwongsei. The sequence continues at coordinate 12,501,688 of CM075017.1, read as the reverse complement.
TGATTGTACTGAAAATCCTTTGCTATCCCAATGCTGTTCCTAACTTTATCATACATGACGGCTTTCAAACATACAAAAGAACTATGTTTGGCTATGCAGCGCTGCCTCACAGCCACTCTCTCTTTTAGCATATATAAACTTTCATCAACACACACACACACACACACAAGTACGAGTGTGCAAAACTTTTAAAGCCTGTGGAAACTGTTAGTTCAGTTTGGCTTACACAGTTACACACAACTTTACTACAAGACTGAAAAATAAGGCCCATTAGGAAATCCTGTAGACGTGGTCCTAGAGGATATTTATGTCTAAGACAATTCCTATAGGATTCTTATAGCAATGGTTCCAAAATATGAGAGAAACCGAAAAGCTGTGCAAGTTTCTTATTGGAGTTCTTTAGGATTTTTTGACAAGGGTCAGTAGCACGAGCAGGGTACGGAGGCTTTCCTGAAATTACAGGAGTTTAAACTCTATAATCTGAATACCACATTTCCTGTGTAAATGCTTGTATGGATAAGTTATGATTAAAAGAAGATTGTATCCAGTTTTTTTTTATTTTTTTTTTTATGAGATATTATGGAAAAGTTGGTCTCACTTCCATGAATGCATGGTGCTGAAACACTGTGCAGAGCCAGCAAGCGCTACCTGACATGGTTGGCTAATTCTTTTCAGAAGTCTAATAAGTGCCAGAATGAAGTGGCTTACTAAACTGTTCCCATATCCCTTTCCTTTTCCCTTCACTAGTCGAGTGTTTATTAGCGAACACCTTCATTTCTAGCTAGGTTCATGGCCAGTTCTACCAACTGGCTGTGTACTTTATTAAAGCTAGCCACCCAGAAATATCAACAAGACAGCTGTCTTTTAAATCGATAACATGAATAGCGCATGATAATTTTTTTCCCCTGACTACAAACACACATCTTATGTCATTTATATTAGTAAAGTGGAGTGTACCTAACAAGCGAGCTATTATACCTTAGCACTGAGCAGTTAGCCAGCTAAGCTAACAGGCTACATACCCGTAGACAGAGATGTAGTGTTTTCCAAGAGCTGAGCGGAGTGATTTAAATCCTACATTTAACAGTTTTAACTTACGAACCGAAAACGATTAAAAACGAAACAAAAATAAAATTAAAAATCAAAACAAACAGCCTACATTTAACTCTAGATAAGCCATTTTAACGCTAGCAAACCGTCATCTGTGGTGTCAGTTAAAACAATTGAAAACAGCGGCACAGCAACCGGGAATTTAAAAATCCCGCCCCCAAAATCACCCATTGGTCAGCGGCTTGAAAAAGATGCCTATGTTTGGGTTTTATCCGTGTCAATCACAGGAGACACAGCCCTCACCAACCCTCTCGCTAACGCCCACTGCTGCATACTAAGTGACTCGTTGTTAATCAAAGCACACTATTTAGTATGTTAGTATGCGGTATTGCCTTTAGCTGTTATCCGCCCAGTGGAGGCGTTACAAAAGGACAATTACATTAATCATCACCATTATTTTGCTAAGTATTGAAATCACGGTAATTTAGCACAAATACCATTATAATTCGCATTATAAATCAACATAAATCAGGGTTTCTATCACACTTTACACTATAAGCCTATTTTCTCTCAAATGTAGACATCTGAATTAGAATAAGACTGTTCCTTATACCACTGACTACTCTTTTAAATGTTAATTATAAACACAGTTATATGCTCACTTTTAGTACCAGCTTTATCCTGGTCAGGGCTGTGGTGGATTCAGAGCATATCATGAGCATATCATGAGCATATCATGAGCATCACAGAGCAACACACATACACACACCTAAGGGCAATGGACTGTAGCCCGTCCACCTTCTGGCATGTTTTTGGGCGGTGGGAGGAAACCAGAGAACCTGGAGGAAACTCACATGGACAAGGGGAGAAAATTCACAGACTGCACAGGGACACTATCCCAATCTCAGGATCAAACCAAGGACTCTGGAGCTGCAAGACGGCAACACCACCCGCTGCATCACAGTGTCGCCCTAAACACAATTAGACTCAAATAAATACATACATTTGTCATCACAGTATGCAACCAAACAGCAAATCAAAGGGTAGCCTATGATCTAATGTGCCTTTAAAACCTGTCTATATCTAACAATAGCCAAATAGTACAACTTTAGCTAAGATCGTTAATTAGGTAAGAAATAAAGCACCTAGTGGTGTGTTATTGTGCATATAACAATAACAGCTTGTCCTGAAGTATTTTATTCCTCTTATACCACAGCAATTTGCCAATGGTTTTCGAATTTTAATTTATTAAAAGAATGGCACATTGTATTTTTTTTTTTAAACATTATAGAGGTTTTATATTATGCAATGCCTGCAAAACAAGTTAGTTCCTGTTATCACTTGTATTATAGCAGCTATAAACAGTTGTTTTCTCACCTCTTTTTCTTTCTCTTGAAGGTAAGACAAAAAAAAACACAGCTTGTCATATTACAGAGAAACCGCAAAGCCTAAACCCCTCTATCCTAAAGATTTTCTCGCGTCTGATAATCTAAATTTACAGCTTTACAAAGTCGTTACAGAGTTCTGTCACTGGAGACTCCTTCCATAAATGCTAAATAAATGTCTCCTTGGAGGAAATGTCACCATATCAATGATTATAAATTCTTTGATAAATACCACATTTGCTTTATTACTAAACATGTGATTTGCAGCAGCACTATTGTCAGAGCTGCTGTTAAAGAAAGTTAAAAAACACCTTCTGATGTGGTATACATTTAATTAACTGAAAAAGCCAAATAAAATCATAATACATAAAGAGCCCTAGGTCAATAAACAGATAGTATTCAGACATCAGACATAAAATGTGTTTATTCTGAAGATTATAAAGATCTATCAAGAGAATTGCAAGATATACAATCATCACAATAAAATACAAAGTTCACAGTAAAAGTGCAGACTAAACTGATTTGTAGTAAGGGAGCAGATACAAGTTTTATAAGGTAGATCTGACATCCACTGGCTGAGGTGGAATTACATGATAAGATTGTCTTTATACTCCATTTCAGACATGTTGGACCACCAGTGAGCATCAGAGGGTTGGTGCGGGATGCTGCCATTCTGTGTCTGAGGCATGTAAATGGATGCCAAAACCTTATCAGCTGGAGGCACTGAAGGCATGTTGTATGTCGGATTTTGAATCCCAGGACATGGAAGCTCCTTGTAAGAAAAGTCAACAGCAATAAGAGGGAGAGTCTGTGGATTACTGTTAGGTGTTTGATAATTTTCAGACCATGATGAGTCTTTGGAGTGAGGACTGTTGACTGCTTCATAAACCTCTTCCTGTAGCTCTAGTACAGTTAGTGCAGGACAGACTTCTGGACTCTTTACTTTCAGCACTTCACTTTCTTCACATACCAGCTGATCCATCACTTGGCTTTGATATACAATCTACAAATAAAAGACCCAAATGGGTTACGAGTCAAATTCATTTTCATAATGCAGTACCAAACAATGAACAGTGGGAGGTTATTTATGTCGGTGTGTTTTTTTGTTCTTGTGTTAATATCATCGTCCAATCTGCAAATTTAATTCTAATATTCAAGAATGCGAGTCTAGAAATCTGATAAGATACCGGAAAGTGTTATTGATCTGACTCAAATCATGAAGATGCATTAGGTGGCATGCCAATGAAAACAAACAGAGAGATCCATAATTCACTGTGACAAAATTGTAATGTGGAAGAGATAAATGACCATGGTTTTCTGTTTTCTAAGCATGACCTAGGCAATACACTAAAGTCTAACCAGCAGCTAATATACAAGAATTTCATCACAAGGAGGCTCTGATTAGCCAAGTTAGCCAGTTAGCAATAACGTCCCATGGCATCAGCAATGGTTCAGCCAAAAATTACATTTTACCCCAAAAGTAATCCACCAGTAAAGCTAAGTTTGGAGTTTGAAATGTGTTTCTTTAGTTTTAGTTTTAGATATGAGGCTAATAAGGCTACCAGTTTACCATTGTGCAAACTGCATGCCTACAGCATATGGTAAAATATGATATCTCAACAAGTGAAAATATCTCATTTGTGTTTATAGGCAAATGTATCTAATATTTCTAATTATGAGAACATGTCTTGTTATATTAGCAGAATTATCTACCAACAGAACAACATCATCATTTAAAGGTATAATAATCTTTTTTTTTTTTTCCATATATCATAGTCTCCCAATGAGAAATATTAGATTACAATCAACTATATCTAAGTTGTTGTTTTTTTTTACTTGATGTGATTCTGTGCTGTATAAATAATCAGACATTCACCTTAACACCACTTGTACATAAACAGCAGAATTAGTTGGTATTAAAACATGTATAAATCAGATTATATACTGGTGCAGAGTGACACCAAACTATGACTGATTCTGCTTCAAGATGGAGCTAAGACTCTCGTTAGCTCTGTGACTGTGACTATGTTTTGGCTCAGTGACTCTGTCTCTGTTTACAGATAACATACAGCATCAGGAATCACATCTGTTTGAGACACTAAAAAAAAAACTCGACAGTGCTCTCTGTGTTAACATGAGTTTGTACAATGCTACAACTGCAGCTATAAACTTTCCACAGACACCAAAAATGTCTTGGTTGACGGTATTTGGGATAAGAGGAATTGTATGAATGTAGATCAGTTGTTCACATTCTTGGCATTAAGAAAGACACACTCTTTGTGCTGAGAGCAGTAGACCAGCACTGACGACTCACCTTTTTAAGAAATTCTTCTGAAAGCATCGGCTTGGGAATCTCAGGCCACAACCTGAAGGATTCAACCAAAAACAGTGAAAAAAAAAAAACACTTTATCACTCTGTACACTGTACTGTCTATGATGTTTTCTCATAAAACATATTGTAAAAAAAAAGTCTAAATGTGCCACACCATTTCCAATTTCTGTATACAAGGACCGCAGTGACGCAAAGGATAAAAATCATTATGGCCAGAACAGCAACAACATTCATAATCACCAGGTCAACTGCAGAAAAAAAAGAAAGGTTATTTTTCCACACAGCCTTCAGCATTCATGACACCATCACATATGCAATTAATGGGGTGGATGTAATGAGCTTGAATTGCAGTGAAACTCCAAGAGGGTCCCTCTAAATATTACACTACACCTCTTATCTGGCATTTTCTAGCCAATTACAGTAATAAATTGCGTGGAAGAAATGTGTGAAAACCCTTCACATGGTCAAATTTGGACATTTTTACTATATATAGTTCTGAAAACGACAGGCCTTCCTGAGCTGAATTTTTGTTTTCCTCTTTTGCATGTTTTTCAATCAGTAATAAAGTTCTAGCATTTATAATCGGCTTACTCTGACCTAATGTGATGTTTGCAGAAAGCCTAGGCCAAGCTTAGAAAGCCAAGTTTAGAAAGTTAGTAAAAATATTTCCATCTCGTTTGGTAAAATGTACACTATATGGCCAAAAGTATGACGACACCTGACCATCACACCCACATGGGAACATCCCATCCCATTATAATAACCTCCACTCTTCTGGGAAAGCTTTCCACTAGATTTTTGGAATGTGGTTTTGGGGATTTGCTCATTTAGCCACAAGAGCATTAGTGAGGTCAGGCAGTGATGTCGGGTGAGGAGGCCTGGGGCGCAGTCAGCGGTCCAATTCATCCAAACGCTGTTCAGTGGGGTTGAGGTCAGGGCTTTGTGCAGGCCACATATAGGTGTGATGGTCAGGTGTCCACATAGTGGCCATATAGCCATATGCCCAAAAAAACCCCTCTCAATTTTGGTCAAAACCCAATTTTTTTTTCCTTTTTGGATGCAACAGTTTTTCTCAACCAACCACACAAATATTTTATTATCTTTAGTTTTATATTAGGACAAACACATTAAAGCAGAACCATATACCATTTCAGTGCTGACTAATAACTAAAAAAGGCAATTAAAACAGCAGAGAGCCCAACAGATACAGCATAGAGGTGCGACTAAATCATATGTGCCAGAGACAGGCTTCTGTAAATGCTTTATAGTTCATTAGAAAATGGCAGGAGCTGGTGGGAGAATTTCTTTAGGAGTGGGATTTAAAAAATTCCAAAACTCTAGCCCAAACTCTAAACTCTGCTCTGCTTCATTGCTTGCTATGTGCCCTCAAAGAGCTGTAAACTGTGCAGCTAATTCATTTCTTTCATGTACTAGAAGTGTTTCTACTCTATAGGTTAACACAGGTTACAGTAATAGTAAATCAGACTGTAACGAGAGGAAAACGAGAGTGCTGCATCATTCTCTAATTTTACTACTAAAAAGGTAAAGTTTTTCTCTTCAGTTTTAAGCTGTTTCCAGTGATAAGACATATTATTATCGTATTTAAATTTGTGTCAGATGCACAATTAATAGTGGTGGAAGCTGTTTTTATTGTCTGTCACAGTTTTTCTTACTAATAAAATGATTTTTGACCCTGGAAAACAAGACGAACACTAGGGGTCAGTACACACCAAGTCATAAGACTAACGAGAAAGTTCAGGATTTGAAGATGACTGGTCTTCTGTCTCGGCTAAACATGCGCACGATTCCTCTTAGCTGCAAGTGAGCCTCCAACTTGAAGCTGATGTCAGGCAGATAGTTAATACACCGATACATAAACCCAAACATGTCTTCCAATTTGTAGCTACTTGAATAAATCACATATTTCCTAATACATTAATTTAAGTAGATCCCTCTTGGTCTGGTAATTAAGGGGCTGAAACCATCAGGTCTAACACTGCTTGTAGTGTGCAGCAGGACAGGGATTATTTGTATTTGTATTACTGTACAGGTGAAATATGAGCCTCAGCTTTTGTACACACATACCCTGAGGATCCATTGACAGAGTGATCTCAGATCCAGGACTGTCTCCTGTCGATGTGAAGGCCTTCACTGTGAATGTGTAGGTATCCACAGGAAGACTGAACTTGTACCTTTGAGTACTGGGATCTCAAATTAATAGGATAAAATTTTACATGTTACTTTTGTGCTGTTCAACATAAACTGCAAAAAAACAATGCAAATATTGATTCTTCTCTATACAAATATCTCTTTAGGACATTTGTTCTTTACATAGTAGAAAGTTCTTTACAAAGTAGATGTGAGAGCTAATCTCACTTACCAGATATAACAATACTGACTTCATCTCTGCCAGCACGACTGTAGGACACATTATAACCTTTTATAAAGCCCCTCTGCTCGTGTCCATGCACATTTCCCCAGGAGAGGTAAATATTTAAGCCCTCCTGCTCTGCTGTTAGATTCTGAACTGCTCCTGATGGGGCTGGAAAAAAAAAAAAAAAAAAAGACAGATGACATGGAAAAGTATATGACAAAGAGTACAAGCACAGGATAGAAGCAACATGCTAAAACAAGACATCATTGTATGTGCTCATAATTATACAGTATAATTTGCCATTAAATGATAAATAAGAATAAACAAGGGTCAATATCTCTCCATCCAGGAAGATATGATGTGCATGCCCTATCCAAGGTGGATAAAGGACTTTATTAAGAAAGAATTAAATATGATGAGGTGAGGTTTCAAAGATAAATAATTATAGCTTGGAGGAGTGGGCTGCCCCACCTCTTTCACTGGGGCTGACAGGCTTGATGGTCACAGAGACCACACCTCCTTCTCTGGAACCGGCAGTTACAGAAGCAATGCCTCCTTCAGCATGACTGACACAGGGGCCACACCTTCTTCTCTGACACTGACACAGAGGACACACCTCTTTCAGTGATTCTGACAGATGTATAGGCCACAACTCCTTCACTGATTCTGACACTGACACAGAGGCCACACCTCCTTCTCTGACACTGATGCAGAGGCCATACGTCCTTCAGTGATTCTGACATTGACACAGAGGCCACACCTCCTTCAGTGATTCTGACACTGATGCAGAGGCCACACGTCCTTCAGTGATTCTGACACTGACACAGAGGCCACACCTCCTTGTCTGACAATGATGCAGAGGCCACACCTCCTTCACTGATTCTGACACTGACGCAGAGGCCACACCTCCTTCTCTGACACTGACGCAGAGGCCACACCTCCTTCTCCGATTCTGACACTGACGCAGAGGCCACACCTCCTTCACGGATTCTGACAGACGCAGAGGTCACACCTCCTCTGCAGAATATTTGAAGTGAAGGTTAAAAGCAAAGGAATACTGAGTACTTACGCAGCTCTGTCATATAGCCTTCTCTCCTCTGCAACAATTCGGGTGCTCCTGAAGGGCAGCCATAAACCGAGAGAGTGTATTTCACTCCCTCTTTAAAATCTGTGTCAATAAAGTATAAACAAGGGAGAAAAACATGGTAAATGTACAGAAAATATAACTTCAGCATCAGGATGGTTTTACTATGTTAATATTGTGTAGTGCTTACAATCAGGCAGATTAATCGGGTAATGTGTCCAATTTATGTAAGCAAAGATGCTTAATGCATTCCGTAAGTACTGTAATTTTCAGACAAGAATTTGCTTTGGCAGGTTAGAGACTACGCCTAAAAATCAGTACATGAGCTGCTTGCTGTACAAGTCACAACAATGGATGCTCTACCACAGTGCTGTTGAATTCTCAAATCTTATTGGTCAGAAAGTGTTGGCTCACATAAACAGCTTGAGGTAATAAGGATTTTGTTTGTCATTTCAAGCTGTCCTGTGAGTTTGGTGTCATTCCTATCTATGTCCTCCTATTGACGGCTTTTTTTTTATACCAACGCTGTAGCAGTGCACCCACTGTGAGATTTCAATAAAAAAATTTCTCACACTGTCAGCACAACTTTGTCACCGGCTATCTTTGGTCACATTGATACTAAATTACTCACCAGTGAGCATGTCACATTAGTATCTCCACTCACGACCAAAGAATTCTTTTACAATGTGCAATTTTTTGTCTTCTACAGGAAAAACAGGCAAAAAATCTTACAGTGTAAAGCTGGCTTAAGTTACAGCACCAGCCAGATGGTAATAGTTTGAGTATACGGTATAAGCACTAATTTTCCAGCTACTGACCCGCGTAAATCTTTGCACTGGAGACATCAGAGGGGATTTTTATCCAGTTTACATCACACTGTTGTGCTTCATAAGTTGGATACCAGTCTATCACATAGCCACATCTGGACCTAGGGCTCGGTTCCCAGGCCATATCAAAAGCTCCGTTATTTCCGTTAATATCACTGGTGTTAACAGCATCATCTGTGAAAAGAGTGAGAGTAATAAAAATCATATCCATGTTGAGATTGATATTCAGTATATTCAAAGCACAACCAATGTCCAACGCCTCTCTTCACCTGGAGACAGGTTGGGGATGGTGATTATGGAGGGACGAGAAACACCGGCAGAGTTCCTAGCAGATATGGAAATGACGCGGTGTGTTTTTTGCAGCTTGTGGCAGTTTGCTGGTGATTTGATTTTCTCTTCGTCCCTGTCTCTAGAGCTTTCCATAACCAGCTCATAGCTTGTAATGATCCCATGCCTCTGAGCTTTACTTAGATTCTGTGGAATGGTTAGAAAACAAAATATATACAATCTTAATGCCAGTGGATTTGGCTTTGTTATGAGGACAAATAACTTCAAGCGTACTTACTTTCCACACAACATAAGTCTGTTCACCAAGAACCTGCATCCACACATTTAAGGCTTCTGGAGCTGAAAAAAAAAAAAAACAATCTATGTGAATACAGGTTGTTTTCTATACTGAATAAAACATTAAATAATAATGCAAAAAAGGCTACAATTTACCATTATAAAATCCTTACTCAATTAATATAAAAATGAAAAACTACTCCCCTAAACACGCCCATCCCCTAGTAAACTGGTTTGCATGGCCTGTAATATGGAAGGATTAAAACACTCATTTAAAAAAAACAAAAAAAAGAGTTACGAGGTGGTGTGATGGAGCAGAGTTACTGTTATCACCCCGAAGGAGATTACTTTCCTATAACAGTGCACCCCTATATGTTTTATTCCTCTTGTACCTCAGCAATTTGCCAAAGATTAAAATTTTGTTACATTTATTACAGAACGAGACAGACTTTTTTATCCATTTAAAGTTACATTCGATGTTGTGTAACGTCTGCAAAACAAGTTAGTTCCTCAAGTAATCGTCTTAATGTTATGAATCATTTCCTCACAAGCCTCTCTTTATTTTCTCTTACTTTTTCTCTACAGTCGGTAACGAACTGTTTCACACCTCTCATCGTAAACACTAGAAATTCCACAGTACAAATCAAAACAAATATTTGTAATATGCACTCTTCGTGTAAAGTGTCTTTTTTTTCCGCAGGTTGCTGAAATGTGTCATCTTTAGAAGCTTTAGAAGCTGTCCATGTGATGTCACGTCAGCAAATGTATAGCTTAGGCCTACTTTTAATCAAAGCTCTGATTTCTGCATGAATGGTTACGTGATCGGGTGTGCACACTGTCTCACTGTTGATAATTTTGCAAGTAAATTGTCAAAATGTCACATCTCTAATACTGAAATTGCCCAAAACAGCTTTTGAAATAGAATAGAAATGTGTATACAGTCAGCAGGTATAATACAGTCTATATAGCCTATAGAGTTATCTCCTCTGATGATAATAAAACCATGAATTGTTTAGGGTAAGTTATTACTATAAGGAGGATTTTTTTTATCCGACCTATTAAAAACAAAATGTGAATATTTTCAGTGCTTACTGTCTTCTTTGGTGACGAAGGTGATGAGGTTACTCCAGTCCCCCCATTCATAAAAATGCTCGAGAGCGCCGCACCGTACACGAGCTACGTAACCAGTAAAGGGCTGCAGATCTGCCAAGACCACTGAGATCAGTCCGGTTCCATTAAAAGTCTCCTACAGAGGAAAGATATTTTAATGATACAAAATGTAAGAATAAGACACTTGGAGGCGAGTAGGAAAATAAAACAACGATGGGGTAGTGTGACGAAGTGCAGTTACTGCTACCACCCTGAAGTTGATTATTTTCCTATAACAGCATCCCCAAGTGTTTTATTCCTCTTACAAACAGCAATTTTCCAACAATTTTTTTTTTTCTAAGAACAACCTGTCATACTTTTTATTCATTTTTAGTTACATTTAACACCTCCAAAATCCAAGTTAGTCATTCAGTCGAAAATCGAATACACACAGTGTTCTTCATCACCTCAGATGTAGCCAATCTGCCAAGACATTTTTGGGTCTGAAGTTTCTTTCAAATCAAGGTGTTTTTTTTTTTTTTTTTTTTTTTTTTGGTCTAAGTAATAGTTCGCATCTTCTCAAACAGCTTTGAGGCCCTGCTTGTTGGACATCACAGAGCTAAAAAAACACTCATAGCTCCAACACTAAGCTGAATCACTTCGTTTCACAGAACAATGTGAAATGCTGTCAATTTTACTTTTGCCTGAAGTATTCCTTTAAATAGAATGAGAACGCTTACATGAATTATGCGTCCATTGACCTCCACTTGGCATATCATTGGAAAGGAACTGTACTTCGACAGTCCGTGCCATTTCCACTCAAGCGTTGCATTTCTTGCAGTGAACAGCGTGGTGGGGGCAAGCGTTGGCGCTTTCAGGCGCACTAGAGAAAAGTTGGAACATGTTAGGTTCAATTACCGAATGAAGCTGAGATACATCTCAGCCTTTAAACTAAGATTTAACCATTCAGAGGATCACATACTGGACTTTACCCCTGTGTTTTGGATCAGCTGTATCAGAGATTATTTTTGTGCCAAGGATATTTTTGGCAGTTAGGGTCCAGTTCACCACCCCTGTGTCTACGGTGTTTTCCAGAACACAAAACCCAGGTGTACATCTCCTAAATGAGACACACAATAAAGCACCATGAACATTCCTTTGAAGGAGCAACACAATCAAAGTAAAAATTATACAAAAGGACAGATGACAGAACTGTATGTTTATAGTGTTCCTTGTTGTGAATGAGACTTTACTGTTTAGTGCGTTTGGTATTTGAAGGAATCATAGCATAAGCCCAGTCGAGCATTATGGACTTTTTAAAACATTATTGAATTGAAATTACAAATGAAACTGTATGTTTGTCTTTAAGTGTGTGTGTGTGTGTGTGTGTGTGTGTAATAGTTTGCTCTACATTATTCTTAGTATGCAATCAACAGGTGTGGAAAGAAGGAACTACATGTACTCTTGTTACAGTACCTGAGTACATGGCTCACTGTAACAGTACTTTTTAAAGTATAGTTAAATCATAGTAGTTTTATGTTTACTTGAGTTTTTAAAAAATAAAATAAGTACTCAAGTTTGTTACATTTATTTTTGATCACTGTTACAAAGTAAAAAAGACATATATACAATGCATTTAACTCCAGAATGATATAAGCCAATGAAAATACAGAAGTACAAAAATAATTACACTTCAAGACCAATTCAAAATAAATCAGTTTCCTAAATGCTACACTTCAGGTGCCAGACGCTTAGTCAGTGGAGTATCCCTGGGCCAATTTATTGGAAATCTTCCCTTTTAAATTCTTCAAAGGAAGCAGTGTGATAATGATCTGCAAAGTATGCAAAAACCTCTGACACTATTGGCATTTCACAACTCAACATCCAACCTGTGGAAACATGTCCGGGTATAACTGAGTGAGCTACACTCACTGATTCGATAAAGTGATCATAAGTGTTTCGCTTGTGTTTTACAGTATGAAAGCTCTGTATTAAACTTGATGTCATGCTGGTGTTCAATAGCGATGCCAGTTGTATTAAATGCATCCAAGTGCTGCTATAAGCCTACACTGAAAAAAGTGAATATCTGGTCAGTCAGATTTAAGAGGAATTATTATTTATAGTTTGCATAAACATATTTAGTTTCTCATAAAAACATGATTTCACTGCTTGTACTAAAGTTAATTGAAACAAGTCGACTAGTTTGAATTATGTAGATTGAGTGTAGATCAATTCTCAGTCTTAAAAGTATGTAAAGTTAAATGTAAAGTAATTTGTAAATGAATCAGTCAAGTAGTTTTTCACAAGGTGACACTCATATCCATACTTTTCTTGATCTGTAATTTTACTTTTGATAGATGTCATTTTACATTGTTGATAGATATTATCTATCAGCTGTTGATAGATGTTAGATTAGATTCTTGTCCTCAACAAGAAGTGTTATTGTTGTAAACCAAGGATTAAATGCTAGAGCTCGATTTCCACGGCCTCTGGTGTTGTTCGAAAGCTCCTGAAGAGCTCTTTTTAACTATTATAACATGGTCGTGTAACCATATAACATGTAATGCATGGTGGTTGTTGCAATCCAGAACTATCAAGCTATCAGACTTCACAAGTGCAGATCTCGCAGACTCTCCATGAAAGAACGCTAATTTGTGACCAGTGTGCGCCCTGTATATTTATTTCTAAGCGCAGATTGGAACTTCTGATGTTCGAACAATGCAACTGCATTACATGCATAATTAAACGCCACAGTGTATCGCTACATCCAAGTCAAGTCAAAGTGGCTTTATTGTCATTTCAACCATATACAGCTAGTTAGTACACAGTGAAACGAAACAACGTTCCTGCAGGATCAGGTTGCTGCATAAAACAAACACAGAACTACAGGAGACTACATATATTTACATAAAGCGCACAGTGCATACATGTGCAAACAGCACAAGACCGTACAAGCTACCAAAACAAGACAATGGGCACAGTGAGTTACAGTGCAGCGCCGACTAGTACACAGATATTCTAGTAGAAAGTGAATCAGATGACAGTAGTGCAAAAGAGTAGCAATATAAGTTGCTATAAATGTAAACATAAGGAGTAGCAGCCGGGTAGAGAGTATAAAGTTTATATACTGTATATAATAAATATTTATAGCAGCAGAAATTGAATACGGAGATGTGCAAAAATGGCCGAGAGGATGGGATGATGTTCTAGTATTTATCCCTAGTATTTACAGACCACCAGGGCCCTAATCTGAATTTCTGCTGGAATTTGCAGAATTTGTCTCAATCTGTTTGTTTCAGTAGAAAAAGCAGTCATTTTGAATACTTTGATATTTATTCTGATACCCTGCAATACCCTCGGAGAGCAGTGTTTGTGTCTCAGTAGGGGTCAGTCAGAATATAATGGAACACGCTCATTACAACAGGCACACTCTTGATTTAATACATCACATCATTCATCATCACTCTCACATCATTACCTCATTTAATTTAAAATGCGTCTTAGTCATAATATATGCACTTCGCCATGCTACTGCAATCAGCGCGCAAGCACATCGGCAAAGCTACTACACAGTTCTGTTGAAAATCACCCAGATCAACTTTGATTGGTTCACCATCTGATCAGGCGACTGAATGCTTAGCGTCAACGTTCCACTTCTTAACTTACTGCTGCTAGATCAGCATCTCTCTCCACTCTAATTAAAGAAAATGAAACGAATCCTAGATTCTTATTTAATGCAGTAGTAATCTGATAACGAGTTATGTTGATGTATTATATATCGTCCTCTTCAGTATCATCAACTTGTGTACTAGATCCCTTGCCTACACACTTCCTTAAACAAATACTACCAGAAGCAATCAAACGTCTATTAAAAACAATCAATACTGCCCTTAGCAACAGACTATGTACCTAAATTCTTTAAATTAGCCGTCATCAATCCAGATATCCAGATTTCTATAAAGCTGCTTTGTCACAATGTCCACTCTCAAAAGTAAATAAAGTAAAAAATAAATAAATAAATAAAAATGTTATAAGTAAAATTGAATTAAAAACTTCCATTCAAAAATCTAGATGTTCAGTAAACCTCAAAGACATCTTTTAAGCATCTTATAAATGTATTTGAGCTCACCAAGAAAATTATTTTAAATTTTAAAATATTCTTCCTCAGTTGGCTGAATAATAGTAACCAGTAATCAGGGAGCAAAATCACAGTAATTATTTTTATATTGCAGCTTTGTTAGCTTCCTACCTTCCATTGATGATGTACTCTGGGTGCATGAGATTTTCTGAAACGTTTGCTCGTTGCCCTATAATCCAGCGACACTCCACGGAACTGAGATCTCGAGTCTCACATGTAATGCTGTGGTCATCAGGAGCATCTGCAATAACGGCTCATGTCAGGACTTTCAAGACCAGTGCTTATGAAATAACCAATCTGATTAATACAAGATGTTACCAATATCTCATATATCACTGGACTGCTCGCAAGCCGTCACGTAGTTTATTTTCTGCCACATCATTGCATTTTGGCCTTCAACCACATTTTGGGTCACAGTAATGGTTGGAAGAGAAAGTATTATAAAAGTAAGCTTCTTTCTAGCCCATTACTTGTAATCCTCTAGCCTTACTGTTAACCCCAAAGTTACAAAAAACAAACAAACAAAAAAAAACAGGTGACCCCAAGTGAATTTGACTGATTGGAGGTTCATTTGACGGATCAGAATCAGAAAGGGTTTTATTGCCAAGTGTGCTCACACACACAAGGAATTTGACTTGGTAAGTGAAGCTTCCAGTACATATACAAGTTGTGATGACTGTGTAGTTCCTCTATTTTAAAACAGTGTGTCATACATAAACAACACTGAATGCTCATTTGCTCCAAGCACACGGCAATCCTATAAACTCCCTTCATAACTTTAGACTTTGCACTATATATACACTCCTGAACAAAATCTTAAGACCAGGGAAAATATTACAAGTATTCACACTTCGCACTGGTGGATCATAACCAGGTTGTAAGTACTTCTTCAAAATGCCAAAAGAAGAAACAAGAGCAAGAGACAAAAAA
>CM075017.1:12464332-12485815 GCA_037576675.1 Pangasius sanitwongsei | reverse complement strand
TGGCACTTAAGTTCATATGTGAGTCAAGGCAGGTGACCGAATACTTTTGGTAATATAGTGTATATATATATATATGTGTGTGTGTGTGTGTGTGTGTGTGTCTCAAGATCTCAGTCTCTTACAAACTCTCTTCCATTCATGGGTCAGATTCAAAAGGTAACTTGGAGAACATCCTTCCCAGGAAAACATCCTTCCCTGGTTTACACTTACAGGCAGTGTAGTAAGTGGAGCCTTCACCCTCGCAGGTTATATCAAACCCCTCTGGTGGAGACGGGTGAGGATGTCGAATAGGATTTGTGACATAAGTCCGGTTGCTGATCCGAAGTGGGAAAGCAGAGGATTTGAACTGTTCATCATGTTCCAGCTTTAGGATACAGCAGAACCTGATGCCCTCACTAGCCAGTGCAAGATGGTCTTGAGGATACACCCTAATGCCCTTTATGTCAGGTATGTCTCTTCCTGTAGGGTGAAAAAAAGACAGTATTTCTGGATTCGAATAATATTTTATTTACAGAGCTGGACTACTAATATTACTACTGTCATATTTATTCTGATGCAGATTCAGATTTATTGTCACATCACAGTTTACACAGTTACTAAGAATGTATAAAAGGTGAGTGAAATTCTTATGTGCAGAGAACCAACAACAATGCAGTAAAACTAGGTATATATATACAGCATTGTGCAAAAGTCTTAGGCACATGCAAAGAAATGCTGTAGAGCAAAGAAGCCTTCACAAATAATGAAAGTAAATGTTTCTACATTTAAAAAATACTATAAAGAGAAGTAAACAGTAATAATCGAAACAAACTCAATATTTGGTGTGACGATCCTTCGCTTTAAAAATAAATAGTAGTTTCAGGTACAATGTGTACAGTTTTGTAAGGAAATGAGCTGTAAGTGTTACTGAGCATCTTGCAGAACCAGTTCTTGTAGTTCTTCTGGAGACTTTGACTGTCACACTTGCTTCTTATTTTTGCAGCAAAACCTAGCAGCCTTCATTATGTTTTTTTGTCTGAAAAGTGGTCTGTTGTGTAATCTGCTGCTTTCTTTACTGACATACAAGCATTTTTCTGCAACATTTAATTTAGAGCTGGAAAACTAAAATGTTTTTGTACTGAATTAATAATGTAGAAGTCATAAAATAAAAATCTATAACAAAGTTTGTACTAAAGAAATAGGGTGCCTATGACTTATGCACAGTACTGTGTATATATATATATATATACCCTCAGCAAATACCTCCAAGACATCACAATCTGGATAGCAACTAAAAAGCAATAAAATCAAGGTTCTTCTCATTGGCTACACTATCCAAAGTACACAGTTTTAACATCTGCATCAGTGGCTGCTTCGTACATCTCTCCATACCAGTCAAGGGCCTTGGTGTTATCCAAGACAATATATTCACTTTCGAACCACACATCAAAAACAATCTCCGCCTTCTTCAATCTCCACAACATTGCCAGCCTACACCTGGCTCTTTCTCAGCGCAACCAATCCACGCTTTAGTAACATCCCAGATCAGTTACTGTAACGCTATTTTCTCTGGCATCCCAAATTAATTCCTCCTCAGGCTTCAACTCACCCAAAATGTTGCTGCTTATATTGTAAACTTTATAATAAGTCATAAAACTAATCAGGCAAAACAATCAACCAGTCAGAGGGCTCATATTGTCTGCTTTTCTCTTTGTCTGCGAATCACCATCAGCACAGCAATCCCTGGAAGCAAACAGAGCGCTGTTTAAGCCTACAGATTTCTTCTACTTATACACAAGCGATCTAGATTAGACAGCTTGCTATGCAGAGTCATTCAGCATAAGCTTACATTATGTTTATTTTTAAAAAAAAATAACTCTACACTACTTTGTTTTATAAGGTATTTACCTGCCTCATTTTAACACCCTTATGCTTAGAATATAACCTTTATATAACCTTAGTTATATAAAGGTGTAGTTGCATGCAGAATACACACTAATTTCACATATAACCAAGTTATAGTACATATGTAGAGTACAAACAGAAGCTTTTATCTTGCTAAATACAAGTCTTCTGTTTCTCTGGATGCCTTTTCTTTTAATATTTGTGCTTAGTCAATGATTGACTTGCTTGTAAATTGGCTATAGCATTCTCTCTCTAGAGCAGGCAATGAAGCTTATAAAACTTGTATGCATATCAGCGTATTATCTGCCCTAATCTGCATGCATGAGCTCACAGACGCCTATGATCGGCAAGTGTCTCTGTGATATGGGAGAGAGAATGTGCCGTCCCTTCCGTTTAGGATGGTGAGGCATCATCGGGATTCAAACTCACGATCTCCCAGTGACATGGTGAAAGCTTATGTGCAAATCTTTATTGCCACCATTTTTCCCAGGTTAACAGAAACATTTTAGATGTGGATACAAAAAACGCATTCTCTGCAGTCAGGGATTGATGAAATGAAAGTTTTCAAGGCTTGACCCAAATCCTATTTATCCTGTTCACTGTTCACATTCCCTACTACACTCAGCTACATACAGTCCATCTTCAGCAAGCAGCAGGCAGATCCTCCCTCCCCCATACTACCTCATACACACAGGTAAGAGACAATCACACACTTCACCATTCACCAGGAAAAGAGGTGTCCATTACATTTTCAAAAAAAAAAAAAAAAAAAGGCTTATATACGAGTGTCGACTCTCAGCTTGCACCTAAAAGAGTTGACACAAGAGCTGACTCACTCATGAGCAACACATCACTAGCTCCTTTAACAGCCCACTGTGTGTTTGTGGAAAAAAAAAAAACTGATCCAATTCAGGCTTTTCATACAGTTCTTTCTCAGCTTTCTCAGGATGAATACTCACCAGGTAAAGTTGTCAGAGGTGTCCAGGCACTGGTGAGGTCACGGTCTCTGTAGCGCAGCTGGACAGAATGTGATGTACACTGCAGTGGTAATGGTGAAATCCAGCTCCACTTATAATGGCCTGTTTGATTTGCTTTCAATTCTATTGTCTCCTAACAGAAGCAGCAGATGGAAAAAAGCAAAGCTGTACATCAGATTTTAGTGTACTTAAACAGCTTCTACTTTTTTTTTCCACAAAGTGCCAGAGCTGATGGAGTTCAAGGAATCAGCTTTTTTTTTTAAAGCGACTCGTATTTCCCCCCGGTTTTAGAGCCAAGTCCTTATTAGGCCTGTCAGAATTATGAAATTCTGGCTGATCATTTTTTGTCAAATGTCATTGTGTTTAGCAATTTCTAGGGGTGGAAAATACTTGAGAAATTGTACTTCATTACAGTACAGAAATGCTAATATACATAAACTATTGAACAACTGCACTCTTACTCAAGTAAATTTACAAGAGAAAAATTTTTTTTTTACTCATTTTGATCACCTTTTGATGTACAAGTTATGCCAGATTTGTCAGATTATTATTATTTTTTTGCTAATTCTATTTCTCTCTTGCGCAGCTTTTTATTTTTAAAATTTGTTTAAAATTAAATTCACATCAATGTGAAGTTCAACCGTGCACAACTGCAATAATCTGTCGTTGAGCAAAGGCAATCAAATCTAAAGAAACATTCCGAGCTAAATTAGCTTTTGAGTACATTTGCTAGCTAGCGTTTGGTTGTTAAACTTAGCATTCATTGTAACAGGATCGTAATTTTGTAAATGTGTTCAGGCTCTGGGTTACTGAGCTGCCACATTTTTGTGCTGGAATCAAATTTATTTCATAACTGGCGCTTCTATGATATAAAAAAGCATGACATTGGTTTGTGGGAAAAGCCTCTATTTGGCAATTAATAGAAATGAGAATAAAAACAGCTTTAGTAAATAAACATCCACTTACATTATGAACCAGTTTCATCTGCTCAGTATAGAAAATCTTAATGTCGTAGGTGACTTTGTCTGGTGTGATGCTGTTGGTGAGACCATCCTGCCACTCAATATTCATCTTCCAAACACCTAAATCTTTCACGTCATCGTCTGTGTAGACTTTCACCTCCTCGGGGGCAGACAGTGGCTGTGCTGTTAACAGGATTTTTACAAACAATAACATGTTGGCACATGAAACCTGCAGATATCATCCTGGGTCGAAGAAAAATAACAAGTAAGACCAGTGGAAATTCAACAGTACTGGTACATGAACTTCCTAAACACTATAAATGAGCCCCATTTGGACAGGATAGATTTTACTTCCATGGTGCCTTTTGTGTAATTCTTTCTCCACCCTTGAGAGACTTCCTGCCCCATAATGCCTACTTTTTTTTCTTCTTCCAGGAACTCAAAGCCGGGCTACTTGTTTAGTTCTGCTCTGATAGATCTCGCTGCCATGTTACAAGCAGATGTTTCCTCTTGTGCTGGAAAACAAGTCTGATTGCTGCTACACACTGTGTTAAGTCTTTTTTTTTTTTTTGTATGTGTATGTTTACAGCTAATTATATAGTAATGTTTTGGAAAAATCTCAAACATTTTAATAACTATGGGTCACATTACTGTACCTCACTGTCTTTAGAAGTATGCTGTTAGAAGAAAACAGAACGTAGAAAAGCTCCTTAGTTTGGCTAAATCTGAACCTCAGTTAATCGGCTTCACACTGTACAATGACTGTACTGTTGACTTTAAATGGCTTATTTATTTCAACACATACCAAGTTAATGGACATTTTGAGAAACTCAGCCATTTCATATTAATGACCTGAAAGAAAGCAATTCAAAATAAATCCATAAATCCATTCAATTCAGCAAAAGTAATGGCACCCTATGTAAGGAGGAAGTGTTAGTGCATGTCTAGAGTAGCCAACGTGCTGCAATGGCGGAGTCGTAAAACTGGAGGATTTAGCCCTCACGACACTTAGGAGGTGCTCTTTCCGTGCAAGATGTTCATTACTTTGTAGAATTGGAAAAACAAATTAACATTAACTAACTTTTATATTAAATAATAGGGGTATAATGATACACTCCAGTCACGATTCACTTCATGATACTGGCTTCACGATCTAATTCGATTCAATTTTGAGCAAAATTTGAATGAAGAAAAATGATAAGTGAAAAGACTCCTTTTTTTATTTCTGAGTCATAAACAATGTGCATTTTTGTTTGTATAAACCTAAGTAAATTAAAAATTGCTATGAACAGAGGTGTAATATTGTAAACAAAATATACTACACCATATCTTCCAAAAAAAAAAAAAAAAAAAACCTCATACATTTACTTATAAATCCACTTATAAATTCTCCCCAAAATCTGACTGAATAGAAAAGGCACCTGGGGAAATTGATCGATTGAAACATAATGAGCTATGTAGCAGAAATAGTGCTATCATTTGAAAGCGACGGTCAGGGCACATTTTTATTAGTTATATCATGTATGCATAACCATATAACCTTTAATGCGAGTCGGTCATGATCTGGAGCTATCTATATATTTTAACTCTATGGGTTGCACAGATCAGGACCTTGATAATTGTGCATTTCTATGATGTACATTGTTACAATTTTGCATCACGAGGTCCCAATGTATCAATTCACCCCTATTAAATAATAATAAAGTTCTGCTGAACAGTATATTAAAGCGTGGGACTCCTTCTTACAGCATGTCAAAGAGCACATCCAGTAAGTAAGTAAGTAAGTAAGTAAGTAAGAAAGTAAACTTTCTGCCAGCTCCTGCTCTATTGGTACACATTACACACACCTATACAGAGAAAACGTATCACAACACAGCCTATAAATCATACTATAATCACATTCTTTATTGTTATTACATTCTTTGTTTAGTTTCCTTCCTTCTTTGTTGGATTTTCCTTTATATGCTCCTGTCCTGAATTTCAGCATCTTGCACTAACAGTATACAGTACATTGTATATCATTTACTGTTTCCTTCTAAAAATGATTGAAAACCAACTAAAAGAGCTTTTAAAAAAAAAAAAAAAAAAAAAAAAGCGCTAGCTGGAGAAAACCACACATTGCTGATTCAGAGCAGACGAGAAATGAAGGATGGAGAGCCAAATAGCACATACTGTAGCTACAGACTCACAGACTGACAATGTGAAGTCTGGTTGCTGGCCTGCCTAAAGTAAACTGCTCCTTCACTTAACATTATGGTTAGAAAACCCACAGGCAGGGCCCTGTGCCTTTACCTCTGACAGTTACAAGGAAGGTGACACTGGAGACTCCTTCCATAAATATGAAATAAATGTCAACAACCAATATCAACAATTACACGTATTTTAAATATGTTATGTGAACCGTTTACCAAACAAGTCCCTGTGAATGAGCTGTGAACTGATAATCAGATTCAAATGAATCTGTGATTTTCAGCCACAATATTGTCACAGCTGCTGTTATAGAAAATGAATCAACACCTTCTGACCAGTCAGAGTTGTGAATTTAACTGCTGTGGAATAAATAATATTAACCAGATTGTAATTAACAACTAAATTAGCTCACTATCTGTATAGGATCTAAAACATGATTATGTGAATAAGCATTTTTTGGATAACTTTTACAAACAGGGCTCGGTCTGTGGGGGCAGTACAGTCTGAAAGTAGAAAGTAGTAGAAGCTTGGTGCAGACTCACCATTCTGCCTTCCTCGCGCGATCAGCACTGAGAACACAGCACATAGAGACCACGCAAATACACGGGCCATGGCAGGACAGCGCAGCGCACACGATGACTCGTGCAGGTCTGATTAGTTCATGAGTAATGATGTGCTGGAGAAATAAAAACAAGGGGTTTTAGTGGATAGGAGTATGGGGGAAAGCTCACAATTCCCTATTGTCTGGAGCTTCCTGCTGTAGTTTGGATTTTGGCCAGCAACAACTTACACTGTTCATGCTCACTGCTACACACAAACAACTCATGCAAAACAGCTGTTTGTGTCAGAAACAATATTGATCTGAGGTGCTGGATGGTATCTGTCAAATCCACTTACATATTTTATGATGTGAGCGTGTGTTATAGTAAATGATTTGGTATGGATCTTCCACACGACCCTAGAACACTTAGCTTAAAACACAGCACCATCACACAACATTTCCTATAACATAGCAAAATAAGCTTGCAGAAAGCTATCAGCTGATGATCAATACTGAGCATCAGGCGATACACTGAGATCAGTATTGTATTGACAAAGCAGGAACGGTGCATTGCTAGGTGGTTTATATCCACACTTGGAAGTAAACATAACTTTCATTAGCAGAATCTGAATTATACAATGACATTTGGTGGATTTAGCTAGCGTTTAGTAAATATATTTTTTAAAAAGTAGCTTGGCTAGAAAAGAAAACATTTTTCACTATAGTAGGGGGAGCTAGTTATCAACCCTGTGGCTAGCTAAGTTAACCATCAAAAATTTGGCAAACAGCTAGTGTCATATATTCGAGCAACACTAAACAAGAAGTCTACATTATATTCAAACTACAAGACCAAGCTAGCTAGCTAATTCTCAAAACGTTTTGACTTTTCACGTTACAGGTCTCCCAGGCAGCTGATTGACCCAGCGTCTGTTTTGAGTATAGCTAAGGTTGGTCCAACATCAGTCTGCACTCTGAGAAAAATAGTACTAAACCTTTCTTTGTCGAAGGCATGGTACCCTCAACGACAGATCTTTTGTAACCTTATTATGTATAGTTCACCTGTATATGTGAATATAGTGTACCTTTTAAAATGATATAATGGAGTGTAAATAGTGTTTAGAGTACAACATAAAAGGTACAAAGAAAACAAGGAAAATATGACAAGGAAAGATACAGTTTAGTACCCTTATTTCTGAAAATGCTGGCTATTTTTTGACACAACTGGGAAACTCAATATTTGAGAAAACTGATAAGGTTAATTCTAATTTTAAAAAGTCAGCAGGTGGGGAAAAAAAAACAGCTGGATGTTTTTTTTCCCTACATTCTCTTAGCAGTAGTTCATTTCCTACTGATTTTGTCTGGAATGTATTGAATAAACACTTGTTCGCAATCCTTGGGGGGTTTCAGTCAACAGTCCAGGGCTACACTGCCAACAAAGCCACAAAAAAAATTTCAGTCTGTAAACAACTTAGAGAGCTATTTATATGTATATTTATATTCCTTCTTATTTGGGGTATATTGTGAGTACATTCTGCACTCTTCAAGTCTTGTGAACTGGTAAGTCTTAGTCTCTCTTGTTGCGCTTGTGTTGTGGCTGTTGTGACACCAAATTTCCCCTTGGGGATCAAGAGAGTACTCTGTACTCTACTCTACTCAAAAATATTAAATATCTCAAACACGCTGTTGAGGGAGCAAAATGGATTACTGACAGTATTACCCAACAACACCTAATTCAATAAACCTGTGGCCACAGTAGGACCTTACAATCTACCACAGCATCTCTGGATCATTCTGAGGTAATCTCCCATATTATTTATTTACTCACACTCCCAACTCTAAATGGCTATTACACACATTGTATAAAGCACTTACACTAACAAACGAGTACTAAATTGTACCTTGGCACTGAAGTGGTAAATCTTTTGTATGTTGTGTCTTAAAACAATAGAATTCATCACAGAAATTCGAATGGTTTCCATTACGAATATCAAATATCATTACAAACCATCAGGTAGCCATTAAAACCATTACCATTACTGGTCCTTAATGGTATCCAGACATAACATGCCACCAACAGAAGGCAACAAATTACCAGTAGAGACCCACAGGAACCATTAGAGTTTCCATTAAAACCAATACAATTCCCATTATAACAATTAAAACCATTACAAATTCAATGAGGGGTTTCTATTGTTTTTTGTTTTTTTTCAGCAGAGTATTACATGATAATGTGGATTATAGTTCACCTTTAAAAATGATTTAAGGTACATAATTGGACATTAAGGACCACTCTTGTGCCTTTATGCGCATTAACATGCACCTTTCCAGGTAAAAGATAATATGGCAGGAGTCATTTCTGTCAAGTCTAATAGCTCTAGGAATAAAACAGACTCATATGATTGAGCCACAGATATAGACTAGATGTTAAGTGTCTCGTTACATACAGCACTGGAAAATCGAAACATCATGTTAAACATCCTGATTAGGACTAGATTACTTTAAAAGTGATTTTAAAAGTCTTTAACACTAATAAACTATTCATGTTGCGCAACTAAGCACTCTGAAACCAAGTATGTCTTTTTTTTTTTTTTTTTTTTTTTTTTACAACCGACCTACCGGGAAGTTGGTCCTCTTCTTTAAGATGTCGCAAGCTGAAGAATGGTTCTTCCTGAAATGAAATATATAGAAATAAAAGAAAAGCAGAAGAGTGGACTTGTAGTGAGTGCTGAAGTGGAGGAAAATGCGCTTCCATACAGAAAGGCAGAAATGGGAGTGTTTGAGTGAGAGGAGGTTCATACTGGAAGAGGACGGCGCAGTTCCTGGGAAAAGGAAACGGCGGTGTGTTGAGCAACAGCTCTGTGCAGGACTGAGGCCATTTAAACACATGCAAACACCTCCACACCCACAGCTCCTGTTCTAAACATAGTGAATAAAACAGTGTTCAAAAATCTATTGCCTACTAACTAATGCCTATTTGTAGGTTGAGGGCTGGAATTTTTTTTTAAAATCGAGTTTTATCATTATGATTCATTTTCTATAACAGCAGCCCTGACACTAAAATGCAGCTGACAATCCAGGATTATTACTATCCCAGTTCTAATAAATGATCATTTCTATAGTACCAGCTTGTTCACAGAGACATGTACGGCACATGCTCCACATCAACAGATGAAAAACATGTAATCATTGATACAGTTGATAGGTTTTTTTTTGTAAGGGGACATACTTACACCCTTCAGCCATAAGATTAAAACCACTGACATGTGACATAAATAACGCTGATTATCTTTTTACAGTGGCACCTGTCAAGGAATGGAATATATTATGCATAAAGTGAATAGTCAGTTCTTGAAGTTGATGTGTTGGAGCATATGGAGCTGAGAATGAGAGAGAGAGAGAGAGAGAGAGAGAGAGAAGAGGGGCTCAAAGGAGAGAGCCGACCGCACAGAGCTGTGTTTGTCCGCTGAAAAGCGAAAGTGAAAATAAAAAGAATAAAAGATCCCTTCTGAGTTGTCCTCAGCCTGCCTCACGCCTCCTCATTCCCAATCCAACCCAGGAGAAGTGTTACGCAGTCTTAAGCCATCTTTATGGTTTTCAAGTTGTACGATCCACAGGAATCTCATCAACCTTTACTCTGTCCATGTGGGACCATCCTCAACAGCAGCGAGTGGTTTTCAGGTGATGTGAAATCCAACCAGAAGCAGGGCATCAAGATGGATCAGTTAGATCCAGAGAGCAGAAGGGGTCAGGATCACTGGTATCTCAGGAGTGGCATGTGTAGCATGTAATGGTTAAAGACAATGAACATTGTGTGCAGGGTGCAAGCAGGGACTCCGGCAAGACTAGCTATAACTAAAATGGAGAGCCAGAAGGTAACACAGACATGAGGGTGCCCTGGGACATAAAGAGGCCAGCCACAACACCATCAACAAACCTGAGTGAACTCGTGAGAGTTCCCAGCTCACCAAAACACTCCATGCCCGTAAACCCTCCAGATCTGCTCTTTTACCTAAGAAAAAACTATTAATAAAAGGCTTGTCTAAACACTAGGACTGTATCTGAGTTCCAAACACTAATTGGAAGGCTGTTCCCTGACTGTGGGGCTTTGTAAGAGAAAGCTCTGTCCCCTGCTGTAGCCTTCACTATTCAAAGTACCAACAAACAGCCTGCACCATTTGATCAAAGCAGGCATGGCGGATCATAATAGACCAGAAGTTCGTTCAGGTACTGTGGCATGAGACCATTCAGTGCTTTATAGGTCAATAGCAGTATTTAATAATAATAATAATAATCATCATCATCATCATCATCATCGTCATCGTCATCATAACACACAGCATTAGTTATCCATATTGGCTGTAAGAATCCTATAATGGAAGCCTTTTTTTTGCATAAATTAAATTAAAATAAATTAATCTAATTAAAAAACAGTTAATTTGTGTTCATTAAAAAGAAAAACCCACTTAAGCAGGGGAACCTCTATCTATCTATCTATCTATCTATCTATCTATCTATCTATCTTGTGAACATAATTATAAACTATTTAAATATTTGTGATACTAGACAACTGTTTACCTCATTCATTCATTCATTCATTCATGCAATGAGAACTTTCCATTCCGGAAATTCTCAGAGTCAGAGTCCACTCTAAGAAGCACCTCTTAAAACTTGTAGAACTCTGTGTGTGTGTGTGTGTGTGTGTGGGCAGGCAGGCGTGCTGAGCTCCAGCCTAACTTCTATTTTTCCACTTTCCAAAAACACACACACAAAAAAAAAAACTCAAAAAAAAAAAAAAAAAAGCCACTAGCTTGTGGCTTTTGCCTTGTTCAAGTTCAACGTTGAAGATCACGCCACTTATAAGAGTGCGCCATTTAGGACACACTCTCTGGCTCTCTCCCTGAAAGCACAAAGAAACCTTAGTGGTAATAAGACACAGGTGAGAATCATCACGTGTTTCCTGCTCGTTCAACCCGCCTCCTGTCAGTCCGCAGCTGACCACGCCCCCTCTGCCACAACAACGTCTGATTTACCCATTTTTCATTGGTTTATATTTTAGAGAATAACATCAGTGGATTTATTAAACTGTGGGAACGAGCTGAAGAGGTCACACCAAGGGGAATTGTGGAATCACTAACCAGGGTCCCTAGATAGATTAAAAATTGTTCTTCATTTGGAAAATGCATCAAAGAAATGGCACTGGCACAGAGCCTGGAAATGAGTAAAACACCCCTGAGAGTGGTTTAACAACATGCTCTCATTTAAAACACATACTGTATTGCAGGGTGTCAAACTCTTTTTACATAACAGGCCACATTGCATTTGTCAATGTCAAGTGGGCTGGACCGAAAAAAAATAATACAGTTTAGTGATCAATAAAACATATTCTTAATTAATTCCTCAAATAATGAAACAATTCCTCTTAAATATGTTCATTTAACATCATTTATCTGAACGTGTACATTCTGAATGCACAAACGAATCTAACATACACCGATCACCCATAACATTGAAACCACTGAGAGGTGAATTAATAACATTGATTACCTCCTTACAGTGGAACTTGTCAAGGGGTGGGATATATTAGGCAGCAAGTTAACAGCCCGTTCCAAAGGGTGATGTGTTGGGAACAGGAAAAATGGGCAAACGTAAGGCTCTGAGCGACTTTGACAAAGGCCAAATTGTGAAGGCTAGAAGACTGGGTCAGAGCATCTCCAAAACAGCAGGTCTTTTGGGTTGTTCCCAGTATGCAGTGGTTAGTACCTAGCAAAAGTGGTCCAAGGAAGGACAACCAGGTGAACCAGCAACAGGGTCATGGGCACCTAAGGCACAATGATGCGCTTGGGGAGAGAAGGCTAGTCGGCCGGGGGCGTGTGTGTGTCGCTTACCTGGGGAAGAGATGGCAACCGGATGCACTATGGGAAGGAGGCAAGCTGGTGGAGGCAGTGTGGTGCTCTGGGCAATGTTCTGCTGGGAAACCTTGGGTCCTGGCATTCATGTGGATGTCACTTTGACACGTACCACCTACCTCAACGTTGTTGCAGATCAAGTACACCCCTTCATGGCAACGGTATTCCCTAATGGCAGTGGCCTCTTTCAGCAGGATAATGCGCCCTGCCGCACTGCACAAATTGCTCAGGAATGGTTTGAGGAACATGACAAAGAGCTCAGGGTGTTGACTTGGCCTCCAAATTCCCCAGATCTCAATCTGATCGAGCATCTGTGGGATGTGCTGGACAAACAAGTCTGATCCATGGAGGCCCCACCTCGCAACTTACAGGAAATAAAGGATCTACTGCTAAAGTCTTGGTGCCAGATACCACAGCACACCTTCAGAGGTCTTGTGGAGTCCATGCCTCGACGGATCGGAGCTGTTTTCGTGGCACAAGGGGGATCTACACAATATTAGGCAGGTGGTTTTAATGTTATGGCTGATCGGTGTACGTCACCTACACACCACATGAGAACACTGCAATTCATTACAAGAAAAAGTTTTCCAACTTGTGGTTTCATCATAGTGTCTTGTGTAAGTATTCACCCACCCTTGAACTTTACCACATTCTGAGGTGTTACAACATCAAACCGAAATGGACTTTATTGGGATAAGTTTTAGACTGCTAATTAAGTACATTAGCACATTTTATTTTGTCATGAGCTAAGTTTATGGCCCTGAGTTTATTTCTCGGTTTTGCCCCTAAGAAGGAGTTCTTTAATCTTATAAAACGTATAATTTGGAACACATTTTCTAAATTCATTTTGTGGGCCAGATAAGGACCTTTATCAGGCCCGTTGGCTGCTGAAGATGGATTAATCACAGTTAACACAATTCATCTTTTTTTTTAAATTTTTTTTTTTTATTACCAATGCATACCTTTCATACGATTGTTTCTCAAGGCTCTTTTCTAATGCCCAAAACAAACACTGAACTATACAAGGGAGACCACAATTAGGGAAAATAAAAGAAAACATTACAAGTATGTACAACTTTTCTGAGACACGTTTTTTTTTTTTCCTCAAGGAAAAATATAAATAACACTTCTTTTGCATCCATTTCTGCAATCTCAATATTAAATGGTTCTTAATAAATTTAATACAGTGCTCTGCAAATTCATGAGTGCACTCCAGAAAAAAAAAAAAAAAAAAAATGAAAGAATGGAAGGTGCATCTTTTTGTTTCTACATGACACAGATGTACAGTTCAAACAGTCCCAACTAATCGGTGTGAATGGTGATGGAGAACACACCCCTTTGAAAAGAACGCAGTCACAGAAATAAAAAAAAAAAATAAAAAAAAAGCGAAATATTCACTAGAATTTAGTACATTGTTTTTCAGTGGCACTGAAACCACCAGCGCCGATCATGCTTCAGAAATGGCTCATGCAGTAAAGTACCAGCATTATTGGTCAACTGGCAACGAGGATCATGAACGTTGATGATGCAAGAAAATATGTTTCTAGTGACTCAGTTAGGAGAAGTCCACATGTTCACATGCTCAGATGATGAGTGGCAGCGTGTTAATAAATGTTAACAGTTCACACACAATTCTGAGGTTAACAGAGGAGAAAATCAGCATTGTGACAGGACCCCCAGCATTTTCATGCCATTAATCAAACAGCCTCGGTTCATCCAAGCTCGCCTATCCCATTAGCCTATACAAGTTGATTGGGGGTTGTCACATACACATATTAAAACAAAAAAAAAAAGAATAGAAAACAAAAATTCAGCTGCTTCTCAAAACCACACAAGAATGGGCTGTTATTGCCAGTCATTTAGAGCCATAACTTCTTTACAATGCATCTTAAAGAAAAAAAACAATAATAATAATAATAATAATAATAATAATAATAATAATAAAATCTTGTGTTTGTGGGAAAAGCCAAGGCAGATAAAGATGCGGATTTATTAGGATCTATAATAAATAAAAAAAAAAGCCGTGACAATTTCATTAAGTCTAATGCTAATACAAAAAATACATATAAGGCGAAATAATTAAAGCTGCCTAAATAGCATGACTGGTCCAGCCAAGAAGAAGCAAACAAATCCATCACTCCGTTTCAATAAAACCATTTATGACACCAGAATAATTTATTTGGAATCAACAGGCACATTGAACAAAAGTATCTCTCAATACCTCAAATTTAGAATTGCAGATAAAGGCTTAACTGAATAAACGCTCAGCCTCTATCTGATGAACAGCTTTCAAGATTAGAATGAGAGAAGGCATTGCTGTGGCTTCATCATGAGTGGGTTATTTATTGCATCAGGCTTACGTAATGGCCAGGACAAATGCTGTAGACCTGCTTTAAAGGAATAATAATAATAATCATCAATATCAAGACATGTTGGTTGTCTGACTTTTGCTTCATGCAACACACTGTAACCATGACGACACTCTTACCAGGCCTAGGTAGTATTTTGTCACTAACAAGCCCAAGCTTGCTCTCTAGATCAGCTGCATTATTATGAGTAATGCAGATGAAATAAAGATTGGTGTAACGCCGGTGATGAGCAGGTTGTTTGTCTGTAGCTTCGGAGGCAGAATATCAAGAGAATTTGAGCTGTTTGTGTAACTTGACTGCATGCAACACAGTTACACTGGACGTCATATCTTATACCAGTGAATGTCCCAAAAATGATGCTGTTATTTTTAGCTACACTGGCAACAAAATATCTTTTGATCCAACGTCTCATAAATCACATATGCACTCACTAACAAGACTCCTTTTTTCATCTGCACTTTGTCCTACATGTTTTCTTTTATTTATCTTGCTTATCCCAGAACTCCTGACCTGATTGGATGTCACATGGCATTGTTTGGAAGCTCCACTGTGACCCCAAAAAAAAAAAAAAAAAATGGCAGGGGCCATGCTTTTTAAAGGCAGCCACATACCCATAGGATTACACGTAAAACGTACACTAGTGTTGGAGGAAACAAATGCCAAGTGTGAAAGCAGTCTTACTGCAGTCTATAAATAAGAACAGAACTTCACAGTGTAGCCGAGCACAGAACTGTTATGGAGGTGGCCATCTTGGACAACTTCGCAACAATTTCCCTAAGCCCTGGGTCACAAAGGTTGAAAAGAGAAGTGTACATAGTTCCATTATGAATTTGTTTACGGCATATTCTGCCCATGTCCAAAACTAAAGTAAGCTTTGGGGCCAAACATGTCTCATGGCTCATCCATTATGTTTGCCAAACTATCCCTTTAAAGCAAAAAAGCTCAGAGCATTGAAAGTAATGAGTAAAGGTGTTCAGATGGTGGGGAAGCATTGGAGTTAACCTAGCAAAAGCTGCATCATCATCATCATCATCATCATCATCATCTCACGTTATAGCTTATTATTCCAAAAAACACTCAGACAAAACTTGAGGGTTTTTTTGGTTAGTTAAGAGTTGTATCTTCCTTGGCACCCTTTTACACAGAAAAACTCCATGTTGAAGGACACACAGAACCTTTAAGGGTTCTGCCAGTGTGACAAACAGGTAGAACCACTTTACGCGTGCTAGAATGGAAAGTTCCTTAAGAGTGTAGGTGCGTGTCAGAAAAGTCGAATTGTTTTCAGCTAAAGTTAATCAATAGAAATGTAGCAGACCATTTTATACTTTTGGAAGAGAGCAGAGCTTTGAAGATGGTCTTGAACTGTTGGGTTTTTGAAGGATTTAGTGGGAGAGGGAATGAAGGAGAAAAAAGGCATGCATACACTCCTCTCTGCTGTACACTAGTCAATTAGAATATACAAATTTAACTGTGTTTCCTGTTGTTTATCTTTCAGTCGCAGTCGGGGTCAAGGCTGAGCAGCAAGTCTGCATGATGCTATTCGGTACTTATGGACTTCCTTTAGCTACATTAGCCTCATCGCAGTAATGCAAAAATAATGAAACAAAATTTGGACACCAAACAAACATGCACTTATTATTGATTACATCTGATGGTAGTGGACAGAAATTCCACTAACTCAGCAGTTACATGTTCTAAGATAGTGACCAGAAGTGAGATCTGGGGAAAAACCCTTAACCTTCTCCTCAGAGTTTGTCAAATGTAAAATCTAAAAGCAGCCCAGTGAAGCTTCAGCAGATGGTGTTTTTTTTCCACCCACTTTTTTTTTTTTTTAACCCCCAAAAGCAAACAAATCCATCATCTGATCATTGTTAAATTGCTGATCGTTTGCTGCCGTGCATCCTGAATGCCTGACCTGCATGAACGTTTACTGTGACTGAGTCTCCTCACAACACTGAGATGGAACGTCCTAAACTAACAGGTGGCTCAGTTCGCAGTTTGTCTCAGAGCCAGAGACTGGAAGCCAGAAAGCAGGCGTTAGGGCCTTAGACAAAACCTCTCCACGTTCACATTTGCAGTGTTTAATCAGTTTGAACGGCCCCCTGATGTGTCCTCCCTTAAGGGCAGTTCCTTACACAGGTGAGAACACACTCGGGTCTGACAGCATCTCAGCAAGGTCCATGTGAACTCTAGTGAGAAAGAGACTGGACTCTGACCTGACCCGACTGCAGGAACTGAATCAAGAGCCGTAGAGCCGCAGAAATGCCACGTGTTCTGTAGATTTGGTTTGCCAAACACAAAGAGAAAATAAACATTGGATGTGATAACAAAACTGTTTTAAACTAGTTATTTATATAATTACTTCATCATTTACTTCGCACTGGCTTGTGATTTGTGTGTAATGGGAACATGTTTGTTCACTTTTTTGTTTGTTCACCCGTATTTCTGACCAACGAACGAGTTTTACGGGGAAGTCTTCAGCCCAACACTCCCCTCGGATAACATTTGAATTTGCTTTTTGGTTCATTGAAGTTCGCTGAAAACAGCAAACAAACCAACGGTATCAACCTCACTCTCGATTCAGACTCGGCACACAGACTAATAGGTGTGAATGCGCCCAAGTCACTTTGGATGAATGTGGCATCAGTAAATTGCACTGAATTTACTTGAATTTTGAACTCCTTTCTGATCTTATTACTGATATTTTTAATCATTCAAATGAATTTTAAAGCAGTACAGCTGGAAAAGATTTATAAGCAGACTGTCAGACGACATTAAACATGCAGTTAGGGAGCTCTCCTCCTGTCTCAACTATCACAGAGGTTTTGTGAGAAGACTCAGCACGGCAGTAAACTCCGAAATGTGCCAATACCTTTAAATACATTACACTGTGCCACTTTATTACACACTCCTATCTTGTTGGTCACCTTGTAGGAGTTCAGTTAAAGGCTAAAGCTCGTCTTTTTTTTTTTTTTTTTTTAAATTTTTTTTTATACATACAATGTGTGTTAATTACCTTTTATACCACAGCCGTGTTAAATTCTCGCATCTAATCGGTCGGAAGGTGCTGATAAATTTTCTATAACGGCAGCTGGAAATCTCAGGTTTATATTAATACAATTTCTATATAAAATACATGATCACAAATCCATAAACGTATTAAAAACGTGTAATCATTGGAATGGTGACGTTTTCTTTAACATTTACGGAAGGAGTCTCCAGTGTCGCAACAATTTTTTTTCTGTTTCATTCTCGTTATAGGGAAATAAACAACTCTAAGGTGGTAACAGTAACTCTGCTTCACGTCGGGCCTCATCTCGCCACCTCACTGTTGATTATTCTTCTAGTAAGTATTCCTAACAATGCCTTCATCAGGGTCAGTTTCTGACTACAGCACTGATGGAGATTTTTGGTTGGTGGAGTATTTCTCAATCCAGCTGTGACACCAAAGCGTTTAAAAACCCTGTAATTTACAAACGTGGAGGGGACAGGCTTCAGTCAGTAACTGTACACCTACAGAGTGACCTACATGAGAGATGTAGCTGTAAACTAGCCAGTGAAAACAGAAAACTGATGCCTAGTGAATGGATGAAAGGGATGAAAATAAGCAGCCTTACCTGGAAAATATATTGGGAACATTGTTTCACAATGTTTTTCATATCTTGTCCAGTGAATTAAGAAATGATTTTGCAAATTTTACATCAAATTATCCCAGAAACACCCAGACTGTGGGTGAGATGAGCATGTTTAAGCTTAAACAGGAATCATAATTCAGTGCTTCATAACAGTAAAACCCTAACATGTAGCAGAAATGGTAAGGTGGTTACTTCCGTACAGATGGTTGGGTCTTTAACTGATGATTGTCTCACATGTGGGCGTGTGGGTGTGGATCAGAAACGGAGGCTTTCTCTTGATGAATAATTCAATTACAGGCTCGCTGCGTATTTCTTTATATACATGGATTAAGTTAGTGATACAAACCACAATCTTGTAGTGTTAAAATCAAAACTTGAGGGATCCAGAGGGAAGAAGAGCAAACATGCGTTTGTTATTTCAGTCCATATCTGAATGCGTTCATGATGACTGTGCAGAACTGAGACAGAAATTAAAAAAAAAAAAAAAAAAAAAAAGAAAAAAAAAAATCAGCATCTTGTACAGCTTTCAGTGGATTTTTGTTTTCTTTACTGTCACCACACTGTCAGTGCTTTTACACACACAACTGTCAGTCAAAAGCTATATTTTGGTTGTAACTCCAACTGCCGGAGTTTTAACAGATTTCTGTCTTGACTTCAGGCTTTTTTTTTTTTTTTTTTTTGTTCAGGCAGTATGTTTCCGTTGATCTTTTCTTAAATGCGCCGTACCGATTCTTTTTTTTTTTTTTTTTTCCCCCCCACAGACACATTCTACAAATGCCTCTTCAGACGTTCTTTCAGCCTTCCATCGCTTTTGTCTCTTCTCTCCACCTGCTCCATATTCCCACGTTACCTCTTATTGCCTCCATCTTCCATAAAAGTCTCAGCCAGGCCAGGCGAAAATGAATGAGGAGGTCTGGGTGGAGAAGGGTGGGTGGGGGAACAGCAAGCACAGGCTTTACAATATCAGGACTCCGGTGGAGAATTTACAGTGACAGATTTTGACGGCATCGACAAAATGCTCTCGGCTTCCTCGTAAAGCTGCGGAAAAAGCCAATAATGATAACAATGAGTATGCACAGCCTGGTGCGTGACTAAGAAATAAACATTTGGTTCAAGCGAATTTGCTGAGCCACAAGCAAAACTTCTGAGGGAGGTTACCGGAATAAATTGAACGTCTTGGAACAGCTCCTGGATAAAGCGTCGAGAGGCGAGTCTGAACATGCAGTGGGCCAGCAGGTGGGACACTTCAGAGTATAAGCAGATGTCATCAAACGCATATGGAAACTTTTCCTTGATCCTGCAGATGTATTCGGGCAAAAAAGGGATCAAATCTGAGCTTTAGTCACGCACAAAAATGTTCTACTTTACTGGAAACGTAGTTCAGCAGCCAAGACTAATCAAAATCATCACGCACACTCCTCAGTAACACCATTTTTATGTAATGCATGCATTTTTAAATACAAATTTTGTCTGAGATATTTATGACTTCTGCATTACTGAGTCAGTTTAAAAAAAAAAAAAAAAAACATTTTAGATTTCCAAACAAAATATTTAATTCTGTAGAAAAATGTTTCTAGTAACATGTTACGTAATCCACCTGCTCTGCAATATGCTCAGTCAAACTTAACGGTGAATTTACTTAGAAAACTGCACAAAGTGTACCTGAGACTACTAAAAAAGTAAAAAAAAAAAAAAAAAAATACTGACTTTTAGTTTATTACTGTTTACTGCTCTTCATATGTTTATGTAGAAACATTTCATCATTTTTGAAGGCAGAAATACTACTTTGAAATTATAGAATTAAATATGCACTCACCATCCACTTTATTAGGAACACCTGCACATTCATGCACTAATCAGTCATTCATGTGGCAGCAGCACAATGCATAAAATCAATCGGATACAGGTTCACATGAATGATCAGAATGGGGGAAAAAAAAAAAGTGACCTCAGTAATCTGATCTGAGATCGGAGTATTTCAGAAACTGCTGTTCTCTTGAGATTTTCACACACAACAGTTTCTAGTGTTTACACAGAATGGTGCGAGAAAACAAAAAACATCCTGGGTCTGCAGGCTGAAACACCTTGTTGAGGAGAGAGATCAGAAGAGAATGACCAGACTGTGCTGAGCTGACAGGAAGTCTATAGTAACTCAAATAAGCACTCTTTACAACCGTGATGAGCAGAAAAGCATCTCAGAATGCACGACACAGACAGCTACAACAGCTGAAGACCACATCAGGTTCCACGCTTGTCAGCCAAGAACAGGAATCTGAGGCTATCATAGGCACAGATTCACCCAACCTGGACAGTTGAAGACTGGAAAAACGATTAAATTAGATTTTTTTTCAGTTAGGGTGAGCCTGTGCCTATGATAGCCTCAGGTTCCTTTTCTTGGCTCACAGGAGTGGAACCCAATGTGGTCTTCTGCTGCTGTAGCCCATCCAACTCAAGGTTCAGTGTTTTGTGCATGCTTTTCTGCTCACCACAGCTGTAAAAAGTGATAATATAAGTTATATGAGTTAGATCCTTTCTGGCAGCTCGAAACCATTTCCTCTGACCTTTCTTTTCAGCAAGGCGCTTCTACCCATGGAACAGTCAGTCACGCAATGTTTTTGTTTTTCGCATTATTCCGTGTCAATTCTAGTGACTGTTGTGTGTGAAATTCCCAGGAGATCAGCAGTTTCTGAAATACTCAAACCAGCCCCTCTGGTACCAACATCCATGCCATGATCCAAGTCACAGAGATCACATTTTTTTTCATCATTCTGATGTTTGATGTGCACATTAACTGTAGCTCTTGACCCGTATCTGCATGGTAGTTTGTATTGCACTGCTGCCACATTGCTGCTGATTAGATAACTGCATGTATGTGCAGGTGTACAAGTGTTCCTAATAAAGTGGATGGCAAGTGGATATAATTATTACAAAATTTTTATATGTTAAAAAAAAAAAAAAAAAAAAAAAATATATATATATATATATATATATATATATATATATATATATATATATATAT
>CM075017.1:12442583-12455248 GCA_037576675.1 Pangasius sanitwongsei | reverse complement strand
CTTTGTAGCCCTGGAACCAGGGATTCAGGAACAGTACATCACAGACCATATATATATATATATATATATATGTGTGTGTGTGTGTGTGTGTGTGTGTATAAATTTATATATACACACCCATCAGCCATAACATTAAAACCACTGACAGGTGACATGAATAACATTGATTATCTCTTTAGGAAGCAAATGAACAGTCAGTTCTCAAAGTTGATGTGTTGGAAGCAGGAAAAATGGGCTGAGCGACTCTGACAAGCGCCAAGTTGTGATGGCTAGACAACTGAGTCAGAGCATCTCCAAAAGTCCAAAAAGTCTTGTGGGGTGTAAATAAACAATAGTCACAAAAATGAATTAAGAAATATTTATCGCATTAAAACAATTAATGCAATTAAAGCAGCTGCATTTTCTTTACTTCCTGTGGCGGCTGATCTATGACTTGGGACGACGTGTGCGCCCGCAAACCGAACCATCCTGCTTCAAGATGGATAAGGACAAGGAAGGAGTTTTAGGAGTTTTAAAGTTTCACTTTAAAAAGTTGCCAGACGGCTCTTTGGAGAAAACGGAAGTAAGCTGCACGATTTGCAAAGCCGAATTTAATTACCGCAGAAGTGGTTTGTCTTTGACACGTCACCTCAAAGCAAAACACCCTGCCGAAACGATCTCCACAGGGCCT
Organism: Pangasius sanitwongsei; assembly: GCA_037576675.1. Lineage (NCBI taxonomy): Eukaryota > Metazoa > Chordata > Actinopteri > Siluriformes > Pangasiidae > Pangasius > Pangasius sanitwongsei. Next base: position 12,454,578 of record CM075017.1, on the reverse strand, counting down.
CGCCAATCTATATTACAGGAGTGACGTACTCGCGGTCGAATAACAAAACCTGTAAGTGAGAAGGTAACTAATGCTTTGGCTAATTGGATAGTTAAAAACGGCTGCTCAGTTAACACAGTGGAAGACGATGGAGGTTGTTTTCACTCTCAGGTCACATCATCCAAAAGAAGAGAGCTGCTTTGTCCCCTGATAATGTAAACAGACTGGTCTGTCTCAGTAACTGGCTGAATGTAAAGGAGGACTAAGCCGAATTGTTTCTATGGAGTGAAAAAGAGTCAACATTTGGAAATCTCAGCAGAATATTTCCTTGTTCTTCTTCTTTTTTTTTTTCCCCCCCCCATATTTGCATGGACTATTGTGGAGCTTTTTGAAATTCAACTGGCACTTGAACAAATTTTTTTGTTGTCAATTTTTATTTATATTAGTGCACATGAGAAATGATTGCCTTCTAAGCTAATTTTAATGGCCCTGGCACTTTAACATACAGGCCTGGGTTTTATTCTTATTTCTGTTAGTGTGTATAAGAAATATGCCTTTCAAGCTGACAACCAATTTTGAGGGCCTTGATGGTTTTATTGGAAATCTGTTGTTCACGAGAGAGAAATGCTAATAAACAATAGTATTTGAATTTGAATATACTGCCTTTGTGTTGATTCTACAGTAATTCGGTGATTTTACATTTAAAAATTCGATATTACAAGCTTCAGTCTTACGGAAAAAAGCGATTAATCGCAACGAGTTGTGCAATTTATTAGTTCATTTTTTTAATTAATCAACTTCCCTAATACAAAACATACAGTTCCCTCTGAAAGTATTAGAATGCCATTTGTTATGAGACAAATATGGGATGATGGCTCACAATTCGAATAGTTTGTGCTCACTGTACACTGAAAGTCGCTACGCTCCAGATCTGCTGTGGATTCTGGATTAGTGTGGAAAATGCTGAGCAGTAGTGTAGGCCTACTGCGGGCAGTTTCACTATTATTTTTCCAAGCTCGCGTGGGCCAAATGGAACAAGTCTGTGGGCCACATTTGGCCTGCAGGCCTTGGTGTTTGACATATGTGAGTTAGCACGTTCATTACACACACAAAACTGCAATGGGCATGCTCAAGTTTGCGCCCACACAAAAACAGTGAAGAGACATTTTTTAAAATTTCTCTATCTAGGAGGTCATTTTCAAAAAGTTTTTTTTTCAGTGACCCAAAATTTCATGTACGGGAAGCCAAAACACAAGAGAAAACAATCTATATATGTGCGTGTGTGTGTGTGTGTGTGTGTGTGTGTGTGTGTGTGCGCCTCAGGTGAGCTAACAGGACAAAACATATTTTAAAAACTAACGTTTAACATCAGGTGTGATTCCAAGTGATCTAAAATTTTTGGGTCCTTGAGTATTAACTGTACATGTAATCGAACAACGCTGTATCTGTATTTAGCGAAAGCCCTTCACCAATCCTGAGCAACTGCTTCTAACTCACCACTGGAAGACACTGCATTTCTCCAGCAACTTAACGCCGCTCGGGTGGGCGGAGAGAGTACCCAGGAAGAGGAAGTAATGCTGGCTGAGGGTGTTGAGGAGACCGTTGCTCTGTAGGCTACGGTCTGGTTTGAGCCCAGAGGACGATGACAGCCACTGCACGATGTCCTTCACCAGGTCCTCCAGGTACACCTGGCCATCCTTATGAGAGAGGTACACACAAACCAAGATTAAACAACTACGAATATAGAAATCAGGCATACAAATTAAAAAATAAAATAAAACAACTAGGCCTGAGAGCATGAGTGCTTCCCCTCCCTCACCTCATCTGATTCCAGCAGGAACTCGATGAACTGGCAGCCAACGACAGTCAGCTGTTTGGCTTTGCTGTGGTCCAGCTCCAGGCTGGCGTACAGCTTACTGCTGGGTTTGTAGAAGAACAGGAGCCTCCGTACAAACCTAAAAGCAACCCATCAAGAACATCAAACTCACCATACAACAACAAAAAAAATTATATATAGTATGAAGATATTATGAAATATGAAGATTGCAAATGTTCCCACTTGTGCATTTGTTCATCTTTGTTGTTGCGCAGGTTGACATTTGGCCACTGCAACACAGTAACACAGTAAATTACACACCATTTTGCTCATTAAAATCCTGTCATTTAATCCTCTTCTCTCTTACTGACCTTTAGTATTGTACCGATAAGAACCCAGTTCCAATCTAGGTTCTGCTTGTGATTGAGAATGTGACTGTCTCTGAGATTCATCATCAGAGCCTCCTCAGTGTCCTGGGAACAAAACAACACACACACATATGAACAAACTAAAGCTAGAGCATTTTTACTGGAATGCACGGATCCTGGTCCAAAATTTAGCAATCGAACAACGATGCCAAATGTAAATGCCAAAGTAAATATTTTAATTCATAATCTGCATTAATCAAGCATATTCTCTTAACAATTGAAATCTTTCAGGGAATTCATTTTCTGCGCAGACTTGTGAAAGCGTGAAAACGGTCACTGCAGTGGTTTTTGCAGTAAATGCAGGAAATTCTGAGTCTGTGATAAACACACGACATGCAAGTGCTTCTGTGTGATAGAATATCAGCACCAGCCTTTTTTCTGTATATGTACTATGCAAATATCTTCTGCTATTACAAAGATTTTCCAGGGGAAGGGGTGAGGCATGTGAAGGGTGGGAGGTGTTTACAGTTAGCATATTTTTAAAAACTGAACTTCTTAACAAAAGGTTAAAGTGAAGGAACTTCTGGGAGTAATCTTTTGCTTACTATATTTTTTTTGTGTAAAGTAATCATCATCATCAGCAAAACACTGTCCAATATATAGGAGGCTATGAGCTCATTATAATGTGGCAATGCACGTATAAAGTGAGGCTTTATAACTGTATCTGTTGTTACTAATTAACAGTCTGTTCATTCATGGGCTTTTCCCCAGTGAATGTTTAAGAGATGCTTTAAAACATCGATTTTTTATGTTTGCCAGAAAACAGGCTTTGGATATCCACACAAACTATGAAACGTGATTGAATGCAGGGAATTCTCAAACTTTTTACAAGCAGGGAGCTCTTTCAGTGGGTGGGGTGGGGGGGGGGGGATCCCCCTTATGATGACAATACAGATTAATATTAAGGACATAAACCAAGTGATTAAATATCAGGCACATTAGACAAATTATTAAAGATATGAGTGAACTTCCCAAACCAGTTACAGAGCTAAATTATAGACTTAAAGAAAAATGTAAACGTTATTTACAGCACTTTCCCTAGTTTAATTAAAACTGCAGGAAGATTCAAGGTGACTATTTATTCTTGTTTTAGATTTCTGAGTTGTTGAACTTTTAACCCCATTTAACATTAAGCCCATTTCATTACTGTGGCCAGCCAAATAGGCTCAGAGCTGTAATAACTAAAACAACTGTGAACAGCTGGAACGACGTGTTTTAAAAACAGCACTGAAACCCTTACGTCGTTTTCAAATACCTTCCCTGGACCCACTTTGAGAAATTTGGATCTAATGTATAGTGTATTACTTACAATCTAAAATCAGCAGGTATTTTGGGCAGGAATTTTCACATTCGAACAGAAATAAACACCATTACATCACTAGTACTGAGTTATCCCACCTCCCGTGCGTAACAATCCCATCTATTCAATTCAATTCAATTTATTTTAACAATGGACATTGTCTCAAAGCAGCTTTACAGAACATAGGAAACAGAAAAACAAAACATGCAACAGTCCTAGATGTTAGATAAAATTATCCCTAGTGAGCAAGCCGGAGGCGACTGAGGCGACTGTGGCAAGGAAAAACTCCCTTAGATGATATGAGGAAGAAACCTTGAGAGGAACCAGACTCAAAAGGGAACCCATCCTCATCTGGGTGACACTGGAGAGTGTGATAGAACAATGTCCTTTCTGCATTTATGTATAGTCATGTAGCGTTTTATGTGTATATTGATTTGTAGGCTGTTATCTTCCTCAAAGTCCACATCTGAATAGTAGGCCTGAGCAATACGCTGATATAATACTTAAGCTGTGATAAATTTGAAAATTTATAAATTATATAATATCTATATTGTGATCAATTATAAAATTCCACCCCCTTTCCATTGTTAAATAATTTGACTTTGCAGACATTAAATAATTTCTATGTCGTGCATCATAGAAATTATTACAGAAAGCTATTTTGATCTGATATTTTTCATCACCCAACCATAGCGAATAGGAATTAAAAACAGCATATGACTGATGTACTTCCTGAGTGAGGATTTGCTCTCAGCACCTTAATGACATAGATGTCCTTCTGGGGCCGTAGGTGCTGGTCTCGACAGTACTGCGCTGCAGCTGACTTGCGGATGATGTGATCCAGGTAAAGGCTGTTGGGTTTGGGGCCTCGCTTCTTCTTCTCGTGGAAGCGCTTCAGGTAGTTCACTGCAGCACTCGCACGTCTAACACAGCATCGTGAGAATGACAAAGAGACAGACAGAGAGAGAGAGAGAGAGAGAGAGAGAGAGAAAAACCCAAATTTACACCAGACACGTCGTGTAAGTGTCATGTCAAGCATCACATCAGAACCTTAGCCGCTTTGTTTTTTCGACTGCACCGAGGTTGAAATTAACGTCATTCTGACCTGCGAATTAGCACTTATGAGGAAAGCTGAATGCAGCATAATCACACTCAACTGTTGTTCAGCATCTCCTTAGTTTCCTGTATAAATGCGCCTCAATATATAACTCACATTGCTATATGGGATTATATAATGTTATACAAGAACAAGATGAGGATCCCTGCTCCAGCTACTTAAATGTTTTTTGTTTTTTTTTACTGAACTGTTATAAAGAAGGCGGTAATACAATGGACTGGATGTAAAGTGCCAAAAAATAATGAAAAACTCACACTGCTAAATCTTATTTGCCCTTGAGCCTCCACTATTAAGATTATTCTGTCTGTCCCCGAGACCCAGAACAACTGGTATATGTGTGTTTATTTTGTTTCCACGTTAATGTAAAAGGAGTATCGAAGCATATAAACAGTTTGCTATGCAGCTACAGGTTACAAAATCATGGCATTTCTGTAGATTATGATTTTAAGTAACATGCGCCGCGTACAGATAGTGTGGTTTTGTGATTTCAATCACATGCAGGAGTGGGAAATAAAGCAGAATGATGTTCCTCAGCCTGATGTGCCTCTTGGTGTGGATTAAAAGGGTTGTTAAAACGGATTTGAATGAGGTCTTGATGTGAGGCTTCTTGTGTGAATTGGGGGAAAGGGATTCATGAAACATATGAAATGTGAGCCTTGTACTATTTGCAAGTTATTAAGTTAATATTTCCCATATTTTGTTTTGGTCTGCGGTGTTTTTCATGGTACGAGCTTACACATTCACAGAAAATTTCTATGGCCAATCACAAAAAAAAAAAAAAAAAACAAAGGGAGGGGGGAAGAAGGCTGGTGTATGGTAAAGTTATTAAGGCAATACTGAATATCGCATTAGAATGAGCTATTGTTTGACTGTGTGTTATACCCATCTACATGTATGTATGAATGTGTGTATGTATGTTTCCACGAGGCCCTTTTTAAATGGTTTGTCCCGGGCCGAAGCTAGATGCACAGCAGGCCTGCTTAAGACTATGAGAAGACTTACAGCCGCTTCTCCTGAGGGATGTCAAACGAGGCCGCCATGTTCATCAGAGTGGGCAGGCAGTGCAGGTGATGGCTGTGGGAGTGAGGGAGGATGGTATTAGCCTGCAGGAAACAGAAACAGAGACAAAGTCAGCATTAGGCAAAGAAAGACAGCATTAGCTGTTGTGAAAGTGAAAATGGAAAGATACCATGTGCAAGAGTTCTCCGAGGAGGATGGTAGCGGATACTGAAATGTTATCATCACTGCTAGTGACGACTTCCACCAACCCCTGAGGACACAGACAGGTTTAAATGAGCATGCATCGCATATATAAGTATCTTTATCGGTCATACAATCTTCCCTGAAGTCAAAATATTCAGAGCGCTTCCACGTTAATATTCCTTAAAAAAAAAAAAAAAAATTCATCTACTTCTCACGGAAGTGTGAAGAAAAATGTAGAAAAAAAATAATACCTCTAAAAGCCCACTATTGATGAAGGCAGACAGTACAAGTGCAAGGTAGTTATCCATCAGGTCAGGCCTGTAGAAACACAACACACAATTTAATTAGCACTTTCTATTTTTTGTGTGTAATAAAGGCACTTTCTCTGCTAAGTGATTGCTGATATTCTTAAGTAGTTTTTAATTTTTTTGATATTTACATGTATTTATACAAATAAGGCTCTGTCTAATTAAATGTGTGTACATTTTCACACTCAAAAACAAAAATCTAGTCTTTGGATTGTGTTAGAATTAAAATGTTTATTTCACTGTGAAGACACTTCTTAAGTGAAAGACTTTCAGTTTGTTAAAATGGAAATTTCTTTATTTTTTTGATCAAGAAAATGCTGGTGAGCTAGAAAATGGATATACAGTATTATTAAGTGTGTTGAAAATGTCCTGGGATGAGCACAGGACAGGCTTTATGATTACAGCAGCAGGTACAAGTCTACAGGATCCAGTTAAGATTATCCAATGAAGAAAGCATACAACTTGAGCATAAACTGTACAAATAAAAGAAGAATTTAAAAATAAGAGAAGATTCACAAAGCTTTGCTCTGACAGTACAACATTTCTGATTGTACCTCTCCAGAGCTCTTACCTCGACCGAGCCCGATGAGGGAGGATAATTTTGGCTTCCGAGGCCACGAAGCCATCTGACAGCCTCCAACTGTCCTGAAATCTACTGGGATCTACAGAGGGAGAGACAGAGGAATGTGTAAGGTATTGTAATCCATTAACTCCTCTATTCCAGACAAAGTTATTTTTTACAATCTAGTAAAAGTCAGTGGTTTCTGTAAACCATATTGCGTCATGTCACCACTCACCAACGCTAAGAAGCGCTTCAATGAAGTCTTGTGTAACTACAGGAACGGGGAGTCGGAAAATGTCATACAGCACGTCAAGAAGGCCTTTCTGTTGAGAGATGATTTAAAGCACAGTTTAAAGCAATCAGTTTAAATAAAACCATTTATTATTACAGTCAGTAGAGCATTACTGTCCTGTGTGTATCTCTACTGCAGCACAGATGTGTCATCCATCCATCCATTTAACGATAAGCAAGCTAATTATTGTATTTCTATTATAGATACACAAGTAACATTTCATTTTTTTTTTTTTTTTTTAAATACAATGCCAACAAATTTTATCTGTACAGCACTACAGGACGTCAGCTGATGTAATAATCCCCTCACGCATGCACTGCAGACCTGCCGACCCTAAGAGGAATAATGTGTAGTCCCGTATAAATGTAAAAACACACTGAACAGTAAAAAACAAACACACTTCGTTTTCTATATAGTCCTTTTACAAATACACTTGTCTAATAGAAACTAGGAAATGGTTCCACATGATCAGTATTTTCACTGTTGATCTGCGTTGAGAGCAAAGAAAACAAACAGCATTTTTAATCACTTGCTAATTATCATTAGGCTTCCATTATAATTAATTGTAAAGTGTTAGGACTATAACACATTGTAAAATCTATTTGATCTTTTTTGGTCTTCATTGTTCACTATTCTCTGTGGCCAAAGTTTTTGTGCATCCCTAAATAATGTACACTATATGGCCAAAGGTTTGTGCACACCTGACTGTCACACCCATATGTGGTCCTTCCCCAAACTGTTGCCACAAAGCTGGAAGCACACAATTGTATAGCATTACATGCATTTCCCTTCACTAAGGGGATTAGCCCAAACCTGTTCCAGCATGACAATGCCCCTACGTACAAAGCGAGGTCCATGAAGACATGGTTTGCCAAAGATGGTGTGGAAGAACTCGAGTGTCGTGCACAGAGCCCTGACCTCAACCCCACTAGGATGAATTGGAACGCCGAGCGCACACCAGGCCTTCTCGCGCTACATCAGTGCCTGACCTCACTAATGCTCTTGTGGCTGAATGGACAGATCCCCACAGCCATGCTCCAAAATCTAGTGGAAAGCCTTCGCAGAAGAGTAGAGGTTATATATAGTGGAGTGCTGTATTGTAACAGCAAAGGGAACCTAGATCTGGAATGGGCTTTTCAAAAAGCACAGGCGTGTGATGGCCGGGTGTCCACAAACTTTTGGCCACATAGTGTAGTAAACCGATGTTAACTATACACTTCTCTAAAATTAGCCGAATCAAACAAACACTGATAGATTTTGAATAAACTTAAAACATTCTCCATTTACTGAGACAGAAAACAAGGGCCCTACATCAACACATATTTCAACTGGGAAAATGGAGTTGAGATGAGAGCACCGGTTTAGCAGAGATTACTAATGTGACATGGGGGAAGGGGGAGGGGCTTTCCAGGGGTTAGTTAATATCAGGGAGTTCAAAGCACTGTCAGTCATTCCAGATCCATATAACGATTGGCTCATCTGCTGCTCTTATTAAAAGTAGACTGCCCTTCTGGCGTATTTTTGAGTGACTCCCCATAGCACCGTACTCAGAGTTAAAATGTGCAAAGTTGGTAGCTCTACTGTTGTGTTGTCATGAACAATCACTGCAATCACTTGCAAATACTCAGTACTACATACCCTCACTTCCATATTCGGTATACAGAGAAGACCGATGAGGGACTGGATGCCGGAGCTGCCTGACTTGCAGAGGTTAATGATGCCTGGATGCAGACAGAGAGATAAAAAAAAAATAAAAAATCACTGAGGTCAGTCAAGAACAGGAGTTCACACTAGGCAAAAGCAGGTCATGATATAACCTGATACTGCATTGCATAAATAGTTTGAAATCATATTCCTTTATGAGCTTACCAGACCACGAGCGAAAGGAAGCAACGATGGACATCTTACTAGCCAGAAAACGAGCCTCTCTGTCCTCCCTAGCATGCAGAAAAGGTTAAACCGAGTTCATTAAACAAGCACGATAGGAAGCTTCAGCAATCAATGGTGTAATCGGAATCGCACTCTTACTTGAGCTGTGCCTCTGCCGTATCCGGATTGTGTCTGTAGTGGAAGTCTGTGTAAGGTGCCAGGATTTGCTAAGGGAAAAAAGAAGAAGAAGAAGAAGAAAAAAAAAGGAGGGTCTGAATATATGCCTTAAAAAGTGCCTATGAGCATTGTATTGCTTCAGTCAAATTCTCCTGAATTTTGATTCAGACCTGACGTTAACACGTCTGTGTTACAATCCGTATCTTGATAATAGACCATGTGATCTCGCGCTTGTATTTGTGAGTTTCTTGTACATGTTGCATTCTGTACATCCGATTTCAAATAAGCTAGATAGATAGGGTGTAGGAAGTGAGGGAGTGGTCAGCAGGGCAGGAAAAGGATGCCTTTTTTTCCTTTTAATCTGATCATTTCCTGTAGATTTTTGTAATAATTTGATTAAGTTGCACCCTGTGGGCAGCGGTCACACTAGATTTTCACCTCGCTATATCTTCTCCGGCCTGGAGCATAAACTCAGGCAATGATGGGTGAACATATTGGTCACATTAGCTAATTACTATTTTTCTTTAATCGTTTGTGACAAGCACTCAACATAATGTTGTTTTCCAGTAGCTTGTTATCTCTGATCTTCTTGTGATTTTAATAGGAATGCAGCAGGCTTGGGACGACTGACTATCGCGATATCTATCAAATCGGACGATTTAAATGTCTTTCAGGAGGCATGGTGTCTGCAGCATTAAGATCAACAAAATAAAGTATGTTGTATGTCCTTATATGTGTTTCCTTTTGACCTATTTTTAGAACCTTAACAGCCTGCTGTCTGATTTCAGAGCAGAGCAACATAACATCTTTGGCTGATGCGTCTTATCTTTGCCTGTCCATGCTGCCAAACAGAAACAGCCATGAAAGCTTTCATGAACATGAACGGTTTAAATTAAGAAAATGAAACATGAGTGTTACAGGCGATACTAGCGTCAATCGCCAATAGTTAGGGAGCACAATAGGACGATGGCTAAAACGCAGTGGTAATGTTAGCTAATTTCTGATTTTGGATTTTTAGCAACTGTGAGTGACAAGCGAAGATTAGTAAATCCTGCATTTTTTTCCCTAGAAAGACTAGACCAGTGCTCCGGCTTCTGGTTTTCCATTGGCTCACACCTCTGAGATTCACATATGTTCAGTGCTGAATCTCGCTTTAATGAAACTGTGCCACAGGAACACCGTTTTCAGCTTTCTTGCATTCATATAAGTTGTTAATTTTATTCATGTTCAGCTAATAGACTATATTTGGGGTAAGTGGAACATGGTGTTTATGTAGTTTTTCATGCAAAGTACAAATGAAATAGAGAAAAGGAGGCCTGCACCTCCAGCTCTATTTAAAATAGTTTCACAGCTGTAGGACTGTTTTGTCAGCGTTAGAGAAATGGTGCGTACCTCCAGCTCCACGTCTGAGCGCACGTACTGCCGCGTGTGAGGGTGATTCAGTAGGTGCAGGATGGTGGTCATCAGAGCCTCGTTGATGCGGCTGAGTTGGCAGTCGATCACGTTCTTCAGGATGGTTTTGAGTCCACCACGCCGAGCCACGATCTCCGGGTTCTTCAGTGCTGCGCAAACGACAAATCGTCACACCGGTTAGGCAGAAGAAGAGAGATCGAGACATGCTCGCGTGTCTGTGTATTCACTCACCGAGTTCGCATATGATGGCGATGCAGGCTCGCACCATGCGGTCTCGCTCCTGTATGCCATCGTTGCCCACGGCGATGAGGGAGTTAGTGATGGAGCTTGGGAAGAGCTGAGCATTCACAGTGATCATCTGGAGCAGTGAGGGAGAGGGAGCGAGGGGAATATTATTATATTTAATACTGTTCTTATGGTATTATATTGAATTAATTAATCGAATGAGCAGGAGAGAGCAGGAAAGAGACAATAAAATCAACAAATAGGGCCAAAGAGAGCAAGAAAAAAGTGAGAGCGAGTGAGAGAGAATGAAAGCAAAAGAGAGAAAGGAAGAGAGGCTGAAAGAGCAAGGGAGTAAGAGTGATTGAGAGATAATCAGCAGCATATTGAACTGCCTAACATCTACAGCAGGGTTTCCCAAACTTTTTGGGCAAACAACTGCAAATGAACATTATGAATTTTCTGTGACCCCAAGCCTTTTTTTGATTGTTTTTAAATATAGGACTGCTGTAATATTTGCACTAAAAACCAAAAACCAAAGGCTAAAAACCAAAGGCATATTCCTTGCACTGAATTACCCATCAAGTGGGCAGTAGTGTGTTATTATAGGAAATTAATCCATGTTGGGGTGATGTGATACGGCCCACTCAAAAGTATTTACTCATCTCAAAATCCAGAATGTAAAAACTAACTGTAATAGGAAAACCAGTCAGTGTTAGTGCTCAACAATCGTCTGGAATAGTACACGAGTATACAGAGGTAGATGGATGAACAGTAGAAAAGCACAAGCACAACACATTGTACATATCTCTTGTCTAATTTCCCTCAGAGAAACCATGAAGGGGATAAATTTGGAAATTTCAAATTAAAAATTTATATCTGGATTTCTGGAAAGTTGCTTTGTGACAATGTCCATTGTTAAAAGTGCTATATAAATGAAACTGGATTGACTTTTACTGTTGATCTGCTGCTCAAACGGTTTGAATGTGTCAGAGTGCTGACCACCGCAGGAGAGCAAAGCCAACAATCAGCGTATTAAATTCAACACTGTAAACTTTCCTCACTGCACTATTAAAACTGCATCAGGAGGAGAGCCGAGTTTACTACTCACCTTCCTCACCAGCCGAAGTGCCTGAGTTCGCTCCACCTCATTACTCTGCTGAATGTCAATGCACCTACAAACACACACGCACACACACACGCGCACGCACACGCACACGCGCACACACGCGCAGAGAGGAGAGTACAGAGTGTTATATTGTGGTCTATATAGCTGATAGCTGTGAGCAAGAATAGGCTGATTTTTGTC
>CM075017.1:12407026-12422557 GCA_037576675.1 Pangasius sanitwongsei | reverse complement strand
TTGAAATCCATTGTGGTGGTGTATAGAGCCAAAAATGTTAGAACTGTGTCGATGTCCCAATATTTATGGACCTGACTCTATATATATATATATATATATATATATATATATATATATATATATATATAGTGTCAATATTGCATATAGATAACTATTGATACATTGCATGTCATTGTTTGAATAGAAAGATACATATAAAAGTAGAATACACTTTGGATAGACATTGTATGTAGACGCAGACATGCACGCATGTGCACGTGGTCTGATTTTTATGAGGGTAAAAGTGCTGTCCGTATTTAAACCAGAGGCGCTAGAACGTGGCTGAGAATGGCAAAGGTTTCTACAAAGGTATAATAAGCTTGAAAAACAGGGTTCATCTCTAGGGACTTTTTAGGAAGGTACTTTAGGGAGGGTTTTTTTTATTTTATTTTTTTTTAAGGAAGCAGAGTAGTGTCTGTTTCCTTTCTTTTACTCACTTGCTTGTTGGACCATGACTTACTGTGACATTTCACCATATCTCTCAGTAATTACAGCTTTTGCCAAATGTAATGTGCATTTATTGAAGTATTATTGATGTATGTTCTGAACATAACACTTCCGACCCAGTGGGACAAATTTGGAGAGGTTCGGCAGAGAAAAATGGGAGAATCTCATAATCCAGTTGTGCCAAGATTGTAGCATCATAAGTATCTTAATAATTGCTGCCGAGGTGCTTAATAACATGTAAAAGTTTGTGTGTTCATTCATTCATTCATCTTCAGTAAGTGCGTTATCCCGGTCAGGGTTGTGGTGAATCTGGAGTCTATAGGAACACTGGGCACGAGATGAGAGTACACCCTGAAAGGGACACCGGTCTCATGCATGAGTTCCAAGGACAGACTGCGGATCCATCTTCACCCTGACCAGGATAAAGCACTTACTTGAAATGAATGAGTGAATGAACACTTAAAGCCTGTTGCATACACTGGCCATGAGTATGCTTGCATATTATTCTGTATATTGTACTGTACAGTCTATTTACAGATTATTGCTCTGTGTGTGTATATATATATATATATATATATATATATATATACACTATATGGCCCCACTCATATATGCTTGTTGAACATCCTGTTCCAAAACCATAGGCATTAATATGGAGTTGGTCTCCTTTTCTCTTCTGGGCAGGCTTTCCCCTAGAAAGTGGAATGTGGCTGTTGGGATTTGTGCATTCCAATTCATCCTAAAGCTGTTCAGTGGGGTTGAGTCAGGGCTCTGTGAAGACCACCCAAATTCTTCCACACCAACATTGGCGAACCATGTCTTTATGGACCTCACTTTGTGCACAGGGACAATTTCATGCTGGAACAGGTTTGGGATAGAACAGTGAAGGGAAATTGTAATGCTGCAGCATATAAAGTCATTGTAGACAATTCTGTGCTTCAAACGTTATGGTAATAGTTAGGAAAAGACCCTCATATGGGTGTAATGGTCAGGTGTCCACGTTCTTTTGGCCATATCGTGTACATAGATCCTGTTTAGCCCGACTCCCATGTTTGGTTTGATGTTGCTGTTGTTGTTCAGTGACTCATCTGGTTCAGTAACTCATCTGAGGTGTTTGGCGCAGCATAATAATTCAGAGCCAGTTTAAGTTAAGTCATGATTCATCTGTGTGTGACTGTGAAATTGTCTTCATATTCTGTGTTAATGAAAGTGCAGATACAGGAGATGAAATGCAAAGTACAAAGTACTGAATAATTATATAATGATACTATAATCCAATTCATTGAACAGTTTAAGACATTGGACAGTTTAGAAAAAACATTGCCATTGCGCCTTTTGGAAGTTGAAAGAGTGGGATCTTATTACTGGAGATATAAGCTGATTAATGTGATTCACTAAAAAGAGTCATAAATGCCATATCAATCCCAAACCGCATACCAGGGCACTAAATAGTATGCCAAAATTATACACTCCTATAGATTACCTGTTCCCGTAAAGGGTGTATAATTTTGCCATACTATTTAGCATGCCAGTATGCTTCCGCTGAAAGTTAATGACATGATTTCACTTTTATTATACTCAAACAGGTATTGTCCAAATGTTTATAGAGGACTAAATATAGGATTTTTATTAGAATTCTTCAACTTCTGAGCACTGGGTGTAACAGGGAGGTCCATGATACTCATACCTAAAATGTGTAGGGTTTGAAACAGTGAAGCAGAATATAACACTTATTTCCATACCTCCTGTTTCACTTCTCCTGTTTGCTGGTTTACATACAAGGTGTTTGTGCTGCTGTTAAACTACCAGAAACTCTTAGCCATGTGCCATCTGATGTGCAAGCACATTTTATGTAAGTATGAAATATTTTCCTTATTTTCCCTTTATTGCATTGATTTATTGAGGTAGTAACAGATTACACATACTTTGGGCTGTTAATTTGATTACAAAATCAGAAATGAAAGAACTTGAATTTGCAGTAGATTACAGCTGAGTACAAAATCAGCTTTAAGACTAAATAAATATTTATAGCAACATTTACAGAGACGTTTAGGTTTCACATATGTTTATTCATTATCACAGGTAACAAAAACTGGCTAAATAGTGTAGGTTAAACTATTAATATTGGAAAAAACTAAATGATATCAGTTCAGAATTTTGCATCTGCCTTCAATATAGATAATGAATGTTGTTTATATTTCAGTGGGACTGACAGTCACGCTACTGCACGCAGGTACTAAATTTATTTCTCCAAATTTAATAGTCTTTCACAATTATTTCTTGTGTTAATCAAAGCCATAATGAAAGGCACTATATGTATATTTTTTTATTTTTCATGCTTCATTACTTCATTAGGACTTTTAAAGGAACTTTTCAGTGAAAAATCAAATGTACATGATTTCCACCGTACCTCAAATGATATCAAATCAGTCAAGTGAGTTTTGTGTCTGATGTTCGCTGTGTAGTTTTGCACTGGATCTATGAAACTACCGTAGCTACCAGGTAATTGAAATCCATCTAGCCAAATAATTTCCTGTGAATATTCACCCAAACATTTATCTAAATTTGATTCAAAAGACGTGATTAAGATATGTGATCTGACTTCCGTGGCAGTCAGTATTCACTTCCAGCTTTCTGGTACAATTCAGGCTTTAAACTTTGGGAGGTGAGGTCTAAGAGGGAGAATTATAACAAACTGTGCTAAATTAACACGGCACAATTATAACATGCTTGTTTTCTCTAAATACAAGAATGCAACTGTGACTTATGTCCATATACAACTTCATCAGTTCTGTTTCGTCCACACTTACTGTGCATTACCATGCACCTGAGGACGAACTGAAATGGATGCAGGGCTCACACTGCAAAAATTCTTATCAAGTAAAAAATATCTTGAATATAGTCAAATTTGTCTAGCATTTCTTATAATAAGATTTGAAATAGTCTTGTTCGATTAGAAAATAATTTTGCTAATTCTAAGCATTTATTTCTAGAAAGAAGCAAATTGTGTGCCAGTAAAATAAGAAAAAATTCAAGCTTGAAATGGAATAAAAATATCTAGAAATGGGTTTAAAAACCTTTTATTTGGCTTATGGCAAGCTTATAGTAGGATGTACTAGAAAATCTGACTATATTCAAGATAATTTCTCTTGCTAAGATGTCTTTTTTTTTTTTTTTTTGCAGTGCATAAAGACGTTATTGTTAAACCACAGTAACTACTGTATATGCCAAACGATCATGGTTACTATGATACAATAACAACAACCAAAAAAAAAGGAAAGGAAAGGAAAACTATTATTTTCCAAGGTATACTTAAACATATATCAGGTGAAGCTATAGATGATGGTTTATATAGTTTTTTTTCCCTGATGAGTGTTTTTTAATAGTATTTTTTGATAATTGACGCATTCCATGTTGACAGTAAAACTGTAACATGAGACTCCTTTGGGTTTCAGTGAACATGTAAAGTACTTACTGTTGATATGGGGTATCTTGCACATTATAAATGAATCAAGCATATGCATGATGTTAAGTGGAAAGTATGGAGTCTGAAATTTAAACCATCATTGAGTAATATAACTCAGACCAAAAAAATGTTACAATTGTGCCAGCTCTCCCCTATACTCTGTCCTAAACCACATCAGCATGTCTGTGTGACAACCCTCAGGAACTGGAGGTGGTTTGAGGTGGATACATAGACAAAAGATTTCAGGAGACATGGACTCCCTTGTGCGAAACAGTGTTACAGCGGTTAGCATCGCCGCCTCACAGATCCAGGCTCCTGGGTTTGATCCTGAGCTTGGGTTACTGTTTGTGTGGTTTCCTCCCACTGTCCAAAAACATGCAGTTAAGTGGATTGGCTATGCTTGATTGCTGCTAGGTGTGAATGTGTGTACGCATGGTGCTCTGTGATGGTGGGACTGGTGTCCCACTTTGCACCCAGTGTTGTTGGGATTGGCTCCAGATCCAGCATGACCCTGACCACAATAAAGTGGTTACTGAAGATGAAGATAGGTTTCCTTGTAGCTCCAGTGCAAAACTTAAAAAATTGAATAGCAAACACATTGTGGCTGATTGACTATGCTTATCTTGAGGTGTGGTTTTATTTCACTTATGTGGAGGTGGAAGTGATGGAGTTTCTCCTGTGAGCCTCCGTCCCAGTATCTCTTTCAGGTCAAATGCAACAGAAGCAGTGGGGAAAATATGTAAGAATTGTGTAATATTCTTTATAGAAACTGTGTTTTATCAGTGTTATGAAAGTACACAGGCCTGGAAAAGAAAAATAGTTAATAATTGCCGTTTGGCCTCTTACAGCTGAGAGCGCATACATTGTCATTGGACTGACTGTGGTGGTCCTCCTGATCGTCCTCTCTTTGGCTTGTCACTGCATAACATGTATTATCATTATGTCCAGAAAAGGTATGACCCTGATGGCTCACTGTTACTATATTATGTTCTAAGTTTAGAGAACAACAGGGAATTTATGAATCACTTTTTAGGGATTGGTATACCATATGGCCAAAACAATTTTCCTTCACTGGAACTAAGGGCCCCAAACCTGTTCCAGCATGACAATGCCCATGTGCACAAAGCGAGCTGAATGAAGACACAGTTTGCCAAGGTTTGCGTGGAAGACCTGTACAGCGCCCTGACCTCAACCTCACTAAACACCTTTGGAATGAACTGGAACACTGACCAAACACTGGGCAAATCCCCACTGCCACGTTCCAAAATCTAGTGAAAAGCCTTCCAAGAGGAAGATTTAGGAAGATTTAGTCCAGTATTTGCTGTTGTAATAACCTCCAAGAGGTTATTATAACAGCAAAATACGTAAGAATTGTGTAATATAACCTCCAAGAGGTTATCATAACAGCACAGAGGGGACTAAATCTGAAATGGTATGTTCAAGAAGCATACTTTTGGCCATATAGTGTATTTCTGTTATACCTTTATCAAACACTGCCTTCTTCAGATCAGGTCTGGAGACTGAGAGGCTGAAGGCAAAACTTTTTTTGTTCCTTCTTTATGTTTTGGAATAATATCTTGTTGCAGGATACTCCCACATTTCATTTTTTTAATCATTCTAGAATTCTATTTTGTAGATAAATTGTAAAATAGAGGCACATTTTCTTATTTTCATTCAAAAACCATAGTGGATGCAAACTTTTGCACTCAAGTGTATACAAAAATAGCAATTAACAAAATATATTTTTTCTTTTTTCTTCATTATCAAAGCTGAACGTAGAGTTCCTGTTCCTCACAAGGAGGACAAAGAGCAGACCAGAGTGGTAGTACAGTCTCTTATTTCTACTACAATAAATATGACAATAACACAAATTGCTCCTTAACACATAAATTCTGTGTCCTTTCAGCCAGGTGAAGAGGAGTTATGGTACGCCACAGTGCAGTTCACCGGAGCAGCCAAAGACTCTGATCATGTGACAAAGTTTGAACAAAATACTGAATACGCCACAGTGGTCATTAATACACCGGACCACGGCACTCCACAACTGGACCGTGTGGATAATGTTGAGGAGTCCAATGAAATTCATATTGATGACTGAATCATTTGCTTATTCAGCTGGAAATCACTTTTTTGTAGAGTCCTTTTTATACGGTCAGGTCGATAAGTATTTGGACAGTGACACATTTTTTGTACTTTTACCTCTGCACACCACCACAATGGATTTGAAATGAAGCAATCAAGATGTGATTGAAGTGTAGACTTTCAGCTTTAATTGAAGGCATTTTACAAAAATATTGCATTAACTGTTTAGGAATTACAGCCATGTTTTACAGAGTCCCTCCATTTTCACAGGCTCAAGAGTAATTTGACAATTGACTGATAAGCAGTTTCATGGCCAGATGTGGCCTGTATCCTTGTTATTTCATGACAAATTAAAAGGTCTGGAGTTGATTTCAAGTGTTGAATTTGCATTTGGTAGCTGTTCATGGGAACTCTCAATATGCAGTCTGAAGAGGTGTTGATGCAAGTGAAAGAGGCCATCATCAGGCTGAAAAAACAAAACAGACCTATCAGAAAGATAGGAGAAACTTTAGGAGTGGCCAAATAAACATTCTTAAAAAGAAGGAATGCACTGGTGAGCTCAGCAACACTAAAAGGCTTGGAAGACCACAGAAAGCAACTAAAGTGGATGATTGCAGAATTATTTCCTTGGTGAAAAAAAACCCCTCCTCAAATCTAGCCAAGTCAAGAACACTCCGGAGGAGGTAGGCGTATCACTGTCAAAGTCTACAATCAAGTGCTGCCTTCATGAATGTAAATACAGACAGTTTACCTCAAGAGACAAACTACTGGTAGCACTCAAGAACAAAAAGGCCAGATTAGACTTTGCTAAAAAAAAAAAAAAAAAAAAACCTGACCAGTTCTGATCCAACTTTAACTTGTACCAGAATGATGGGAAGAGTATGGAGATGGAAAGGGAGGGCTCATATTCCAAAGCATACCACATCATCTGTCAAACATGGTGGAAGAAGTGTTATGGCATGGGCATGTATGGCTGCCAATGGAACTGGGTCACCAGTGTTTAATGACTGCTGATAGAATTAGCAGGATGAATTCTGAAGTGTATAGAGCTGTACTTTCTGCTCAGATTCAGTCAAATGCTGCAAAACATAACAGTACAGATGTATAATGACCCAAAACATACCACGAAAGCAACCCAAGGGCTTCTTAAGGCCAAGAAATTAAATGTTCTTAAATGTCCAATGACCTCAACCCATAAGAGCATGCATTTCACTTACTTAAGACAAAACTGAAGGCAGAAAGACCCACAAACAAGCAGGCAGCTGTAGTAAAGGCCTGGTAATGCATCTCAAGGGAGGAAACTCAGCATTTGATGATGTCCATGGGTTCCAGACTTCAGGCAGTCACTGGCTGCAAAGGATTTGCATCAAAGTGTTAAAGTAATCCTAATATTTATGATTATGTTAGTATGTCCAATTACTTGTGAAAATGGAGGGACTCTGCAAAAAAAATGACTGTAATTCCTAAATGGTTAATGCCATATTTTTGTTAAATCCCTTGAATTAAAGCGGATACACTGCAGTGACATCTTGACTGCTTCATTTTAAATCCATTGTGGTGGTGTACAGAGGCAAAATTCTGAAAATTGTGTCACTGTCCAAATACCTATCGACCTGTATGTATGTTATTATCTTTTTAACTTTTTATAGACT
This sequence comes from Pangasius sanitwongsei, assembly GCA_037576675.1. Taxonomy (NCBI): domain Eukaryota; kingdom Metazoa; phylum Chordata; class Actinopteri; order Siluriformes; family Pangasiidae; genus Pangasius; species Pangasius sanitwongsei. Next base: position 12,414,871 of record CM075017.1, on the reverse strand, counting down.
ATGTGTCTAAACTTTGATATTTCTACTGCATGACAATAATGCAAATCACAGTATCTCTAAATTCATTTCAATTTTTTTTCTTTTTTGCTTTAGGTTCAGAAAAAAAATTAACAAAATTAACGAAACAAAATTATTAATTTTACTCTTATTCAGTCTTGGCAAACAGACTGACCCTGGGTTCACACTAGCAAGGGACAGGTTGTAGTGACCACTACTGTTATCACATGTGGGCATTCACTGTCCAGCAGTTTTATAGTTGCAATGAGAAAAGGTAGTAGCTATATACAGTCTAGCTTTGAAATCTAACTATTTAAACACAAATTACATAATGCACCAATCAGTGTGAAAATTGGTTCCTTCTAAACGTTATTTTTCTTTGTAATGTCTATTTAATGAGAGGTTGTATATGACAGGATAAGACAAATCTGTGGTTATATTTTCTTCCATTTTTGTGAGTCAAACAAATGTGAATGTGAAGTAGGAACTACACTTTGATTGGGGAACTGAAGAAACATTGGCCCACACATTCCATAGGATTGGCCCAAGGAAACATTTAAGCCTCAATTCTAATTCCAGTGGCATTTGTTCTGAAATCTTAGCTCTGTGTCACACACAATGACTGTATATATAAGTGGACAACATCGCGTCATTTACCTGAGAAGTCTTTTTTGTTCACATTGGAAGTCACTTGACTGATTTTGCACAGTAGGTCAAAATTGGAGCCAAAGTCTGCGCAGTAAAGACCACCTCTTTCCCGCCTATATTGGTCAGGGACACACTCCTGTAGCAAACACGATGAGAGATAACACCTGAAGTGCAACATAAGATGACGCATTGTACGATATCTCAAAGTGGTAAGTACAGCATTATTAATGAATTAATATGTAAAATGCTAAATGGTAGTTGTATAATTTGCACAAGCAGATTTATTTTAGTGCTGTCAGAAAAAAGATTTTGATTCCTGGCTCACTGTGCTACTGTTTACTAGCTAAATGACAATTAATGTAAGTATAAGTAGCTAATGTAATATACCAACTGAAACTTAACTGGTCAACATTTACACTCAACATATTTCTTTTGAGGGAAAAAAAAATCAGACATCAAAATGAGCAACATATCGTAAAGAACTTGCCGCTGAGGGTCTGTTAGAACCCTGAGACATGGCTTTGCTACAGAACTGTCAAGAGCGTCAGGTTCATGTTGGAGTGTGTGCCTGTCCATGAGGTTCGACTGTCACATCCAAGACTGTCAATCACCTCCTCAACCACACCCTTTTATTAGCACCAAATAACTCCTATAAAACATATTTATTTTAAAAGAAAAATATCGAGGGATATATATCAGGGTCAACTGAACTTATTCCTGATAATAATTTGTGGAGATATAACCATAAATGAAAGTTTGGGTCATGTCCCATTCACTAACTTGGGAATGGGCGGGGTTAAAAATTGTACAGCAGCCAGCCTCTAGAGGGTCTCAGAAACGTTCTAGCTTCACATTTAAACCCCTGTTACAACGTCCACCCATGTGTACAGTCAGTGGTTGTGCACTAAACTGATCCTCTGTTGCTTTGAACGCAGGGCGACAGAGCCCTTAAACACACGGTTCTGAACGTGCCCACCAGATGGAGTTATTCTCTCATTCTAACAACTCAGCTGTGCATATACTGTCTATGTATAACTGTTTTTTGTGTATGAAAAATAAAAAGTAGCTGGAATGATTATGCGCAAAGAAGACGTAGGTTAAAGGTGCAACATGTATCCAATGTTGAGCACCTTCTGATCACATGACCTCCCACAGATGATATCAGTATAGCAGGAACAGGAAGTAGGTTTTTACACATAATAGGTACATTTGTTAACTATTCATAATAAAAATACCATTTTCATATTAATGTCAGAGGATATACACTCACTATCCACTTTAATAGGGATATGTGTACACTTACACATTTATGCAATTATCTAATCAGCCAATCATGTGGCAACAGCACAATGCATAAAATCATGCATATACAGGTCAAGAGCTACAGTTAATGTTCACATCAAACATCAGAAAGGGGAAAAAGTGTGATCTCTGTGACTTTAACTGTGGCATGGTTGTTGGTGCCAGATGGGCTGGTTTGAGTATTTCAGAAACTGCTGATCTCCTGGGATTTTCACACACAACAGTCTCTAGAGTTTACACAGAATGATGTGTAAAAAAAAATATTGAGTGAGTGACAGTTCTGTGAGTAGAAACACCTTGTTCATAAGACGTGAAACGTGAAGTGAAGTGTGGCCAAGCGTGGTGACCCATACTCGGAATTTGTGCTCTGCATTTATCCCCACCAATCCCTGCCGGCCCGAGACCGACATAACCATTAGGCCACGACTGCCCCCAGAGAGAGAGAGGTCAGAAGAAAAATGGCCAGATTGGTTCGAGCTGCCAGGAAGAATATAGTATCTCATATAATCACTCTTTACAACTGTGGTAAGCAGAAAAACATCTCAGCATGCACATCACATCAAACCTTAAGTTGGATGGGCTACAATAGCAGAAGGCCACATTGGATCCACTGCTGTCAGCCAATAACAGGAATCTGAGGCGATCATGGGTACAGACTCACCCAAACTGGACAGTTAATGATTAGGAAAAAAAAAAAACACCTGGTCTTTTTCCAGTCTTCCACTGTCTAGTTTGAGTGAGTCTGTGCCCATGATAGTCTCAGATTCTTGTTCTTGGCTGACAGGAGTGGAACCTGATGTGGTCTTCTGCTGTTGTAGCCCATCCACCTCAAGCTTTGATGTGCATTCTGAGATGCTTTTCTGCTCACCACAGTTGTAAAGAGTGCTTATTTGAGTTACTATAGACTTCCTGTCAGCTCAAACCAGTCTGGTCATTCTTCTCTGATCTCTCATCAACCAGGTGTTTCAGCCTGCAGACCCTCTGCTCACTGGACGATTTTTGATTTTTGCACCATGCTGTGTAAACTCTAGAGACTGTTGTGTGTGAATATCCCAGGAGATCAGCAGTTTCTGAAATACTCAATCTAGCCCATCTGGCACCAACAACCATGCCACAGTTAAAGTCACAGAAATCACACTTTTTCCCCATTCTGATGTTTGATGTGAACATTAACTGAAGCTCTTGACCTGTATCTGCATGATTTTATGCATTGTGCTGCTGCCACATGATTGGCTGATTGGATTCCTATTAAAGGTATACAGTGAGTGTATATCAGATTAAATCATGAATGAAGTCGGTTGTAACATCTCACGAATATAATCTGATATGCTCTGACCTTTGAGCATCATCCTTGAGCCACAAAGTTTTCCAGGAAGTACGTGTTTTCTTTTCTTTTCTTTTTTTTTAAAACTTTTGTTACTCTCTTTTTTGTACACTGTTACAACTCACCAAACACCATCAACCAGCTTGAAATCTGATACAGCTTCAGACATCAAATTGAGCACAATTTCGTTTTTGCCTAGCGCTGTTCCTTTAAGAAGTGAACGCTTTAATTCAGCTGTTTATTGTTAGTTACTGATTGACTCTGTGGCATTGAGGCTCAATGCCACAACGACCACAAATAAAGATGATGTATTGGAGGTCATGTGACCCCACAGATCCATCTCAGTGGGAAACACACATTTGCACGGCGGTGTCTCTTGAGCATGTTGCTGGAGATCCAGGCTTAGTGTCTTTAATTCCTCATCAGGTGCATGCAATGCTCCTTACAGAGCTATAATCAGCATGGATGCTATTAAGGCGTTGGTTTTTGAGCAGTAAACAATGACATTAGGGAGCAGGGACGGTTATTGCTTCGGAGCCCTTTTCTTTTGAAGTTGGCGTGTGTTGAATTGAGATTGGAGATTGCCTGTGGAAACTGATGCTGTAGGCATTTCTTTGTGCTCCTTGGCCTCCTTTTCACTGCGGGGTGTCTGTGGGCCATTTATGAATTTCAGGCCATGTGGTGTTTGGCTGAGGACCTGCTGGAAATGTGAATAAAGCTGGTTATAGGCTGCGTGATATCAGCGTTTTTTTCCTCAAGATTATTATTTATCACACTTTATGTGATATATATCCCAGTAAAACCTTGGCCAAATTCTAAAACACTCTGTATGATAACATGTTCTCCATATCAGATTATATGATGAAGATCCCCTAACGACAGACCAGTGATTATGGAAAATTACTACGCTTTGCTTATGCCCTCAGTCAGATTGATCCAGGCTTGTGCAGAAAATGAGCTTGCATAAACACAAAAATTCTTCAAAGTGAGCTTAAGGTAGTGAGGATTTTTTTTCTGTCCATTAGCATGTTTCATTTACGTTTCATCATCACCACTACTGTATCTGTAGCTGTCCCATAAGCTTTGCATCATTCTAAGCCATTCACATATTTGTGGCTTGTAGATGAACAATGTAGCACTGCTCATAATCTGACATTTTAATAAAAAAATCTCCCACTGCCAGGATTTTGTTGTCGCTGTTGTGGCACTAAATTAGCCACCGGTAAACACATCATATTATGTATTCTAAGACCATGGCCAAAGAATTCTGGAATGGAAAGGGTTACATTATAAAAATGGAAATCCTGATTTGAAATGCATCTGTGCCAGCTTGTTGTTAATCATAGGAAAGGTGTGACATAAAAATAAGCTGTTTAGATGTGGATGTACATCAAATGCCTACAGTGTGTATTCTGGAGCTATGCATGAAGGAATGCTGACAAATGGAAGGAACAAGCGATAGAGAGGGTGAGGGATAGAGAGAGAGAGAGGGACAGAGACAGAGAGAGAGAGAGAGAGAAGGAGCTGCTGCAGTATCCATCCCCACAGTGTTGAGCCTGAGACTGCGTGACTGACTGGTGAGTGCTGATAGAGAGAAAGAGAGCGAGCGAGCAAGAGAGCAAGAGAGACAGGGTGAGAGTGAGTGTGAGAGAGAGAGAGAGAGGGGGAGAGGAGGGGGAGGGGAAGGCTCCTGTGCGGATGAGAGGCAGGAGGCGGCGGCAACGGCAGCATCAGCAGCAGCTCTTTTTTTGTGGCGTGCTGCCTGGGACCGGCCACCTCGCAAGGCGCTCCCTCCCAGGGGCTTAGCGCCGCCATCTCTCCCGCACTGGCACCTGCAGGAACTGGTGCAGGCACTGGCCCAAGGACTGGCACGAGGACACTGAGGCATACGGGCGCAGCGTCACCATGGCGCAAGCCGCCAAGCAGATCCGCAAGAACAAGGACCTAGCCGAGGCCGCGGCCCAGGAGCAGAGGGAGAAAGAGGAGGAGAAGATCAAGAAGAGGAACCGCTCGAGGGACCGCAGGCGCAAGGTAAATAGCCTTCGGCTTTCTTCCGTTATCTCTGCGAAATCTGAGGAGGCACATCACAGACGCATTAACCAGACATGCACAGACTGGTTTGTAGATCGTGCTGCAGCTGCATTAGTCTGAGATTCATTCAGCCAGGAGATGCAGGAGGAGATGCAGGAGGAGGAGGAGGGGGCTCAGTGGGGACTTGGAGATGATTGGTTAAGTAAGCGCTCGGCTCTTCTGTGACTCGAAAGCATGCTTTATTCTTTTGAAGCTGATGTCATTTACATCCGAGGCTGCAGAGAGAGCAGTGCACCCTACGCCTCTGTTCTGTTTGCATGCTTTATGTATTCAGCTGCTAGGAAGGCAACAGGGAACCTTCGACACACTCTATTGTTTGGTTGATCCTCTTTCAGCACACTACATCCCAGTATTTCCACAAGCTCTGCACATGTGTGCGTGTGTGCATGGGTTTGTGCGTGAGTGAGTGTGTGTGATTATTCCGTAAGCATCTACCTGAGCTCTTTGTATGCAGGTCCAGTGCTAGAGTATGTGCACAATCCTTCAGAGACTTCTTTTGCTTCCCCATCAGTGCCTTTATACTGTAAAAGCAGAGCTGCTTGGGATACGCTCTTTTCAACTCTTCACTAGCGAGATAAAGCCTGATGTTTCCTGTGCATGTGACTGGAGTCAGGAGTCCACGGCGACTGTTATGCTCCGACTAGATTGATCTGTCAGGCTAGCATTTATCACGCCAGCACTCCACTACGCGAGCAGACAGAGCTCCGAGGGCGGGGTGGGTGAGGAATGTCACTGCTGTACTAATTAACAGTCTCACACACATGCAGCCACTCAACACACACGGGAAGCGAAAGCAATTTAAAGACATGGATTTTTCCATCGTCAGTATGACTCCAGATATCACAGTAGCCAGGCAAGACCTTGATTAAGATTAGTCCAATTTATTAGCATATCTAACTATGCTAATGTTGTCATGGTGCAAGAACTTGCATGACATCCTTGGAATTTTAATGTTCAACATTATGTATTTCCAGCCACTGTTATTATCCCACCACATACACACTCTCACACACTGACACCATCTTGGAACAGAATTGGCTTGTGCTAAGCTTGTGAAAATCATACTAATGCTTAGCAGAGTGTGAGGGGTGAGAGTGTAGGATCCAAGATGGCCGCTACTACAGTGCTGAGCTATGCAACAGTGTGTCATGCTGTGCTAGAAACCATATAAGTATACAAGTCTCTTTGAGACACCGAACAACTGGGACACAGTTTGAGGCAACTGTGTGATGATTAAACAGTTTGCATATGGAGATTTCATCACCGGTGCAGAACTGAAGAAGCAAACTTCCGACACAAAACATGTCCCAACTCAACCCTACATTTAGGGTAATGGGGTGCATTTTAATTTTAGATGTTTAAAGTGGCAATACTTGCTGCTTTTGTAAAAAAAAAAAAAAAAAAAAAAAGTATTAATTACAATTGTGTGCAAAAGTTTGCAACCCTAAGGTTTTTAAAAATGTATCTCTTCAATTTACAAAACAGCAGAATTTGAAAAATGAAATGTAGGTGCATTCTGCAACAAGGCAACAATCTAAAACATAAGGCAAAATCAACAATAAAATGGTACAACTGAAGTACAGAATGAGATAAGTGAATCGAAAAGCTGGTCAGAGTATATAAAACATGCTGAAGGTGGTTAAAAAGACAAATCCTGCATCAGCTGGTATAAATGTGCTAGCAGCGCTCAGCCCCCCTGTCTGTCAAAGATAAAAAGATAGAAGTGAGGCTGGTGCTGATTTCACTGAGTGACAAGCCCCTTAGATTTGATCTCTATTTGGGGTGATATTTTTCACACACACCTGTAACAGGTCATCAGCAGTGACTGAGATGGCACATAGAAAATAGTCAAGGCTTTAAAGAACATGAATGAGGTGGATTATTTACTCTATCATCCTTCTTTTTTTTTTTTTTTTTTCTTTTTTTTTTTTTTTTAAACCAAACTGCCTTTGGAGGAGAAACTGAAAGTAGATAATCACACACTGTCATTCAAAGTACAAATTACACAAAAGGACAGATGACAGATCTGTATGTTTAGTGTTTTTCAGTTAAAATAAAAGAGTTACAACTTTTCTGTTGACCTTGTTTAGTATTCAGAGGAAACACAGCATGATGCAAGTTGAGTCTTATGGTCTTGGAACACTTACAATATTAGAAATCACGAATACAGCTGTCTATCTGCCTTAAATGTGTGTGTGTGTAATAGTTTTCCCCACATCATTCTTATTTATGCTATGATGAGATCTTGTAATGTAAAGCAGTAATGTTATGGTAATGGTACTGTAATTTTTAATAGAGTGCAAAACCTATGTACAGGTAAAAGATATCAAATTCCATTGCCTTGGTTAAATGTATACATTACACAAGAAACAGCTAAAGATTAAGCTAAGATTAAGTGAAGTGACTTGTGTCCAAGTGTGGTGACCCATACTCGGAATTTGTGCTCTGCATTTAACCCATCCAAGTGCACACACACAGTAGTG
>CM075017.1:12296008-12406926 GCA_037576675.1 Pangasius sanitwongsei | reverse complement strand
AGTTGGGGGTTCGGTGCCTTGCTCAAGGGTCTCACCTCAGTCGTGGTATTGAGGGTGGAGGAGAGCGCTGGTCATTCCATCTCCCCGCCTACGATCCCTGCCGGACCTGATACTCAAACCCACGACCTTCAGGTTCACCTTCAGGTTACAAGTCCGACTCTCTAACCATTAGGCCACAACTGCCCCAAATTACACAATTATGCAATATGAAATAAACAATGAAAAAAAACAGTGACACAATCAGTCACAGTCCTTAATACCACAGAAAAAACATGAAGGAAACAAGCTATATGAGCTATCTATTTAAAATATCAGGCTGGCTAGCAAATGAGAGCCAGAATATCAAGCAATAGCTAAGCTAACACTGGTAAGCTTCACTTACCCTGCTTTGTTAAAAAAAAAATAAAAGAAAAAGAAATGAAAACAGAAAATGGCAGATGAGATTTGCTGCTTCAGGTCAATTCTTGAGTCAGTTCCTGGGTTTACAGTAAAGTAAATGATACTGTACAGCAAGATGCTTTGATACAGTATAGTCTGAAGTACTGTAAAGCTTTTCCCAGAATACCAACTTGGCTACAATATCATATTGGAAAACACATTTAGTACTTAGTATTGTACAAGTATTTTACTGGTTTGAACACATTATTGTACTGTAGAAATTCGAGAAATTCATTACAGTGTGGGCAAACATGTTAAAAGAGAATATTTATATATTCATTCATGTCCAAATACACATTATTTGAATGTTTTGTTAATAAAAAAAAAGCAACAGCTGAAATCCAACAGCTGAAACTTATCCCTTCAGTTAGGTCAAAATCATGGCTTTTTGCTTTTTACTTTGAAATAACGGAAGTGGTTTTGATGTTAACAGCAACTAGTGGAGTCAACTAGTATAATTTCTGAGTGCTTTATTCCACACCTAGGTGATTGCTGACCATCAACACCTTAAATAATGGTGTAAGCTAATATTTTCATTATAGGATTTCATTTCTCATTACAACCCCTGAAATTGAACTAATTGAACTAATTTCAACATTTTGGTTGGTGGAAAAAACTTGCTAGCCAAGCTAACTAGGCATGCTTTTACATCTCCAATGCCTCTGAACCCAACCCCACCCCAATGAAATGTTTTGACAATTCCCCTGATTATATTCTATCAGATTAGATTAGACAATTGTACAATTGTCTCAATTAGAGGACACAAATAAAGTGGAAACCATAAGTAATTGTACTTGCCACCAAAGTGAAATGGCCATGAGGTTCAAAGTGATAGTCTCAGCCTCAGACACTCTGTCTACTGGGAATCTTTTGTACACTTTTTTGGCCACAAGCTTCAGAATCTTGGTTGCAATTTGATTGGCTCGCTTCACTTTTATGTTGACACACTTCCATGTATACACACGTATGTTGCTGGTTTATGATGGAAAACTAACATTTGAACCCTGTGACACGATGAGGTGTCTGAAGCAAGAAATAGTCAGTGGATTTATATCATGTTTTAAGTCATTGCCCTTCTTCAAGGTGAAGCCTCCACTGAGATGCTGTACTTCACAATTCACCTGCTGGCATTGACAGCCACCTCATCAACAAAGACAAATGAGACAGTTCCACAAGCTGCTAAAGATGAGACCCAATCCACATATGTCGTAGATGAAGGATTCTGCTTTGAATTATTAACAATCTTTTGATTCTTCACACTTTCCTCATTCACTACAAATCCATAAAACTCCGACAAATCCACCACCTTTTTTTTTTTTTTTTTTTTTATAGCCAGGATTTGTGTTGTGGTGTTGTGTTTTTTTAAATAATTTTTTTATCCTTCCATAAATGTTAAATAAAGAAAATTTCAACATATCAATTATTATACATGTTTTCTTTAATAAATAACACATTACTTAAAAATCTAATTATTATTATTACTGGTAGATTATGTAGAGTGATATGCAAGTCCTTGTGTAAGTTATACTTATAGCTATACTATAAGTTACTTGTGTATAAGCTACTATAGAAACGATAATAATGTATAAGAACAAGTGCATTAATATAAACCTGTGATTTGCAGAGCCACTGCTGATATAGAAAATTAATAAACAACTTCTGGCTGATCAGAATCCAGAATTTAACAGAGACCACACTATATTGGAGTTTATTGAAATTTGTTGCTATCTAATTTGGCATGGTGAGGATTACAAAATGCATACCTGTTAAGTCTTATGGTTTACTTGGTTTACAGTTGTGGTATCACGGCTGTGAAAACTCATGATTGCCTTTTTTTAACACTCAAAGCATTTCCCCTCCGCTTTCGGCTGCTCTTGTCTGGGGTCGCCCGTCTGCATATTTCGATTCTTACACCAGATGATGCAACTCTCCCCATTTTCCAGGCTTGGGACCAGTAGCAAGAGTGCACTGGCTCGTGCAGCCCTCCAGTGGCTGGGGTTTGTTCCCTGACCAGGAATCAAACCCAGGCTACAGTGGTGAGAGTACCGCATGCTAGCCACTAGTCCACCAGGGAACTTTTTTTACACTCAAAGCATACCAACAAAAAAGTTTGTTTTACAAAGTACTGGTGCATTGCAGAATGTCATTACAGCAATACTGGGCTCAGTGACCTACAGTATATAGCCAAAAGTATGTATAGCCAAAAGTATAGCCACACACCTCATATGTGTTTGTATGCTGTAGCATTAAGATTTCCATTCATTGAAACTAAGGGGCTGAGCCCAAAAAAAGGTCCATTAGACATGGTTTGCCAAGTTTGGTGTGGAAGAACTCGAGTGAGCTGCAGAGAGCCCTGACCTCAATCCCACTGAACACCTTTGGGATGAACTGGAACACCGACTGTGCGTCACACCTTCTCGCCCGACATCAGTGCTCGACCTCACTAATGCTCTTGTGGCTGAATGGGCACAAAGTTCCACAGCTACGCTCCAAAATCTAGTTGAAAGCCTTCCCAGAAGAGTGGAAGTTATTATAAGACCAAGGGGGGACTAAATCTGGAATGGGATGTTCATAAAGCACATGTGGGTGAGATTGTCGGTTGTTGTTTGCACGGTTGGGTTCTGCGTCACCTGTTTCCTGCTTCACTCAGTGAACTGAAAACCTTAACATTTCTCTGTGATTGTGGTTTTACTAACAATGTGCACGTGTGCACTTGTGTGCTGACAGCAGGTGTGCACTTTGCTTATCAATTGCCAGGAAATGGCTCAATGCAATCTCAGGCTCTTTTTCATGCTTATTGTGCATAGTATTTTGTTTAAATTGCAGTGGTTTAAGCAATAAGCAAATGTCTCAGGTGTGAAACGCACAAATGAAGAAAGAGTTCAGTGAGAACAGTATTTTATGTGTAGGTTGCACGACTACTAATTTTTACAAGTTGACCAGTAATTCGAAAACGTATTTGACTAGTCGAGTTTTCGATAGTTGAAGCAAAATATCAAGACATAAGACATCTCTATTTTGGGTGTTTCATTTGTTCAGCAAAACCAAACCGCACTTCAGCTAACAGCCATATACAGGCTACAGATTAAATTTCCAGTTTCAGTGCTTTTTTAGGCTACACTGTTAACAATGAAAGTACTAAATAAATTAATTAATTAATCGGTGCAATAAATGTGTAAAATAATAAATCTGTGTGTCACTATTTAAGGACGGTAACGTGTATGTTAATGTGTAAATCACAGTCATAGAAACGGCTGAGGAAAATTTAACTCAGACCTGGGTGGTCCAATAATAGACATCTTTGTCCAGTCAATGATCTTTTCATATACACTTTTATCAAAATGAAATATTGGCATCAAAATGGCAAACACAGTGCTTACAACTCTTTGTTCCTAAAGATGCTTAATGTGCACCACATCCATCCCAAACTGATAGCCTTTAAGCTTTCAAGTAAAGTATGATCTTTAATAAGTATAGTATATTTAAATGCCATCTTTAAAGTATTCTTCAGAATAAACTCAGAGTACGATAACCTTGCTTGTCCCAATTTAATCTGAAGCAATTCTAAAACTAGTACACTATGATATGTAAGGATTAGAACACTTTGGGCGTGCTGTTAGAGGAAAAATAACCAAGGAAAGGTTAGAGTGATGTGTTCTGACATGAAACAAGCACACTGTATGTTATTCTCTTATAATACAAAGAAATTCCCAAGGCTAACCATTTTTTAGGTAGTTCGGAAAGACACAATATGTTTCATCTGTTTATAGTTACATTTCATCTTGTGCAAGATCTGCATGCAAGAGCTCTGGCACAAACACTTGCTCGAAAATCCAGACTGGCAATGGTGCCATTTTACATGATGTCACCTCACAGTATTTTCTGTTTTATGAAAACACAGAACACAACAGCATTTGCATACTATTTACGTACAGTATTTGTATTTCAAAAGCAATTTTTAAACTGATCTATTAAAAATACTGTTCTGAATCACAGTGTGCAATAACAATGCAAAAACAATTGTGAAGAACAGATATTCAGTGGGTGATTTACAGTATGTCGAGGTCAGAGACTGAGGTTAACCAAGTGCACCAAAATGAAATGTCCACTGTGGTGACATTACGGTGTGACCATGCAGTTCATTAGGATCATTATTCTGCCATGCTTTTAACGGCGGTGTGCATTTTGGAGAAAGATAAAGAAATGCACTGCTAGATGCTTTGACATTATTCCCAGTTACCGCAAATGTTAACAATGAGCAAAGACATGTACGATTTGCTTCCTTGCTGATGTGGTTTCTGACACTGTATGACACACTGGTGTCTATAAACATGGACAAAGGGATATTGCAAAGCTATAAGGCTATTATAAGCTAAAAACAGCCATAATTCCACTTATTTCTGAGCACACTGATTGGTAGAAACAGCATTAGACTGAAGTAGGTGGAGTGGCCTAAAGTTTAAAGATGGAATTGTACATTGGAAGTGATTCAGATTAGTAATGGGAATTCCAGCTTTTTTCAGTGAGTCAGCTTGTTCAGCTCAGCTCACCATATAGAGCTGACCCTTTTGCCTCCTGAATGGCTTATTGCCAATTTTTTAACCAGACATTTTGCAACATTTTGACATTTACCAAAAAGGGTTAAATGGCTCATATATGGGATTTGGCTCTCAAAGAGCTGGTTCAAAGAGCGGACTCATTTGCAAATGACACATCACTAATTCAGATGAGAATATAGTACAAGACTTATTTGTATTTCTAATAGAATCATTCTCTTAGAGCCAAGCAATCACTGGGTCCAAAACTGCTCCCTCACTCACTGCTTTCTATATAGACCGTCCTATATAGAGCACTGTGTAGAGAACACAAGTAACACCAGACAGAATTCAGACAACACCTACTAGTGAGTGCTCCAGAAATGCATCATTAGATAAACAATTCAAAAGTTAGAAATTACCTTGAATTCGGACAACACTACAAAGTGGCTGAAGCCCAAATAGTGCACTATTTATATACAGTGAATAGGGAGTGAATTCAGACACAGGAAATGTCTTTTGAGGAGAGTGTGTGGTGGTTAAGCAGGTTGCAGAACCGTAAACTGGTTAAAACTGGGTAAAAAACCCACTAATCTTGAAGGTAAGGTTAGTTTTAGATTTAGAATTAAAATTTACAATTAGGTTAATAACTATAACCATATGAAAGGACTTTAATAGTGCTCCTCCAGTCTCAGTTCTCAGTGGGTTCAGAGATCTAATTTCCCTGATCTTCTTGTAATCCGTACAGTTAGGACATGGACACATTTATACAGCATCTTCACAAGTACTGCAGCTCTGCTTATCGTTGGCCTCCAGGGCTCTGGTGCTCTTTAACTCAGGATCAAGTACATAATGGTGGCTTAAAAGCCACACAGAAGCCCATTTTCAGAGCCCATTTGTATCATGTGAAGCTATGTTAGGTTTGAGATGAACCCTTTAACAATCTCAACAATAAAACAAAACATGGAAAGTGATTTCTTTGCAGTGCTTAAATGTTTTTTTATTTTTTTTTATTTTTTTTTTTAATTATTATGGGTCACTTCTAAACCATGAAGCATGAAGTCTGTGCTGGAAGACTTACAGCTTTATCTCTGACAAAGTGCTGATTCTAGACGCTCCTTCCAAAATCTACACTAAAGCAACAATTATACTTTTTTTTTTAAAATTTTCGTTAAAATGCTACTTTAAAAATCCCTTCAGTAAATTTTGTAAGAATCCACCATGTATGTGCGTATGATCCTGTGAATGAGCTGTTACTATAGAAATGATAACATATTAGAATGACCGCATTAATATAAACCTGTGATTTGCCTTGCAGCCTGCACTACTGTCAAAGCTCAGCAGTAGTGGCTCAGTTGTAAAGACTCTGCATTACTGATCAGAAGGTTGGTTGGCTCAAGCCCCAATACTACCAAGCTGCCACTGTTGGGCCTCTGAGCAAGGACCTTAACCCTCTCTGCTCCAGGAGTGATGTATCGTAGCTAGCCCTGCGCTCTGACCACAACATCCTAACAAGCTGGGATATGCCAAGAAAGGAATTTCACCGTATTATAATGCATATGTGACAAACAAAACCTTTCTTCTTCTTCTGTCAAAGCAATGAAAAAATTATTCATGGTTTGATCATGGTTGAGAGCCTTTGTGCTAACTGTGAGAGAATGAAGCTTGCATGTTAACAACAACAACTACAACAGAAAAAAAAAATAATTCAACAATACACAGTCAAAATGGAAATGTTGCACATGACTGCAGTGCAAGCAGAGTCTCGTGTTTCAATTGAATTTTTTTGAAGGTATTTGTAGAGCATCACTGTCTACTGAAACCTCTCAGGTTCTGCCATCCTTGACTCGACAAAGCGGAGGCGAGCCAGCAGTAGGTGGGAAGACACAATAGACATCAACACTCCACTCAGACACGCTCTCTCAGTTCCCAGCCACGCTGGCTCAATATCAAACACCTATCAGCTCTCTGAAATAAATGTCAAGTGGACTGGCAGTGGGAGGTGTCACCAAGTTACAGAATACTACAATAAACCTGATGGGACAAGAATAAAGTGCTTAAAGTGATTGGTCAGACTGCAAGGTCAGCAAAAATGGTTTACGAAAAAAAAAACTAATGTACACAGTTATTCGCTTAAATGTAGTCAGTGAGCCAAGATGTGCTGCTTCTTGAATTTTGTACTTGAGTGTTATGGGGCGGCCATCTTGGACCAATATTTCTTCAGCGATTTGGTATTATTCCATCCCCCAGGCCCCGCCTCCTAAAATGTGAAGCTGGAACGGGCCCTTTTTTATACTTCCGGGTTTTTGCTGCTGTAAGTAACTTTACTTCTGGTTCAGCAAGCTTAAGTAGAGCGCAAGTAAAGTTTAAGGGCAAAAAGAAATGGCTTGCTATGTGAACAAAGCTAATCTGACAGACTCGCAAGCCAACCGGCAGAATTTAACCTCAAATCCGTGTGGCTCTTCGTTCCTCCTCATCTATCAGTCGCATCTAGTTCTGATAGTGAGTACAGTGAGACAGCACCTTGTCTTTCATAATGCCATATCAAAATGAACGTCTGCTGCAAAGTATTTAATACAAAACATTTCAAATACCAAACAAATGTAATATTCTGAGCACTGCTGTGTCCCTATGTGCACAGCACCTTCAAACTATTTAAGCTTCCATAACTGCCTAGCTCAGAGTGATCTCAGAAGGTGATGGTTAGCAGACATATATCATGACCATTTTACTCTTATACCCCTTACAGATCAGAAGACCAGATTAGCCAGTTAAATACAAAACCACTGAAGGTCTAAGAAGACCAGCAAAAATTACAGTATTATTGCTCTTTGAATGGAATGGCCAGTATTCAAACACCATTAAAAATTTTAATTTACGCCATCATTTAAATGATGCCTGTTTATGCACATGTAGATATAAACCATCGCTTTTGTTATTCTGTATGATTAGATGGAATAAGGATGAAAAATTTATACTGTTTGTACATCAAGCACTGCTGATTTCAGTTTTTACAATTATATATATATATATGTAAACAAGAACTGATTTATTTTTACATGTAATTGAGAATAAGAAACATGAAATAATTCAAATGAATTACAGCACGCTTTGTCTGGCACCTCTTTGGATTAAGTGGAGTTAGAAAGGCCCAAGGTTAGGCTTGTCATTATGTTAAATGGTGTGAGTCTTCAGTTTTTATCATTTTTCACGGGCAATAAGACAACTATAAGCTTGAGGGGGTGAGAGGCTAAAATGAAAGCATTTTGAAGAAAACATATGGAAAGAATCTGTGTGTTATACTGCCCTTGAGGTCTGTACATGCACATTAGCTCTTTTTGCACTGTGTTTAGCTCTGCTGTTTATTTGCTTTATTACGTTATTGAATATTTTCAGTATTGCATCTGTTACAGACAAAAATCAGAATTACACTCAATCCAAGCCTGGGATTTTTAACAGTAATGTACCTTCCCCAAAAAGTCTGGAGTAGCATGTACATGAAAATACACAAAAATGGGCATATTACAATAATTCCATCATAAAATGCTAACAGTATATATGTTCAGGGAAATGTCTACAGATGTGTGTGTTTGTACTCTTGTACAGTGTACAAGACCGAGAGACTGTTGATTCTTTTCATTAATAAGCAGATCATGGTTTATCCATCACTGATGATATAAAAATAAAGAAAAACGCTATATTTAATGCTATTTGAATACACTAGCTCTCATTTATATTATGCGAATGGTTTATGATGTCCACTTTTTTCCAGACATATCCTTCTTTTTTAAGATTTAAAATAATGGTCCAGCCAGAATGTTTTTAAAAAAAATCTTAAAATTGTATGGGATTTTCTAACAGTAGAGCTTTTCTTGAACTCAACTGTGTAAACTTTGCTAGGAACTGTAATAGGATTTGTTAAATGAAAGGTTTGGCAGTAGACAGTTGATAGCAAAGTGAATGGAGCAGATCTGCATTACTGCTGAACACCAAAGTCAGCAAGCTAAGCACAAAAATTTTCATATGAGGATACAAATTTACAGTAAAAAAAAACCCCCCAAAACACTGATTTTGTTCTGGAAACAGTACACTGCTTCAAGTTCTAACTAGTTTAGCAAAATAAGAACAATGCAGTTCGTGACCTCATTAGCAGTGCTGAAGACCCACAGCAAAACAAGGGCCCTGCAACTTCTATATCTGCATACAGGAAGAACCAGCACTGGTGAAGTGTCTGCATATTTCTACATTTTGTTAGATTAGGACCAATCCATTAGACGTATATGGTGAGAAAGATATTTCAGCAGCGTGTGTCGTCCTCTGAGGTGCTCTCAGTTTGACAAGGCCGTATTAGAAAGCAGAGCGGGCCAGAACTATAAATCTGGATATAAAATACGTTCTGCTTTAAAGGTCAGCTCCAGTGAATGATGTCAGCCTTGGGGGCTATATGATGATGTGAGACAGAATAGCAAGAACTAAGACACCGCTAAAGAAGTAGAAATGGCTAATACACACATCAAGACTTTTTTCTATATATAATTTTTGCAGATGTTAACCTTTAAATGAATTCATTTCCAATTATTTTGCAAATTAGTTGTTAACACAAAACAGCTTTACAGAAATCTAAGACTAGCGGCCTAATAAGTGAACCAAAGGAGACAGTGAAGAGGAAAACTCACAAAGAACATTATGTACAAACACTGAGAGGAACTCTAAAAGAGGAAACTGTCCTCCTCTGGTTGACATCAGATTGTGGGATAACAGTAGAAAAAATATTACCTGACAAAAAAAAAAGCAAGGGTATTAGTGATAGTAACAGAAGAGCAAAACTGGTGTTAGAAGACTACCAGAAAATGTACAGAAATGTCTTTTTTTGATGTTATACATAATAAATAAATATGAGTGCCAGGAATATCAGAGCTACGCTGTTGTGTAAGGAAAAAAAAAACACTCAGGTGTGCCATTATAGGAAAATAATCAGTGATGGGGTTATGTGATGCACCCTGAAGAGAAAAGGATTTACTGTTACCACCCCAAAGAATATTTTCCAATAACAGCACGCCAGGAAGTGTTTTATTCCTCTTATACTACAGCAATTTGTCAACAATTTTTTTTTATTAAAGAACAACACTTCATACTCTTTAGTTACATTTAATGTTGCGGATCATCTGTGAAACAGTTTAACTCCTGTTATAATAGCTATGAACAATCATCCCTTTATCAGCTTCTATTTCTTTTCTCTAAAATAAAACATTTTAAAAAAGACAAAAATTACAGAAATGCTGAAGATTTTGCCGTGGGGGAAATGCTCACACTGGAGACTCCTTAAATGAATGTTAAGGAAATGTATCCTTACAGAAAACTTCTCCGTATCAATAAGTACACACATTTTTAAACCCATTTATGTGGAACATCTGCCATACAAGTCCCTGTGTAAGGCATTACTATAGAAACGATAATGTATTAGAATGAGCAGATTAATATGACCTGTGATTAATCTGAGAAAAACACCTTCTGACCACTTAGAAGCCAGAATTCAACGGCATTGTGGTATACTGTAAACTATAATAACACTGCTATCAGCTTCACTATCATGTATTTCCCGCTGACATTGGCCCGTATTTTTTTAACAGGTTACTGTTCTTTGTCGCAGAGAACATGAGCTCTCTGACATTTTGATGTGCTCTCACTAGGACGATGATGTAAGTCAGGGCTAGATGGTTTCTAGTTCTTGCTGGTCCTTATTGCTGCGTTCCTCATGTCCATTTCCCTGCTGCATATGGCAGAGCTCAGTGATGCCCTTGCTGGGGTGTAAAGGAGAAATTGAGGTTTGTTCATCACACATCCTCACCTCATCTGTGCTTATTCAGCAGCGCAGCAGTGATGCATTGATATTGATGGATAAGGGCGAGTCTCGTCTTCCCTGGCCTGTGATAGAATTCTTAACCATCCTTGCTACACAGTTCCCAAGACTCGTATTTATCATTTTGAATGTCCTTCAGAACCAAAAAAGACATCTTACTTGGGCTTCTTCCTGTCCTCCTAATCCCAGAAATTCATGTTTGTTACATAAATCCAGCTTTTATTTGTATATTCAAATACTACAAATGTTCTCAGTAGTGCAACAAACGCTATTAAAAACATGGTTATAGTTGCATTAGATTTCTTCAAATTAACCATTTAAAGTAATTCCTGGACTATAAGACCCTTTTAGTAGTAATGTAATGTAGCAGGAGCTGAGACTTACAAAGCAAAGTGGCATAAATTCTATAATTTTTGCTGGGACCTTATAATTATAATATAGTAAATAACAAACAATAATATAATATAACTGTATGATAATATATTGAAAAGCATTGTTATATATTATATTATTAAATATTTTAATTAATTATTACTTTTTTTCTAATTAAAAACTCGTTTCTCACTTACCCCTAAACAGTTGTTACCCTCTAAAGTATGAAGCTATTAAAATATTTCAGCAGTCTTTATTTCAACATTTTATAGGGAAGATGTTTGCATTTATTAAGTAACCTATAGTTATCGATATTAGATTTCTTTAGATGAACTAACTGCCATATTTTCTAGAATATAAGATGTTATTTTGTAATGTAGCAGGTGCTATATGTTCTCATATACTTTTGGCCAACTTCTTTGTCCAAAAAATACAAAATAATGTGTAATATTTTAGCTGCGTAATTTAGGAAGCACTTAGAATCAGGTTCCATGTGAAGGCTCAGGCTGAACCTCTGAAGCCAGACAGTCATGAAGACAAACATCACTAAAATCAAATCACTACAGAGAAAAATGTAGGTTCCTAAAGATGGCTGGCCTTTTATGTCATGAGGAGGCCTGTATCCAAGTTTTATTCTCATTTGCAGCACGTCTGGAAGGATAAGTTGTGTCCTGAGGCTTGGCTAGAGAGCTGAGTAGAAACATACCCTTCCTTCCTCAGATGAATCTGCTTCAGGAGAACTACAGGCTCAGGATTTCCATGAGAGCAAATATAGTTGATGCAATATATCCCATTTCATTCATCCACTGGGGAAACCTCTTCCTGGGAAACAGGCTTTCCAATATGGCTTTCTCCCATTAGGGGAGAGGACTGCAAGAGGGGTGCAAATGATGGCTAATGGAAGTAAAGTGAAGCTGCAGGAGAAGGCAACTCATTTTTTATTCCATCCTGAGTCTAAAATTGAATTAAGGATGAAGGATTTATATGAGTGCAGTGTGGGTTTTCCAGTTCACTGCCTCAGTGGAGTACGGCGAGACATGAGGTGTCAGAGTCAAAAAGAAATACTCATTTGCTCTGTCTTTATGAACTGCAGAGACAGCACCGTCAATAGGTAAAACATGTAGCATGTAATAAAGTCTACTTTTATCTTTAAAAAAGGAGTAGGATAGTGGTACAGCGGGTAGCTTTGCTACCTCATAGCTCCAGGGTTAGCTCTGAGCTCTGGTTACTGTCTATGTGAAGTATCACTTGTTCTCGTGTCCACATTGGTTTCCTCCGGGTTCTCCGATTTTCTCCTACCTGCTAAAACATGCCAGATGGTGCACTGGTTACACTAAATTGCTTATGGGTGTGAAGGTGTGTGCATAGTGTCCTGCAATGGACTGACGTCCTATCCCGGGTGTATTCCCACCTCACACCAGACCAGGATAAAGCGTTTACTGAAGACAACACTGAAGATAACTGAACAACCTGTGGGTGGAGCTTTTTAAAACAAACTGCCTCAGACACAGCATAACAATCCACTATTTAATATCTGACACACTAGTACCATTTAATTTCTCCAACAAAATGTTTAGACTACCAGCAAGACACATATCCAAAAAAATTGTTAGCGAAAATGAGCTAGCCAGCTAGCTACCTAGCTAGCTAACAAGCTAACACTATGGTGTATATAACTTATGGAGCTAGCTTACTTCCTGGGCAATTTTTAGTTTAACACCATTACTAAAAAATTAACAAACATACTAGTTATCAAGAAAGATTCTAGATAACACTAAATATCCACCTACCTACCTAGAAAGCTAAAAAGGTTAGTGATGAAATGAGTTTATGGTTTATATGCCTTCACGCTAGGTAGCTCAGTAGTTTTTTTGGTTTTACACTACTCCTAAAAACAAATAAACATGCTAGATAGCAAGAAAGTTTCTAGTAAACACTAACAAATCGATTATCTAACAAACTAATGTTAGCAATGAAAAGAATTTATGGTTTATATACCTTGAGGCTAGGTAGCTTTTTGAGCAGTTTTCTAGATTAACACCACTAACAATAACCACTAACAAACATGTTCATATTTCTGATAATATATAAAGATAAGATTCTAATCTTTTCACATGGCATCAAAATTAAAAGATTTGCCATGCAGTCAAAAAAAAAAAAAAAAAAAAAAAAAAAAAAAAATAGATAGTGTTGCCCTCTCAACAGTTTTGACATTGCATATAAATTAAAGGGCATAAATATACCATAAATACACTTCTAAATGGGTATTTTAAAATGAAGCTGCACAGATATGGTGCATCTGCTAGAGGCATAGTTGCCAGGTCTCACCAAATTTTCCAGCCCAACTCCATCTCAAAAACAACACAAAAATACCTGAAATCTAGCCCAAAGCGTTTGGGCACTGGAAAATTGGAGAAAGATTTTCTTCATTTTCTCAGCCTTTGCATTGGAAACAAGTTCACAGTGCTGCACACAGTATCTGAAATACCCCCTGGACATCTGAAACACCACCCGTGGACATTTTTGGAACCTGCTTGCAAACTATCCCAAATTTGGCATATAAACTGCAACCCAGGAGAGATGGAAAAAATGTGAGTTATAGTCTGAAAAATACAGGAGTAAGAGTTAAAATATGATTAACATGGTGTGAGTCATTCTATTGTGCTGGTTATATCGCTGATAGGTGTCATTGTACCTTTTCTGCCTTTGTATACATGAGAAAGAAAGAGAGAGAGAGAGAAAGAGAGAGAGAGAGAGGGATTTGGTAAATAATAAGGAATGTGATAGAGGCTTTTGTGACTCAACAAAGCCTTCTTTAACTTTGAAACTGACAAAGATGGAATAGATTGAGGAATAAAAAAACGGATGATGCATTAATTTATGGGATGTGTGAGTGTGTGAGCTGATCCGTTGGCTAACTGCCGTGAGCTGCAAAAATGTGCTTGTAAA
This sequence comes from Pangasius sanitwongsei, assembly GCA_037576675.1. Lineage (NCBI taxonomy): Eukaryota > Metazoa > Chordata > Actinopteri > Siluriformes > Pangasiidae > Pangasius > Pangasius sanitwongsei. Next base: position 12,392,772 of record CM075017.1, on the reverse strand, counting down.
TTTAAATATTCTATTAGTATTCTACAGTCTTTTTGATGGACTCTTTTTGAGAGTATATCAAGGTCAGGGATTGTGAAGGTGACATAATCAGAAAGAAATATATTCCAAATATTTTGCAAAGCCGGAAGGTATGATGCTAACTGTATGCTATTCTTTAGGCCACTCATAGCCTGATGAATGTTGTTCCAAGGTTAGGTGCACATTTGACTCTTTCTATAGCATATATTATTAACGTGTTATGCACTGTAAAATCGTGAACCTTACAGGAATCTCACTTTAGGGCTGGTTTACTCTGAGTGTGCTTAGCTATGTTACTTAGCCTGAAATATAGCAGCCAGGAATATCTGCTGGCTAATTTGAACTATGCAAAAGCAGGAAAAGGGAAAAGAACATACGTTTTTGTGCCCTTTATCTCGCTCTTTCTGTCTGACTCAGCTGTTTTTGCCTGTGGCAGAAGGTCAGCAGATATAGCAGGCCCTCGTGGAAACAATGAAGGTGAAAATGACACCTAGCCATTGCTACATTGATACAGACTTGCTCTCTCTCTCTCTCTCTCTCTCTCACACACACACACTCACACAAAATGGTGATTCCAAAAATCGTTAAATCTATCTTAAAATCCAATTGGAAAGGGTTTATACTAATACAGAACCTGCATGTTCCTGTACTCTTTAACAGCTCTGCTAGCTCCAGCAAGGATCAGCACATCTAGCAAGCTAAATCTATCAATCAACAGCTGGTTATCAAACAAAGACTATTCAAAACTACAACCAAGTATCATTCCAGCTTGTGATGTTTGTGAAAAAAATCTTTATTTCATGCCATAATCACTTTATTTCACGATAGTGAAATGATGATTCACGAACTTTGCTTTATACAGTTGGGTCCATTAGTATTTGGAGAGTGACACAATTTTTGTAGTTTTGCAGCTGTGCACTACCACAATGGATTTGAAATAAAAAAAATCAATATGTGATTGATTCATGGCCAGGTGTGGCCTGTTTCCTTGCTATTTCATGACAAATTAAGCTAAGTTATCTAACGAGTTTAAAGACCCATTTTATCTCTCTTTAACTCTTTAGTTCATTTAAGTTAAAGTCAGTGCAGCTTGTCACGTAACTGACAAACCGCAAAGTGTAAACTCCTCTGTCCTCTGAAGACTTTACTGTGTCAGAAAACTGACTGAATGTTACAAAGCGTTGAAAATGGAGACTCCTTTCATATAATGTTTACATATAGAAAACTTAACCACATCAACAATTATATGTCTTTGTTAAATAACAACACATTTTTAGATCCATTTATTATTAATCTATTTATTATGATTATGTGGCATGTTCACCATACAAGTCCCTGTGAATGAGCTTTTACTATATAAATGATAACATATTAGAATGAGAGTGCATTAATATAAACCGGTGATTTGCAGCTGCACTACTGTCAATGTTGCTGTTATATAAAATTAACAAACAGCAAATTCACAACTGAGAATTCAACAGTGCTGTGTTATAAATGGCTATAAATAGCTAAATGAGAAATGATAAAATCTAATTTGCTAATACATCGTGATGTTTAGCAGCTAGCTAAAAACATGGAAGCTACAATGTCTATGCAATTGTAGTCTGTTTAGCCATAATAGCTAACCTGGCTTTAGAGCTAATATTAGCTTCCACTCTCCATGTCAATAATAACTCGTTAGCTAGCAGCATGTAGCATGTGAGACCAAGTGATTTCAAGCAAAACTTTTTACTATTGAGAAACTTCAGATAAACAGATTAAAAAAAGTTGCATTTTGTTAGGTCACTAAGTCACTTTTCCTTTCATTTCAATGCACGATTCATAAACACATGATTATGTCTATGCTAGCACTAATGCTGGCTCTGTATGGATGATTGGGAAAAATAACGAACTAAATATGTTGTCACTTTTTTGTGATGAAAATGTGAATGTTGGTTCTTGACTTTTAGGCTACGTCTCTAGCACACTAAAGGATGTACACAGCTTGGTTTGAGAACAGGGTGAACTGGCTGTGAGTATTTCTCCCTAATTTATGTGTAGGAAATGAACGTTCAGGATTCTGTGTCCATGTCTGGAGGATGAAGCTGCAAATGTACTGGCTGGTATGAATGCTACTGTAGGATAATGAATCTGACTCATCCTGGTCATCCTCATTTTTTTCACTCCTTCTCTGACTCACCCCACTTCCCCAATATTCATCTTAAGTGCCAGAAGCTTACTCAGAGCGCTTTCAGCACTGAAAAAGCCACTAATTGCTCTAATTCATCTTCAACACTGGGTCCATTGCAATACCTTCTTTATTCATTGACCAGGGCAGATGTGGTATAATTGGCCTGCTAAGAAAATGTATAAAAATAATTTATAGAAAAAATTGAGTGGCGATTATTAATCTGAGATCATATTGTACTGGGTCCTAGGTACCAAAATCATTTCAGTTCTGTCACACAAGCATGGCTTGTTTGGAACTGGTGACATCAGTGACAAGTGGGTGGGGTTATTTTATCACCATAACAACAACTAGATGTAACATGGAAGGCTGAAAGGCAGTATGTGTCTTGGCATTTTTATCGTAGGTCATCTATAAATTATAGTTATTCATGGCATCTTAGTTATTCATGATGCACAGCCAGGGAGGTAAACAGAAAGTTAATCCATAATTGTAAAACAGGTAGTCAAAAACCAAATGAAAAGGAAACAAAGGCAAGAACCAGGCGTGGACAAATCACTAGCCTCAGCAAAATGTCCAGAATATGAATTTTTTTATTCAAAGTTGCCCAACAGAACAAATAGGTTCAACAACGTACTGAATCCCTCAATCTACTGCACTCCAAACATTGGCTGCGGTGTGAACTGCTATCAGTAGAATGGTTTTAATATTCGACTTAATTAGCGTACATGGATGACAGACCATCTTTAGAGAATCATGAACATACAGGTGTGTGGAAACACTGAAAAAACAGAAAGATAAAGCACAGTGAAAAGCTGTCAAATTACTCTCTTTCTAGCATGACACCCCACCTCGTAGTTAACCATGTCAAGAGAAAATAAAGACACTAGCCTTACTCGAATAAGATCTTTTATATGAAACATGATCACAGAACACTATAGCTCATAGCTGAAGCATTTGCCAAAAGTTCATAGCCAGATATTCTTTTGTTGAGGTTGCAAACATGATGTGCCACAGTCTGGATTAATGCATTTAACTTGCAAATTATCTTCCCATAAGATAATGGTAGGTAATGGGTAATGTAATATAATATTATTATAGTGAGTGAAGAGTAGTATGAGAAGACAAGTCTAAAGAGAAACTTTCTTTTTCTTTTGTTGTTCAATAAACTCCTGCATACATTGGACATTTATTCTGTTATATATAAAAGTTATATATATATAATATTTATATATATATATATATATATATATATATATATATATATATATATATACAGTGATGTACATCATGACCTTTTCCCTTTTCCTGAGAGCATTTAAAAATAGTCTTTACTTACATATTCTCTGTACATACATATATTCATACACCTCTTATTTCTCTAGTATACTAACACACACAATGAAAATTAGAGAATAGATTTGGACATAAATGTTCAAAAGGGAGGAATATGGGGAAAATTCTGTGAATGATATGAGTTCAAATCTGAGAAAGAACAGATTGTTTTAAGAAATTGGGAAACAAAATTTATGATCTCAAGGAGTTGTATAATTTTGGGAGAAAGTACTGACTGTTCAGGGTTACTTCCCTGTTTGGAGATTTGGGCAAGAGGTTGTAAAAGTGCTGTGGTATGCAATTTATGACCATATACCAATTTATATACCGAGAATTAGTGGATGAGATAAGATGGGGATACGTGATGGGAAGAAGATGATGGTGAGGAAAATAGGGGGTGGCAGTTATATTAAAAGATGATAATGAGTGTATTCTATCATCCAATAGGATGTTGATTTCTTTGTCTTTTACTAAATGAATAAAAATAATAATGAAATTAATCATTCATGAATGTAACCATATATACCCCAAACCTATGTCTCAACCCTCGTAGCACTCTGAGGTAAGGTACGGTTGGTAAGGTAAGAGTAGCTTCCCTGAATGATGAGGCAAAGACAGTAGTTACAAGTCTTGCTAATTCACAGTCAAAACAATGCCACTTTGGAAGGAATTGTGAAGAGAAGGTTGTGAGAAGTAAATAATTGTGTCTGTGTTTTTATGTTGTGTCTGTTTACGTGCTGTTTCATCTTTCCTGAGTGTGTGTTGCTTGGAGACCGCTGACTGGTGGGGGGTGGGGGTGGGTGATTGGGGGGGGGGGGGTGGTGTTGGGGAGCAGGAACCTATGTGTGGTGTATCCGGCTCCTTCTGGGGCATTAGAGATGACCTGCTGACAGAGCTTCACACACACGCTGTGGGAGATCCACCACTCTTCTAGTAATTCTCTCCTCTTACATTAGCCTTAACACAGCTCTGGGGTCTGAACAGTCATGTGTTATATAGCCCTTTATTTCACTGAAGAACACACTCATTTCCACTGATTTATGGCCTTCGGTTTCGGATGAGATTGAAGTCCTGATTTACACGTCTGTATCTTTGTATCTGTGAGCATGTGTGAGCATCATGAGCCAGTGTTGGCACTGGTCTTCGAGAAGGGCTGGATTTGAGAGAATGTTTTTACACTGTACTTGTAATGTTTTACACTGTTTATAGTTAACGATTAGTATTCCACCATCTTAAGCCCTATTCAGACTGGATTAGTTTTATTTATATTCCCATGTCTAGAAAGATCTTTCACTTAGTACAAAAGGACTTAATCACAGTTAATATATCCATAAGAACGAAAACATTCATAAAGATTCTGTTATATCCTGTGGGAAAAGAGGTTTAGTGCTTTTTCTATGTGCTCTTATCTGTCATTTCCTGCCAAAACAACATTTTTAGGGGTTTTGTTTGTTTGTTTGTAGAAAGAAAGGAAACAGCATGCATGGTTTTCTATTAGCTCAGAAATGTATTAATGGTCTGTTTTGATTTCAGGTTGTCCTTAAAAACAAGGTATATAATTGGATGGATTTCAGAATCTGTGTTCTAGTAAGAACACTAAATGGTGGTTTGGGACAGAGTCCTAGCTGAATGTACTGTGCATCAGACACTGTACTCCTCCAGCTGTGACTCTTACACATCCAGTTGTGCCCACTCCTCCCTCTCTCATTCAGCACTCGTCCCTGTTAGTGCTCCATCCATCAAACCAAACTGTGCACTTTCCACTCTCCCTGTGGCTCATTTGAGGAGACACTAACGAGGCTATCTTTCATCACACAGGCCAGCAGGTCATGCAGCGGGGACTTTGAGCAGGGAGAGGTGGAGGGACGGAGAGTGAAGGCACATGACTGCCAGCCTGACACACACAATAACACACACACACACACACACACACGCCTCAGGACGCATTTACTCATACTTCCGGCTAACTGTGCATAAAGCACTGTGTGTGTGTGTGTGAGATAGTTATTGTCCACTTGGGCACACTTAAACAGCCATGCCGTTTGAGACATATGTTATAAACAGAGTCCGCATAATGACGAAGATCAACACAGCAAAATGGTGTGTGTGTCCCAACAATGATAGGAATTTTTTTTGTTTTGTTTTTGTTTTTTTTTTGTTGAAGAACCAAAAGGTTTGTTTTTCATTACTGAGGTTAAGGTTAAGTTTGGAGTTATGTGTAGCATAGCATTAATTAGCTGCATTAATGATTATGTCAGTGGAAGGTTAGTAAGAAAAATGTGTGTGTGTGTGTATGTGTGTGTGCATTTGCATGTGTCAGCTTCAGAGAGCCCTGACAGTGCTGATTCATGACAGGGTGGATTTCAGACTCAGTCAGTGTCAGCACAGAGAAGGATGATGTTCATACATTCGTGTCCTCCAGCATGTCCTTTTTTACACGTCTTCTTACTCATGTTCATTTGGTGTCTAAATGCTGTGTTAGTAAATGTAAGATAGTCCATGTTGGGCTGAGTGTGCACACTTCAGGCACAACTACAGGCAAATCAATGGCTCTGATGCATGGAGTCTGATTCTCATATTACTCTAATGTGCTTTGTTACTTGCACTGTCTGTGGGATACAGATCTACAAATATTATACATATTTGAAATATATATTTTGGGTATTACAAAATGTAATGGATCGCTTATCAGTGCTAGAATTGCTATGGGAAAACACAGCAAGAAGTTAATAAATTCCCTGTAGTAAAAAATACTTTTGACGAATTAAAATTTTGACTGGCTTATTGTAATAAAAAATACAAAATTCTTCTTTGTCCATAAAATTCCAATAATGTGCAGCGACCTTTTCCTGCCTCTAAATACTGATTTTTTAAAAAATTATATCCAATCATTTTATGTTTCATTACCTTGGACAGAGCAGAAAAAGCCTCGCCGTGGGGCTCAAGTGGAGCAGTAGAAGCATTGGTGCAGACCTTGGGAGAAGCAGTAGAAATCTTGGTGCAGTTCTTAGGAAGAGCAGTAGAAATCTTAGTGTGAACCTCAGGAGGAGCAGTAGAAGTCTTGATGTGAACCTCAGGAGGAGCAGTAGGAGTCTTGATGTAAACCTCAGGAGGAGCAGTAGAAGTCTTGGTGTGAACCTCACGAGTAGCAGTAGAAGTCTTGGTGCAGACCTCGGGAGGAGCAGTAGAAATCTTGGTGCAGACCTTAGGAAGAGCAGTAGAAGTCTTGGTATGAACCTCAGGAGGAGCAGTAGAAATCTCGGTGTGAACCTCAGGAGGAGCAGTAGAAGTCTTGGTATGAACCTCAGGAGGAACAGAAAAAGACTTGGTGTGAACCTCACAAGTAGCAGTAGAAGTCTTCGTGCAGACCTAAGGAAGAGCAATAGAAGTCTTCGTGCAGACCTCAGGAGGAGCACTAGAAGTCATGGTGCAGACCTTGGGTGGAGCAATAGAAGTCTTGGTGCAGACCTCAGGAAGAGCAGTAAATGGCTTGGTGCAAACCTTGGGAGGAGCAGTAAATGTCTTGGTGCAGACCTCAGGTGGTGGAGGCCTCAGAGTGGACCTCAGAGTGAACAGGCAGTGTTCTGGAGAACACAGGTGGTGGTGCCTTCTCCTGGGTTGCTGATCCCAGGCAACTGTCTGCTTGGAGCTTGGAGGCTGGTTGACCTCCACCAGAAGAGCCACATATGTTGTTTAAATGTACGACAGCATAAATAAATATCCAAACTAATAAGGGAGAAACATGAAACAGGTGATTATAATCAGTGAACAAACCAATGACAAGACAGGGGTGGAGACAAGATCAAAACAGTAACCTATTTTAGCAACCTAAAATAAAACTAAAATAATAAATAAGTAATAAAACTATAAAACTAAAATAAACATGAGCACACATCTGTTGCTGTGGGAACCACAATGTGAAAGCGGGGAAACTTGACAAGAAAAGGCAGCCTGGATAGGATAGCTGTATATGCGCAAGTAGGAACCATTAAACAGAATATTATTCAGGCACCGATAAGGCTACTATAACTTTATTATTCGTACTCATGTCTCTCTGAAATTCTGTCTTTCCCCTCACTACTCCAGCTCTATTTCTGTGCACAGAAAAATGTACTGATAGCCTTAGGACTTACAGACCTGTGCTTCCTTTAATGGCTCACTTCCCTTCTGGACATGTCTACCTTTCTATTTTTTATTTCTAAGGTTTTTCTTTGTTTTTTTTTTTTGTTTGTTTTTTTAAACAGAGAATCGCTCTGGTGGAAAGACTCATACAGGAAATCTGAGCATGGCTCACTGGCTATGAATGAGTTCTTCACGAATGAAAAGACACCTCAAAAGATGCAGGTTTAATGTTCAATGTTTTGAAACTGAGCTAAAGCTGATAATTTGGTCTTGAATTAGATTAATGGAAAAGACTTTTAGTACAGCTTATAAGAGTATATCTTTTAAGGCCTTTCTTTGGTATTTTGGCTTTAATTTAACATTGAACTTCACCCAGAGGTAAAATTCATTTAAGTGTAAAAGCAGAACAGATGAGATATTATAAACAAGTTTTAGAATTTTACTTTTTCATTCAACATGTTTCACAGACAAATAATGGGAGCTGCTGGTCTTATTCACATGGTTGTTCAGTGGGTAGCATTGACTCCTCACTGCTCCAGGGTACCTGTTTCGATCCTGAGCTTGGGTTACTGTCTGTATGGAGTTTCACATGTGTCCCCATGGGTTTCCTCCAGGTTCTATAGTTTCCTCCCACCTGGATAAAGCAGTTACTGAAAATGAATGAATGAATGGCCTTATTCAGAGAGCTGATAGATAGATAGATAGATAGATAGATATTAAAAGTTATTAAATATACAAATCATATTGGGACTATGTTATCATCTGAGCATCTTCTAATGCACAGTTTCACCTTTAAATTAGGTGATTCCTCCTAATTGTCTTCAAAATGAAGATAGGAATGTTTTTAACTCTAAGACATCCTTTTATCCATTTTATAAATAACATTGTCATACAGTGTCAGAAACCACATTAGCAAGATTGTCCCTTTGAGGTTCTGAACAATTCAACACGTTTTAAGATGAGTATGTGATTTAGGCAAAACTGGTGGCTATACACTTCCCTTTACCCTCTATCCCTTGGGATGAGCAGGAAAAATGTTCATTTCATTAAATTTCTCTAGCCCACTTATTTTCCCCATTCCATTGTTAATTAATCACCACATTACCCATTACTGCCATTTAGTTGAGGCCCAAGGTGATTTACTAATGCCAGCAACACAGGACACCCCTCCAGGACCTGGCATTGCACATCCTACTTGAGGGCACAATGACAGCAGGACATCATTGACTGTAATTAAATGTACAGTCTTTTGGTAAATTGCCAAGTTTATTAACTGACGTGACACCAACAGCAATGAGAAACTGTAAAAAGGAAGTAATTGTGATTGAATTGTAGACATTGGCATATTTCTGTGGTATAAGAGGAATAAAACACTTTGGAAGGTGCTGTTGTTGGAAAATAAATCAACAACAGATTGGTGTGATGAAGCAGAATTATTGTTACCACCCCAAAGTTGATTATTTTTGTATAACAGCACATCCCGAAGTGTTTTTTCTCTTACACCACAGCAATTTGCCAATGATTACAATTTTTTTTATTAAAGAATGACATCATTCTTTTTATCCATTTATAGTTACATTTAATGTTCTGAAACATCTGCAAAACAAGTTAGTTCCTGTTATCAATTATGTTATAACAGGAACTATAACAGTCCCTCTTATCTATTATGTTTATATAAGCTATAAACAGTCCTTCCTTCACTCTGTCTTGAAGTTAATAAGACAAATAACATGCAACATGTCATTTTATATGGTGTATCTGCCATAGAGACTGGAGTTCAGAGACTGGGCTACTATTTCAGAGATGAGAATGTGTGTTTAAGTGTTTTCAGCATATTGAATAAGGAACACTTGGGGGTGTACTGTTAAATAACAACACATGTTTTAATTAGTTTATTATTAATATTAGATGATGTGGAGCATTCTCCATACAAGTCCCTGTGAATGAGCTGTTACTATAGAAATGTAAAATTAGTAGAAAGAGTGCATTAATATAAACCTGTATAAACCTTTGCAGCTGCATTATTGTCAGAGCTGCTGTTATGGAAAAGCTGCTGTTGTGGGAAGTGGTAGCTCAGTGGTTAAGATGTTGGACTCCTGCTCGGAAGGTTGAGAGTTCAAATCCCAGCACCGCCAAGCTGCCACTGCTGGGCCCTTGAGCAAGGCCCTTAACCCTCAACTGCTCAGTTGTATAAAATGAGATAATTGTAAGTCGCTCTGGATAAGGGCGTCTGCCAAAATGCCATAAATGTAAATGTAAATGTTATACAAAGTTAATCAGCACCTTCTGACCAATCAGAATGCAGAATTTAACAGTACTTTGGTATAAAGTCACATATTACATGATGTTTTTAGAGCAAAATCCCACAAGTAACAAAATACAAGGGACATGGTGGCTTATTAGTGTGAATGCAGGGTAAAAAATTGAGGTATTTGTAAAAGAAAAATATTACATGTAAAGGAAAGATTAGGGGATGCATAAAGGAAAAAAATGTATAATAATGAATGTATTAAAGAAAAAAATGTATAATGTATGATGCATAAACGAATGTGTATAATAAGGGAATAAAAGATATATATAATAGATATAATAGAAAATAGAATAAAGGAAGGAAAGATTAAGAGATATGTAAAGAAAAGATTGAGGGGTGTGTACTGCACTTTAGATGCAAACTAATTTAAATGTCAAAATGCACGGTGCTAATACTGTGGACTATAATAGAGGACGATATTAGCATGGAATGATGAGGAAATTGAACCAGTTGGGAGAACTTCAGCATGTTTGGCAGCCTAGGCCCTATGAATTCCTCATAAATATTGAAAAGCGAGAGATCCAACTGCTGCAATGTGACTGAGAAGAGCTGCTGCTCCTATAAAAGGAATGAGAGAAGAGATTAAGGTGTGGAACGAGGTGTGAGAGAAAGCTGGAGAAACACAGGGAGAATCTGAATGAAGGGAATGTGATTGTAATTGCCAGACTTCATTGTTAAGACCCAGAGAAAGCATTTAAAATTGATGAGAATGAAAGCTACTAATTAAAATAAAAATATAAACATTATAACTACATAATTTACATGATTATGCTCTGATGGTAATGTTCATTATTTCAGGTACCTTTCTTTTAGAGGCCATAGACTGAAATTAACAATCATATTTAGGGGAAAGTACTGTATCTCCTGGCTTAGTTATGGTTATAAAGGCCAATAAGGCCTGACTTACACATTTTATTTAGAAAGTCAATCTCAGTTTGCTTTAATATGCCATTTGTTTTATTTTTTTGTATTGTATAAGTTCCAGACTGTTGCCTCGGGTCTTGTTCCCACCTCCTGCTTTCAACTGTGCCCATTTCTTTGTTTGGTCTCACCATTAATCTTTTTTGATTGGCCTTTTGTTTGGTCTCACCTACAATATGTTTGTTTGGTCTCAACATTACATTGCACCTATTACTTTTTTGCTTTTGGTTTCACCCCAATTTCTTTCTTTTTTTGTTTGATCTTACCAATCATCATATTTTTTGTTTGGTCTCACCACCCATTTTTGTTTGGTTTCACCGAGCATTCATCTTTTTTGTTTGGTCTCACCATCCATTATATTTTTTTGTTTGGTCTCACCTCTGATTATTATTTTTTGTTTGTTTTTGGGCTTATCACATATCATATTTTTTATGGACTCACCTCCCATTTTTTTGTTTCTGGTCTCACCCTCAGTTATATTTGTTTTGTTTGGTTTAAATACCCCATTGCATTTTTGTTAGGCATCACCACCTATTATATTTTTTGTTTATTTTCACCACCAAGTTTTTATTTGGTCACAGTATCCACTCGAGTTTTTTTTTCCACTACCCATTGTAAAATAAGCTTCTGAAAGACAAGTCAGGAGCAAATAAGAGCAATGTGACTTCTTTCTTTTGGGTGCTTACCAATCAGCCTGTTGTGTTAGCGCCCTCTTCAGGACAGTTTGCAAAAATGTTTCTGTAATTAGTGAAGTGATTGGCCAGTAATTAGTTGAGAGGGGGTGTGGTTTTCAGTGGGGATTTGGTAGCTCTCAAACTATGCTTATTCCGTTAATTATTAAACATCAAGCTGTTAATAAGTCTTAGAAGAAAATTCACCTACCCATAACTGATAACTGAATGCTGGAGATGCCAAGCAGATTAAAATCAAAGTGAGCTTTCTCCTGCCAGCTAATTACTGTTCATTCCCCTTATAGTTATCTAACATACAAATTCCACGGGTCTTAAATGTGCAATCCAGTGATTACTAGTTTTCTAATGAAGTGGTTCTTATTGAAGTTGAATGTGGCATCTAATGAATATCAGTGTGTGACTATGTGATTTCAGTTGTGTGTGTGTTTCAGCTTGGCTCTTCTTGTCTTTAGAGTGTGTTGTGTGACTTGAGGCAGACCACTAGATCTTAAAGTAAGATAAAGTGCACCATATTTCTAATGGATTGCAAATGCAAGGGCCTGACGTACACCATCAATATTTCAGAGCTTCTCATTTAAACACTTGAGTTCACTTTGTATTTAAAGAACTTACTGCACTGATAGCAAGATATCTGCTAAGAATTATAAAAATATATGTCTGTACCAATTCATTAAGTCTTACAAAGTATAAAGTGCACTCCTGTATCTGCTGAGGAAAAATATATGCTGAAACTGTAACAGATGGGTGACAAAGGAAAAGAGTGGCCCTGTTATGCTGTGGGGGCATTTATTTTGGCTCCACTTGTCATCTAAAAGTGAAGAATCACTTCAAATCTTCAGACTGATCACCTATATCCTATAATGAAACACTGATGAAACTCACCAGATCTGAACACCTGTGGGAATTTTGTAGTGACGTGTTAGACAGCACTTTCCACACAATCATTACAGCACTAACTCTGGGAATATCTTTTGGAACAATGGTCTTCATCACTCCAGTGCAGTTTCTGGACTTGTATAATCTGTGCCAAGGCTCACTCAAGTTCTTCTGGTTGGTTTTTCTCTTAATTTGTCGTCCATCTGTATGGTTTGAATGAGTGTGTGAATGTGTGTGCATAGTGTCCTGCAACAGAATGGTGTCCATTCTATCATTGTATCTCTGCATTAATACTTTTCTACATCATCATGCTGTGTATAAAATGGCATGACTTGCCTTTTCATTCTTGTTCTCTGAGAAAGCTAGTTTCCCTGAAATCTCTGAGCCAGCCTGTAGAAATTCATTCCACACAGAGAATATAAAATCAATAAGAGGTGCTCTTGAGTGGGGATGTTCAAATATTCATGGGCAGCTTGAATGTCTGTGCAGGAGTTTGTGTGAAACACTGCATGCATTCAAAAATTACTAATGCATATTTCAAATTTCACAACATAACTGCACCATGTTCTTGGTTATTTCAGACCATTGTATGCTGAGTATAAGTGGGCGATTATGTGTGAACAGAGCTTTACAAATATATGTTTTAAATTATATTGTTTTTGGTTTTCCCCTTTGGAAACTATGTGCCATTGTTTCTCAAAGAACACACACTCTCAGGCACTTATGTAATTCCTGAACTACCTAGTGAAATTGTACATTTATTTAAGAAGAAAATATGGTATATACCCCCTGGGGAGCTTGAGAGGGGGAGAATGAGCACCCCAACCAGACAGACCAACAACCCATGAAACTGGACTACTGACATTGAGTGTGGAATGTGTGTGCTGCAAGGTCTGTAAAAACCCACATGGCCTGAAGATTCACCAGGCCAAGATGAAATATTTGCTGAAGGAGCAAGTGGTGCAGCGGTAAGATGTAGCAAGAGCCTGGCCCGGAGTCGCCTCACGTGTCCGGAACCTCCACATGCCAGGATCTCTAACCACAAACAGTGCAGGAGAATATCAATGATCTGGACAATATCCTGAAAGCAACATTGAAGGGTGATGCTGATAGAAGACTCCATACGATGTCAACCATTATCAATAGGCTTGCAGCTGAAAAGTTCAGGACAGTGGAGAAGAAGGGCAACAGGACCTTAAACTACCTTAATCTTTAACAGCAAACCTAGGTGTGGGGATAATCCAAAAGGTTGTCAAGGGGTCATCAAGGATTCCAGAGCCAGTTCATCCCATGGACATAGCAGAGTGCCGTAAAATGTGAACAAGTGTACACAAGGTGTCTGAATTCCCTAGGAGGAGAACTCAAGGATGTTAGTGCAGTTTAGGACAATCTTGTTGCTCAGCACTGAAGGGAAGATATCCTTCGTTATGTCTAACTGAGTACCCTCTGAAGAATGATGTCGATGTACACCTCTGTGCAGAAAGGTGGGATCCCAAACTGAGGTGGAATGCAGAGGCCCTCTAAAAAAGTCTGGAGTCCAGCAGCCCCCCATCAGAGCCTTTAAGGATAATCTGATGGTAACAACAGTGTCAGGGAGCAGATGGATCCTCCAGGGCTTGGAAAAGCTTATCACATGGGCTTTTATATGCTTCAAGCCAGAGAAGTCCAGGTCCTTGGTGCTGAAGAGGGGGAATCAAGATTCCATCAGTCACAGAGAAGCCTATTCAGAGCCTTTGGCAGACCTTTGACAGCACTCTGAATGATGCTGCATTCATTAAGGCCACCTACCTGAAGCCTACCTGAAGGCATGGTTGGCAGCAGTGGACAAGTCAGGGATACCAGGAAAATTCAAGGCTTGGCTTTACCAACACAGCATCCTTCCCAGGATTTTGTGGGCACTACTGGTCTACTAATTGCCCTTATCAACTGTGGAGAGCTTTGAGAGGAGGCTAGTCATCACCTGTGCAAAAGACTACAGAACCAAGCAACACAAAAGTCTCCCGGGCTGGCATCGAAGTGCGAACTGGGAGAAAGTGGGAGGCTCAGGATGCAGTGGACCAGGCTGAGCCACAGCTATGGCAGAGAGCTCTGGTGGGGACAGTGGCATCTGGCTGAGCAGAACTTGGTAACTTCACAACAAGCCCAAGGGAAGGAGAGGCACCAACTTGTCCAAGAGGAGCTGAGAATCTAGGTTGAGGAGCTGGGTGCAAGCCAGATGGTGGAGAAGTGGCAACAAGGTGCATGGACAAGATGGGAACAGGTGTTAGATTGGAAGATCTCCTGATCTGAGTTCTGGCAGGCTGAGCATTTCCGCATCAGAGACCAGTATCTGGCCAGAGACCAGTGCAAGCAACCTCTGACCAGCAAGTATGGTATAATGTATGTATGGCTCTGGTTGTGTTAGGTAGAAATAACTGTGTGGTAATTCCATATGGAACCAGTGGCAGTGGCACTGAGCATGCATTGATGGTGCCAGTGGGGCTTGCTGCAGCCTTAGTCACTGTGGAGGCTGGTATGGCTCTGGTTGTGTTAGGCATGTTGGATGTTCTGGTGGGCATGGCATGCTGAGTAGGAAGCGCCGAATAAGGCCCACAAGTCCTCCTACTACTCCACCCATATCAAATTCCAATTTCCAATCTGAGCCCAATGGAGGGGTTGGACGAGACCAGGCATCTGAGGCAACGCTCCAGATCCTGGTTGACTCTCTTAGTCTGGCCGTTAGACTCAGGGTGGGTCCCCAAGGACATGCTGGCCATGGCCCCCAAACGGTGGCAGAAGGCCTTCCAGAACTGACTGGTGAACTGGGGTCCTCTGTCCAAAACTAAGTCTGTGGGAAAGCCGTGCACCCTACCCACGAGCTGCAGGAGGAGATACGCCATCTCCCTGGCCGAAGGGATCTTAGGCAAGGGAATAAACTTACAGGCCTTCAAAAAGCAGTTCCACAATGACCAATATGACCCCCTTACCCTGGGAGGTAGGCAGGCCTGTAACAAAATCCAAAGAGAGGTGTGACCATGGGTGGGAAGCCTCGTGGAGAGGGTGGAACAAACCCAGTGGGCACGTACGTGGCTCCTTATTATGGGTGCAACCCTGACAGGCTGCTACGTAAGCCCGGATGTCGGCGTAGAAACTCCAGTGTTCTGATTGCCCTGGGATGTCCAGGGAATGGGGACATATGGCCCCAAGACAGAATCTGGGGTCTCGTGGCTGACAGAATGTAAAGGCTTCAAGGAGGGCCGCCATCTGGGTCAGGCTCCTGACAGAGCGCAGTGGAGCCACTATCTGGGGGGAGGGGATTATAGGCTCGTGAGCGGGTCCTGTAAGGGTGGGTCCCACTGCCTGGAGAGGGCATCCAGCTTCAGGTTCTTAGTACCTGGCCTGTAGGACAACACAAAATCAAAGCGTATAAAAAATAGCAACCACCTACCCTGCCATGGGTTCAGACGCTTGGCCCCCTGGATGTAGGCCAGGTTTTTATGGTCCATCCAAATGAGGCCCCCTCCAGCCAGTGTCTCCTTTCTTGCAAGGCCAACTTTATGGCCAGGAGTTCTCGGTTCCCCATGTTGTAATTTCTCTGAGCCAGGGTCACTTGATGGGAGAAGTATGCACATGGATGCAACTTTTGGTTGGGTTCCGCACACTGGGAGAGAATGGTGCCCACCTCTTTCCCCGAGGCATTGACCTCCATTACAAACGGAACCTCAGGGTCCAGCATCTGCAGTATGGGAGCTGATGTTAATTCAATTCAATTCAGTTTTATTTGTATAGCACTTTTAACAATGAACATTGTCACAAAGCAGCTTTACAGACATAAATGGATTCAAAAAATATATTGTAAATATGTGAATTTATCCTAATGAGCAAGCCAGAGGCAGTGGTGGCAAGGAAAAACTCCCTGAGACAATATGAGGAAGAAACCTTGAGAGGAACCAGGCTCAAAATGGAACCCATCCTCATCAGGGTGCAACGGATAGTAGAATATTGTAGCAACGGATTGTAGAATATTCCCTTCTATTATTGTGTACTATATGGACAAATATTGCAAATGTGCAACCAGTAAATTCATCACGGTTTTCGCAAGAAGTCCGGTTGGTTAAAATCTATCCACTGTCCATTGATGGAGTCCTGAGTACCGAGATCCCCAAACCATCTCCCCAGCCCCCAGGTGGTACCATCCCCAGCAATCCAAACAGTTCTTCAGGTTGTTCATATGGGGCCACCCCCAGCAGCAGCGAGCGAACTCAACCGGTGAGAGCTCCAACCAGAAGTAGGGCATCAAGATGGGTCAGGCAGGTCCGGAGAGCAGAAGGGGTCAGGATCACTGGCATCTCAGAAGTAGCATGTTAATCTCCCCTTTAAGGCTTTAAACACCTGTTGCACCTCCGTAGTCCACCTAAAACCCCCCAGGGTCTTCTTGGTCAGGGTGCTGAGGGGAGCTGCCAGGGTGCTAGTCATGAGCCGATACACTACTCGGCTCCACGGGGGAAATGGGCTGGGGCTGTAACAGAGCCTGTATCTGGCCGACACATTCAGACACTCCTTGAATCTCTGCAAACAGCACCGCCAAGGCCTGCTCGTGTTTCCCCAGGGAAGTTTCCCCTACCCGCTCCAGATTTGCTGGTCCCTTTTCTGGTGTGGACATAGTGTTATGGTGGGCATGGCAAGCCGAGTAGGAAGTGCTGAATAAGGCCCACATATATATATATAGTCTCGGAACCAAGTGCGGGGCTGGAGCACTTTCTGGGGCTGAAGCGCATTCTGGCCGCCAAACCCTTTATCCAAAACAGGGGAGCTGTGGCTCCATGGGCCACTACGCTAGCCACTGGACAAACTGAGGCTGATAGCGAGTGTGAGTGCGATGGTGCTTATACTCAAACACGCCAGCTCAGCGGTGAGGCGGGGAACAAACTTGAAATGCTTCTTTAGGTGACGGTGTTCGCAGACACCCACTAACAAGGGATAGTATTATTGGTCACTGATTCCCCAAATCACAATCTTATCGAGAGATTCCCCTCGCTAAGTCTTGAGGTGAACCTCTACACCTCTGGCTCAATAGTAATTCTTCTCTGGTATCTGAACCTCAATAAATCTTTTCTAATTCCTGAACCTCATTAAATGTTCTCTAAATTCCAGCTTTATTGAAAATACCAATCAGAGCTGCGTGAACCCACTCTGTACCAGGTGCAGAATTATGTTGTCATGGGGAGTGAAGCAACCGGAGGCCTTATGAAGGAACATGGCCAGGTGCGACGCATTTCCACTGACTGCCTGCTCCGGAGCCTCGTGCTATAAAAGTGCATGCAGGTGGCCATGGATTTGCCTCAGAAGGCCTCCGTAATGTTACAGTTGGCAAGGTTGAGGACGAATGGGGTAATCTATAGAAAATACACTACTACAAGCCACGGCCTGATCACCCCAGGCTGGTTCACCTTGAAGAGGGTGTCTGATGTTCAAAAGATCCAAAATACCTGATAACCACAGGAACCATCACTAATTATGTGTCCTAGTGCATCACGAAATATATTTTAAAATCTTTAAAACATATCACTTTTTATTGGGGGAAGAAGATGCTAAAATTCACATTTAAAAATTACTTCATAGAAACAAAGACCTAATCTCCTTAGATTCTTTTTATTTTAATTTTATTTTTTTAGGTTTGGAATTTCTTACAAATAGAGTGGCAAGAAAAAATATATAAATATTATATATAAAATATATAATGCTAAAATATATAATGCCAACCCCATCCCTAATCCTATACTTTATAACTTTGCTTACAGACTAATTGCAAGTTGCAAATTGTTATAAATTTGCCAGGGTGTGAGCACAACAAGTAAGAACATTTTCAAACTTTCACTCAAGCGTAATTTTGACTTTCACTTCTACTTGAGGTTTTGACACAGTAGCCCTAGGTTCATTTAATGATAATTTTTCTGTATTTTTACACCCTGCCAAATCACAATTCTGTTCACTCATTTATCAGTGTTACATATTTATGCTTGAATGCTGTTTATGCTGTTATAGGAAAATAATCAGTGATGGGGTGCTCTGATTTTTTCCCCCTATAACAGCACATCCCCAGGTGTTTTATTCCTCTTATACCATAATAATTTGCCAATATTTTTTAAAATGTATTAATGAATGACACATTGTCAGGCAGCTGAGATGGTTGGTTGAAGGTACAGGCTTTATGATTAAAGCAGGCAGACAAATCCAAATTGATAGACAATAGCTTGAACAAAAACAATATTCGGGTCAGGTGCTTAGCAAACAGACTTGAAAAGACAAAACCAAAATCCAAAAACTAGAGAGCAATAACCAAGATCATAACCCTGGTAAGCAAACATGAGATACAAGGCTTGGTATATCAAGCTGCAGGAAACACTGGTCGATACTTTGTGGTGATCGTGTGTTTGAGTCCTTTACATAGTGTGTGTGAGTGTGTGTGCCTGTGTAATTGAGTCCAGGTGAAAGCAGTCAGTAATCAGGTTTGATACCAAACCTGGCATAGTCATGACACATCGTACTTTTTGGCCATTTATTGTTACATTTAACGTTGCAGAATGTCCAAGAAACAACTTAGTTGCTGTTATCAGTTATGCTATAACAGTTATAAACAGTCGTTCCCTTACCAGCCTCTCTTTTTTCTCGCTCTTGAAGTTAATAACACACAAAAAACATATGTGTCATTCTTTAATAAATAATAAAAATGTAACATCTGTCACATTGCTGTACTATAGGAAGAATAAAAACACATGGGGACATGCTGTTATAAGAAAATAATTCCTTAAGAGTAAATAATTTATTAGGTTTGTAGGCTTTACATCAGCTAAACAATCCTGATTTTTCCTGCTTGTGCCGGTCTATAACACACTTCTATAACAAACTTGAATAAGAAAACCTTGGGGGGAAAAAATTTAAATCCAGCGTGGTGCAAATGTTTGCAAAAACTAAATGACATTTCAGTTATCATTCCAAAACTGTAATTGCACAATCACAATAAACACATCTATGTAGATGGAGGAATAGGTTTTAATTTTATGGCTTGCATTTTCACTTAAATAAAGCTCATTACCAAGTGTCTGAGTCTCTGTGTAAATGAAATGTCAGCATTAATATACAGAATGACACATGCAAATGTCATTATTGAAATTGAATTTTCATTTTGAACATTGCATATTCCAGCTGGAATTGTATTTAATTAGGAATTTAAATATAGAAATATATCATTGTTTGTACATTTTTATTTGTATTTTGAGAGTAACATGATTACATAAAGGTGATGTTATACCCTAGTGTCCTTACAGAATGGGCACAGCATGCTGTGTGTGTTTGTGTGTGTCTGTGTGTTACAGAGGTGGTAGCTGATAGTGGGGATAATCATAGATCTTGTATTTATAGATCTGCTGAACGCTCTGACCTTCTCTGTGTCTCTATGCTACTGTTGCAGGCCTGCGGTTGCTCACCCTGGAAAAAAAAACACCCATCTAGACAGCCATGTTTTAAATAAAGATGCAGATGTGTGTGTGTGTGTGTGTGTGTGAACTACTGAGGTTCCTTTTTCTGTAGAAGTGGGTCTCATTGTTAAACCCAGGAGGGTTCATTACTGAGATTCATCACACTCACTCTACTGTTGCTTAGCTGTGACGTTTACGCCACTATTTTTAGTGTGTGTGTGTGTGTGTTTAAGTGAAATCTTGTAGCAATGTATCTTTATTCACAGCTGGGCTGCTCATTGGTTAGATTAACGTTCTCTTAATTACACAGGCAGAGTTATGACATGAGAGGTAATTCCTCTGTCATGGAAGTTAGTCTCCATACCATGAATAAAATTTAATTAAATACTTCTTGCTTGGCAGATAGCATAATTTTGTACAGAAGATTGTCAGCAATGACAATTCCCCCAAATCCTTCCTCAATCTAGCTTTGTGTATCTACCACATCAATATGTGTGAGGTAATAACCTTAACATGTTCCCCTGCTCTGAAAAAGAACAGAAAACTTGTTCCAAACTCCAACCTCACTCATAATGAAGTCTTAGGCAGTTGCTGAATCCTCTTAATAAAGATTTATATGAAACGTATTTTTGTAGAATGCTTCAATGAATTCTTTAGTCAAAGATATTTAGAAATAAGTCTGGATAATTTATCCTTTTAGAGACAGGATTGTTTTTTTCAGAGAGGAGATTTTGTGTTTATGTGTTACAAGCATATTGAGTAAGGAATAAAACACTTGGTAGTGTGTTGTTAAATGTTAAATTAATGTCTCTGATAATCACAAATACACATTTTTAAAAGCATATTTCAATTTTGTATTTTCTATTTTCTTATCCTATTTTATACACTACAGATAATACCTCACTCTCTTTTTCTGTCTGTTTCTTGGTAGAGCTGACCAAGCTGATTCCTCATAACAGCACTGGTCAATTAGCATGTATTTATAGGCATATACAGATATCTGCCTAGTCAGAGAAGCTGGTGTCACATCACCCCACCCCAGAGCCCTGACGAGTTTCATTCTCGCTTGAATCATCTCGAGAAATCTAAACTTGGGCCACATCAGCATATTTACAGTTTCAAGAATCGTCACACAACCAGTGTGTGGATTTATCATGCAAACCTGTCTGCTAATGCTTAGTGGTTATACTCCATACACATACACAGAGGCAGTACATGTGTGTAAATTGGGAAAAAAAAGTTTGATTACATTGTTTATTACCTACAGTCAAGTCCACAAGTATTTGGACAGTGACACAATTTTTGTAATTTTGACTCTGTACATCACCACAATGGATTTGAAATGAAATGAAGATGTGATTGAAGTGTAGACTTTCATCTTTAATTCAAGGGGTTTAACAAAAATATTGCATTAACCAATTAGGAATTACAGCCATTTTTTACAGTCACTCCATTTTCACAGGCTCAAAAGTAATTGGACAATTGACTGCTAAGCATTTTCATGGCCAAGTGTGGCCTGTTTCCACATTATTTTACGACAAATTAAGGAGATAAAAGATCTCCTTAATTTCCAAGCGTTGAATTTGCATTTGGTAGCTGTTCACGGGAAGTCTCAATAAGCGGTCCAAAGCAGTGTTGATGTAAGTGAAGGAGGCCATCATTAGGCTGAAAAAACAAAACAGCCCTATCAGAGAGATAGCAGAAACTTTAGGAGTGGCCAAATCAACAATCTGGTACATTCTTAACAAGAAGGAATGCATTGGCGAGCTCAGCAACACCAAAAGGCCTGGAAGCCCACAGAAGATACCTAAAGTGGACGAATGCAGAATTTTTTCTTTGTTGAAGAAAACCCCCTACACAACATCTAGCCAAGTCAAGAACACTCTCGAGGAGGTATGTGTATCATTGTCAAAGTCTACACTCAAGAGCTGCCTTCATGAATGTAAATACAGACAGCTTACCTCAAGATGCAAACCACTGGTAACACTCAAGAACAGAAAGGCGAGATTAGACTTTGCTTAAAAAAAAAAAAACTTTTAAAAAAACATTACCAGTTCTGATGAAGTTTAACTTGTACCAGAATAATGGGAAGAGAAGAGTATGGAGAAGGAAAGGAAGGGCTCATATTCCAAAGCATACCATATCATCTGTCAAACATGTGGAGACAGTGTTATGGCATGGGCATGTATGGCTGCCAATGGAACTGGGTCGCTGGTGTTTATTGATGATGTGACTTCTGATAAAAGTAGCAGGATGAATTATGAAGTGTATAGAGCTATACTTTCTGCTCAGATTCAGTCAAATGCAGCAAAACTGATAGAACAGCTCTTCACAGTACAGATGGATAATGACCCAAAACATCACGAAAGCAACCCAAGGGCTTCTTAAGGCCAAGAAATTAAATGTTCTTAAATGTCCAATGACCTCAACCCATAAGAGCATGCATTTCACTTACTGAAGACAAAACTGAAGGCAGAAAGACCCACAAACAAGCAGGCAGCTGTAGAAAAGGCCTGGTAAATCATCTTAAAGGAGGAAACTCAGCATTGGTGATGTCCATGGGTTCCAGACTTCAGGCAGTCACTGACTGCAAAGGATTTACATCCATGTATTAAAAATTATTCTAATATTTATGATTATTTTAGTTTGTCCAATTACTTGTGAAAATGGATGGACTGTGCAAAAAAATGGCTGTAATTCCTAAAAGGTTAATGCAATATTTTTGTTAAACCCCTTGAAGTAAAGCTGAAAGTCTACACGTCAATCACATCTTGCTTCATTTCAAATCCATTGTGGTGGGGTACAGAAGCAAAATTACGAACATTGTGACACTGTCCAAATACTTCTGGACCTGACTGTATATTTAAGCTGATTTATTTATAGCAAATACCAAAACAGTGTGTAAAAAGGTGTTTAATGCATATACTAGGCTATCATTCTTAGAGGGTCCTATGTTCCCAGTTTCTTATGGTAAACCGTACTATAGTCTATATTCACAGTACTTTATCCTCCCAGGTTTCTATGTTCCCTAGGCTTTATTTACCCAAGGCCTTATGTTCCCTTTTTAGCTAGGACATGTTAGGCTGTATTCCAAGGCAGTTTTTTTTTTTTAAGCTTTGTGTTCCATGGGCACTTTAGACCTTAACCCAAGGCCCTGTAAGTCATACAGTATATCTGGAGCCATATGTTTTCTCTGTGGTCCCATGACCCTATAGGCTATATTCACAGGAAACTAGCTTTCCTGTACGTTCTCTTAGCTCTATATTTCCAGGGCCCTATATTAACAAGGTCCCATAGGCTTTTTTTTCACAGGGCCATAAAATTAAAATAATTATTGTCATGAACTCTCTCTCTCAGCATGTGGCACATTTCCCAGCATGAATGTTGTTTTGTTTTGAGCTCAGTCCATGTGCCTTTACTTATGTTACGACTTTTGTTTTGGTTTTAGTTCTGCCTCCACTCCATTTTTACCAGGTTGATTACCCTACTGTGTTCACCTCTTCTGTGTCTCACCTTGATTAGTTGGTCATACCTGCCCTGTTGTTTCAGTTCTGGGTTGCAAAGCTTTGTGTTGATTTTTGTCCTATTAAGTTCAAACCTTGTTTTTCGAGTTCTGTGTTTTCTGGTTCTGACACATGCTTCTTGTTTGTGTGTTGATTATTGATTATTCTGTATAAAGCCTGCTGCCTGTGTTTTGACAAGTGCTACAGACAATGACTACGATATCTGGATTGCCCAAAATGAATAGCAAATTGAGTTTACTCACTTGTGTCATTAAGAGCTTGTCATTAAGAGCATAATGTCATTATGTGCTTGCTACCCTACACAACTTGTCAGTTATTGTGTATTGTATGAATCTGTGTCCTGATATGAAATTATCTGTCAGTGTGTAGTTGTTCATGTTTGTGTTGTGTTTCTCCTGCACACTTTAAGTGTGTTATTAGAGCTTTTCTCAGATATTTCCCCCAGGCTGGCTGATTGATTGTGCTGCAGTTGGCCTTCTTTCATCTCCTTATTCTTTCAGCCATCTGTGTGACTCCTAGATGAAACAGAAAGGCCTAGTGTGTTTAAAATGAGTTGACTGTGCCTTTAAGGACACATCAGCACAACAGTATGTAGGCTAATGATGATGAGACAAATAGCATTTGGTTTATATGGGTAGCGAATATCATGTCTGTCTCCATTGTCTGTGGGCTCAGTGGGTTTTTCTGATGCTCTACATGGCTACCCTTTGTTCTCCCATTTGTGCCTGCATTCTGCATATTTTACATCAAAGATTAATTGATATAAATTTTATTTTAATTGAAGTTGTGTTGCACAGCTTAATTTTAAACATGGGTTATTAAAATCTTAACACCTGATTAAAAACGTAATTTGGCATTAATTCTGGGATTAACTCCACCATGATGCATTCACCAGGCAAGTAAACTTGGTCATGATCCAAAGTATTGTTCTTCAGTTTGAGTGAAAATTAGCATAAAAACCTTTATGGGAATGAATCATATTTGGAGAGCTTAACAGTGAATGAGTGTAATATACAGAAAATACAGCTATCACACACTAAGCTTTTCTAAAAATCTCACAATATTTGTCATGAAATGTGGAGGTGTTGACTAACCTTCCTGGCCAAATTAGCCACTACAGCTTTTATTGAACATAACCTCCCCCTGGCTTGATATGGGCTAACTCTGTCCTCCCTCTGCTCATTAACTTCCTGCCTTGCTTCGACTCCAATGATTCATCCTCATGAGAAGATTAGATGTGGCTGTTCTTTATAAATACCTTCATAAGGGATGGAGTGATATGAAAGTTCATCTCTGCTGAAAAAACACATATTACTTTCGGTGTTTGGGGCTTACAAATGTAAAGGTTCATTCAATCATTCAGAAGCTGA
The DNA here is from genome assembly GCA_037576675.1 of Pangasius sanitwongsei. Classification (NCBI taxonomy): domain Eukaryota; kingdom Metazoa; phylum Chordata; class Actinopteri; order Siluriformes; family Pangasiidae; genus Pangasius; species Pangasius sanitwongsei. Next base: position 12,367,979 of record CM075017.1, on the reverse strand, counting down.
GGAGTGAAGCAAAACGGTAAGAGGGAGCTAAAAAAGCTCATAAGTGACAGCCCAGCTACGCATAACAATTATAAATGACTGGTTGATAAACAGCCATGAAATAGACTTACATCTGAGAGAGAGAGAAGCAAAAGGGAAAGAAAATCACCATCACTGACATGGCAAGGCAGCAGACAACAGGCTAAAATGATATTCAGATTCTGTTGTGTTTCTGCTGTAGTTTTCAAGAAGGAAAAAGAAAACATACAGTAGCAGCTTCACATACAAAGACACTGTGATTTCATTGTGCTGCTGAATGATAGCTTACTATTCCAGCCACAACAACACCGCTCAGGGCAGAGAGTAAAGATATGGAATGAAACTGCACAAGATCAGACAGTGGTAATCATAAAATCTCTCTGATGAAATCTGTAGACTGCTGAATTTTTAACAAAGCCCGATTATTCCTTAAAAATTTGTGATGGCACCCACGCTAAGAAATATGTCTTAGATACTTTGAATACTTTCAATTGTGTTTTGCCAAAGAGATATATTGCATAATGGGAAAAAATTGCGTGCTTTTTTTTTTTTTTAAATACACAGCAGGCCAACAGGCCAAGACCTTTTCAACAATTGTACATTTTTATTGGGTCTTTACACCAATCTTAAATCTGGTCATTTAGCAACATGTTTTTGGGTGTCATTAACCTATCTTTGCTTTTAAAAATATATAAAACACCACATAACTATATGAAATGGGGCATTGTTATTGACTGTTAACCTAGGTGTTAAAAACAGGCAAAAAATGCAGGCACAGATCTCTGAGGGTTAAAGTATGTAGCAGCATAACAATCCAACATGTTCTGACTGTCTTGCACACTGATAAAGAGATAACAAAAGAGACGGATGTCCAGAGAACCTAAACCGGGACCTGGGACCAGATGGAAAGGAAATGTAGACGAATTAGTCAGGAAGTAGATTATAGAAAATATACAAAATACACATCAGGAAGTACAGCTTGTTGAGACAACATATCCATGAGATGGAGATATTCATGTTGATGTTTCTGTTGTCTGTTGGTCAAGTGGAGTTTGTCTCAGTGACAAGTGCTCTGACCCTTAGCTACATAACTAAATGACCCATGAAAATCCAGAATAAAGAGAAAGATTAGGAAGGGAAGAAATAATATATTATTATTAACTAAATTTGCAATGCATAGATAGAATTTGATTTTGAAATTCCTAGTCTTTTTTATTGTGAATAACTGCAATTTAGTGTAATACTTTTGGTTAAATCCTACTATTATATTCCTTGACTCTGTTGGTATGTCAGCAGCAATGCATTTTGTCCTTTGGTCACTTACTCCCTCTGCGTTTCTCTCCCTCAGGCGGATGCTTCGACCAGTTTTCTGCGTGCAGCACGCTCAGGTAATCTGGACAAGGCTCTGGATCACATCAAAAATGGGATAGACATCAATACAGCCAATCAGGTAGGAGCAGGTGTCCCAGCATCATGCCAACCTGCATGTGCATAGCTGCTGTGTTGCGATTTTGCTTCTTGGGATGAAATGTTGATTTGCTCATGAGAATATTGAGAACTGAAGCTATATTGGCACATTTAATGACAGTAATTAATTTTTCAGGTGGCATAGAACAAATTGAGCAATAAGAATGATTAATTTATCAACTCCAGGATTAAAAAAAATCAGTGCTTGTGTGTGTGTGAATGTGTGTCTCTATTTGTGTATTCATGTTTGTATGAGTGCAGCTGTGTTTACCATGTCATTGCTGTGCCGTAATGAGGAAATGGCTGTAATTAATGATGATATAAGCACGTCTTCTTCCCCTGACTAATTAGCCATGCCTTGGCACCCACACAGATATGGTTGACAATCATGGCTTGGTGAATGGATAAGTGTGTGTGGCCATAGCCTGTTCACACACACCCACATACACACGCATCACAGCTGTTGTATGGACCTTGTCTGTGCTGTGAGACACTGCGGTATGAGGAGCTTCTAGTGCAGTCAGCAGAGCAGGGTTCCTTTACAGCCAGCCAGCACCAAACACACAACCTGTTAGAGCCAAATGTCTTCACTCACCTTCTATACATAAAACAGGCTCATCCATCTGTCTTTTCCATCTCAGAGAGAAGCACTTTTCTACTCACTGCATAACGAGAACCCTCATTTCCACAGCTAGATGTTTTTTGACTCTGATTCAAATGATATCTAAATGGCACAGCGGCAGAGGTAAGGATGCATCCTGCTGAACGGATCAGGTTTTAAACAGATATGCTTTTGTTTGTTGGCAGAATGGACTTAATGGGTTGCACTTGGCTTCGAAAGAAGGTCATGTTAAGATGGTGCTGGAGCTGTTGCACAATGGGATTGACCTAGAGAGCACCACAAAGGTATTCTAACACTGCTTAGTTAATAAATATAAAGCATGCAATATGACTAAAACAAAATGTATTACTTTATTTCCCTGACAGTGGGATTCTCTAGACTAAAACTCACATTGATTCTTTTTTGCCTTTATATTAAATTTTCTTGGTAGTATATGTAATATTTACAGTAGTTTAAGTTTACAGAACAACTTCTTACAACATACTATATGTGACATGCATGTCTCATTGTTACAGTAAGTCTTAAAGTAAGTATATCTGCCAAGAAACTGCTAGAGTAGTACAGCTACACTAAAAACCCTAACTGCTGAGCAAACTGCTATAACTGGTGATAGGGCATACCTGCAATTAAAACCCTAACAAATGGGCAAATTAATGTAATTGGTAGAATTACATGCCTACTGTAAAGCACCATCAAACAGGCAAACTATAATAACTGGTGGAATGGCACTCATACCATAAATACCTAACTACTGTAACTGCTAGAGTATCACACCTACCATAACACCATAACAAATGGACAATATATTGTCACTGCTAGAGTAGTATTCCTACTGTAGAACCCTAACAAATGGGCAAACTACTGTAACTGGTGGAATGGCATGCCTGCCATAAAAACGACAACCAATGTTCAAACTACTGTAAATGGTGTAATGGCACATCTACTGTAAAAAAAATTCCCAACAATTGCTGGAGTAGCACACTTACTGAAAAAAAACAATAACCGATAAGTAAACTATTGTAACTACCGAAGTAGCACATTCACCTTAAAAGCCCTATAATTGAAGAAATTACCATGTTATCGGAGTAGTGCACACACCAAAAACTACTAATAAATGGGCAAATTGCTGTGACTACTAGTGTGGCATGCTATAGTGTGGCAAGTACTATATATGCACACCCACAGTAAACTCCCAACAACTGTTCAATCAAAAACACATCTTATTGTCTGGAAAATATGGTAATTACAGTGCATATGCATTTAGTTTGATGATGTATGTTTGTATGACTACATGATACTTTTTTCTTGATCATAGAAAGGGAATACTGCACTACATATAGCTGCACTAGCTGGACAAGAGAAGGTTGTTGCCGAGCTAGTACACTACGGTGCCAATGTCAATGCCCAGTCTCAGGTCAGTCTCTGAAAGTCCCAGACTAATTTAACTGTGCCTCTGGGCTGGTCTCAATATATGAGGTGCTGATGTTTGTTTTATTTTTAATGTCAATCTTTCAGAAAGGTTTCAGTCCCTTATACATGGCAGCACAGGAGAACCACTTGGAGGTAGTGAAGTTCCTGTTGGAGAACGGAGCCAATCAGAGCCTCCCTACTGAGGTGAGAGACACCTCAATATCCTAATAAGCACTTACCATTTACTATTTTCTTGCATTGTGCATGCGTGAGCTGAATCGCTGATCATTATTGTTTCCAACAAGATTGTTGCCAATGATCAATCACTGATCACCATTGTTCCCAATGACTAATCACTGATTACCTTTATTTTGCAATGACAAATGAACGATCACCATTGTTTCCAACAACCAATCACTGACCACCATTGTTCCCAATGACTAATCACTGATTACCATTATTTTACAATGACCAATCAAAGCTTACCATTGTTCCCAATGAGCAATCATTGATCACCATTATTTGTCCACCTGTGCACTTCTTTGTTCTATTCTTGACTATATTTACAAGTAATAAAATTGATATTTTTCCATCCATAACCATTTCATTTGTGTCTATTCATTAAGTATGCAACTTAGCATATGATTTTACTTCATTACTTTTAGCTACTTTTTAAAGCATACATTAGCTACTTGGCAGCACACAGTAGGTTATCTTAAAACTTTCCATGCATACCTGCTGTAATTTTTTCTCTCCTCTGTGGCATGCAGGATGGCTTCACACCACTGGCCGTGGCTCTGCAGCAAGGTCACGAGAACGTGGTGGCTCTTCTCATTAACTATGGCACTAAGGGAAAAGTACGCCTGCCTGCTCTCCACATTGCCGCCCGCAATGACGACACGCGCACTGCAGCTGTGCTGCTACAGAATGACCCCAACCCAGACGTTCTTAGCAAGGTAGCATTAGTCTGTGTGTGGATCCATTTGCAGGTGTTTGACAGTTTGAGAACTTGGCAATAAAAAACTATGACCTTGATCAAGATCCTCTAAACAGGTGTGCTTCGATCATAGCTGCTGATGCAGGAATTTAGGAAACAGTATCATTTGATATTCGTCCTTAGCCCGATCTCATAAGGTTCTAGTTTTAAAGTATTTATGCCCTTTTTGTCTTTCTATGTCTGTCTATTTCCTTTCCTTCACCCTTTTCTCTGTAGACTGGCTTTACCCCACTCCACATCGCAGCACATTATGAGAATCTGAGTGTTGCACAGCTGTTATTAAACAGGGGAGCCAATGTGAACTTCACACCAAAGGTTGGTGTTCTTCTCTCTTCTCATCTCATGTTGCCATTCATCTGCTTTGATTGTAAAAAAAAAAATCAAGGGGCCCACCACTGCTGTATCTCCCTTTATAGAAAATCTTCCCATGAGAGCACACGTTAGCTAACAGTAGCAATGAATATAACCATTTATAAATTATGTTATGTTAGCTTATGGTAGCTAAGTGACTAGTAAAGAAAATTTATTTTTTACAATTATTTTTGTCAAAATCCTCAAAATCTAGAAATCATGATGTTAGGTAATATTAGCCTTGCATCTGCAGTAGTGTTAATTATGATAAACACTGTCACCTTGGCTCATGTAAGCTGACTGATTAGTGTTGATCAGGAAAATAATTAATATTTTTTTGATATTTAATATTTTTTGACATAAATCTTGTCACATTATCTTGTATTAGCCATGTAGCTAGCATTAGCAGTGACAATTATAGTTATTTCTGAATGTGACTTCAAAATCCTCTCAAAAATCCTGTGAAGATGGATTATATTAGTTAGCATTAACAGTGAAGACTTTGGACATTTATGATTATGACTTAAAAATCCTCTTAAATGTTCTCTCAGGTTTAGTACATGATATCTAGCTAACATTAGTAGTGCATTCTAAGTATGATTAAACTCTCAGAAATGATGTTAAGTTACAGTAGTTCATGGTAGCTAGGTGACTACCATTAGCGGTGAAGAAAATTAATATTTATGCTGTTAAAATCCTCTAAGAAATCCTGCCCCTCTAAAACCATTAAACCTGACCAGTCTGACTAGCTAGAACCAGCCTGACCAGCTAGAACCAGCCTGAAAAGCCTCTAAATCCATCAAACCTGACCAGCCTGACTAGCTAGAACCAGCCTGACCAGCATAAACCAGCCTGAAACCCCTTTAAATCCATCAAACCTGACCAGCTAGAACCAGCCTGACAAGCTAGAACCAGTCTGAAAACCCTCTAAATCCATCAAACCTGACCAGCTAGAACCAGCCTGACAAGCTAGAACCAGCCTGACCAGCAAGAACTAGCCTGAAACCCCTCTAAATCCATCAAACCTGACCAGCCTGACTAGTTAGAACCAGCATGACAAGCTAGACCCAGCCTGAAACCCCTCTAAATCCAGTGACTTCAAAAACCTTTCAGAAATCCTGTAAAGGTAGCTTAGTTAGCAGTTAGCATTAGCAGTGAAGATTATAAACATTCATGAATATTAGCTAACAAAATCTGTGGCTGAATTCAGTTTATATAGGGTTTAGGAATGCATTTCACATGTGGCTTGATATAATGGCTTTTACACCTTTTACTGTGCAGTACACTAAAGTTTATAAGAAGTTTATAACTGACAGGATTAGACAAAACAGCTAGCTAGCATAAGCTAATGTGAGAGAATTTCTGAATGATAAATAGATAAATGAATCCCAATAACTTCCATCTTCATTTTATATTTATGGATAAATGACACTCCCACATTCCTACCTGAGGTGCTCTCTTATTTTTTTATTTTCGTATATATGAAACTCAGAAAAATGAATACAATCTGCTGACAGACCCTGTTGTTGGATTAAAGTTAATTTAATTGATGACTAAATGAATCTTCTTATGTCCTTTACACGGCTGATCTCAGAATGGCATCACTCCCTTGCATATAGCTGCCCGAAGGGGAAACGTGATTATGGTTCGACTACTCTTGGACAGAGGAGCACAGATAGATGCCAGGACAAAGGTACAGTATCTATTTGCTTGTTTTTGCTTATGCCTCCTACAATGGCAGTCTTGCAGAGGGTTCATTTATCAGATACAGTATGAAATTTCTGCAAAGTAGACTGCTGGGTTATTTATGTCTTGCTTACAGAGGATGGCCTATTTATGTTCTCCTGGGAGTAAATCAGGTATTTTGTATGTATGGTTCAAGCTGGTATTCAAATGCCAAATGGTGTGTTTGGATGATTAATTAAGTTCACATTTTCCTTTACCATGAAATCTTCTGAGACTATACTGTCAATGGGTTTACATACAAACTATTTTAAGGAAACTGGTGCAGTGGAACTGTAAAGGAGAACTGCAGCATATAGCTATATATATCTTCTTCTGTCTTTTTTTCTGTTCCTGTCAGGATGAGCTGACCCCACTGCACTGTGCTGCCAGGAACGGCCATGTACGGGTCATCGAGATCCTCCTGGACCAGGGAGCACCCATCCAGGCCAAAACTAAGGTGATTCAGCAGGGGGAGCATATGGTGATTCAGTATCAGGTGCTCCTTACTGAAGTTTGCATCCAATCCAGGACTAAGCTGCTTTCACAAGGACAATCTGGCATTTGTTGCTAACATTTATTGGTATATCATAGGCATGGTTTTGTTTATATGACCAGAAAACTTTCCTTCTGTGCAGACGTTTTGGGGAGGCTGAAAACAGTACATAATACACATAAATGTTCTGAAATTAAAGCTTCATCTGAGCAAGCCAATTTTAGTGTTTCATTATAGGCATTATGGGCAGAATGGTGGTACAGCAGGTGGAGTTGCTGCCTCACAACTCCAGGGTCACTGGTTCAGTCCTGAGCTCTGGTTTCTGTGTGGAGTAACGCATGTTCCCCCATGTCTGTGTGGGTTTCCTCTGGGTTCTCCAGGTTTCTCCCAACTCCTGAAAATATGCTAGTAGTTGGATTGGCTATGCTAAATTGCCCCTAGATGTAAATGTGTGTGAACGGTGCCCTGTGATGGACTGACTCCCCATCCTTGGTGTATATTCCTGCCTTGCACCCAGTGTTCATGGGATTGATTCCGGATCTGCATGAGTTATAGCCATTATGGTGTTCGTATCAGAGTTTTTCCGTCTCATCTCTAATGAACACATCTGTAGTCTATGCGTGATTACCACAGTCAAGAATTTAGACAAAAGAAGCATTTGCCCTGTCTTTAGGACAATAGCGAATTTTCTGCGAGCATCTGTGAACTCATGTATGCAGAAGAGGATAGAGAGCGCTTTCCTCTGAGTGTTTTACCCTGCCCTGTGACGCAACATGAGCAGCAGTTTGTAAAGATACAGAAGATGGCTTCACATGTTTGCCCCAGCCTACCCCGGTTGGTAGCTGTATTGTAATAGGGAGAGTTAGCTAGTTGGTGGGAATTGGCAAGAACAAATTGGGGAAAAAATTGAATGGGGATAATTTTGACACTATATACTGAAAAAAGTTTACACTTTACACTTGTACACTTTCCATTAAATGCATAATTGAAGGGCATTTGTTTATGAAATTTCTAAAATTCTTGTAAATAAAACTGTACATTTGTATAATTCAACTTTTAAAATGAAGAATTTGTGGTAACGACAATTATATCAGCATATTTGTGTGGCTCTGATGGTGCATGAATACCATAAACCATTCAGAAAAGTATTACATTGTGATAGATTAGGCTTCTTCTGCATTTGAGAAGCTGATGGTAGTATTTGTGTTCCACTGATCTGGTCTGTCTGTGTTGTCATCATGCAGAATGGCTTGTCCCCCATTCACATGGCGGCACAAGGTGATCACATGGACTGTGTCCGCCAGCTTCTGCAGTACAATGCTGAGATTGATGACATCACTCTGGACCACCTGACGCCGCTGCACGTAGCAGCACACTGTGGTCACCACCGCATGGCCAAGGTGCTGCTGGACAAGGGGGCCAAGGCCAATGCTCGTGCCCTGGTAAGTTGTGCTATGTATTTCCTGTTTCTTTTATATATACCTGTGTGGGGACTTTACAAAGAGTTCCTTGACGACCCCATCTAAGTTGCATCTCTTACATTTTCAGAATGGCTTCACACCCCTGCACATTGCCTGCAAAAAGAACCACATGCGCTCCATGGACCTACTGCTCAAGCACTCAGCGTCTCTGGAGGCAGTGACTGAGGTCAGATATCAACAATATGATATAATGCCACATCATCCAGACCATTATTATGTAATTCTGAAGATATTAAATTGCACTGATGTGCCGGAGATAATTTTGCAATAGTAATGTTACCTTCTAGTGTATGCTGTTTGACATAGAACTAAAAGCCTGCAGAGGCCTTTTGTAGGACTCGAAAGTGGGTATTTTTTTCTTTGTGTTCTCTTTCAGTCTGGTCTAACTCCACTCCATGTGGCTGCATTTATGGGGCACCTCAACATAGTGAAGTGTCTCCTGCAGAGAGGAGCCTCTCCAAATGCATCTAATGTGGTGAGCAGGTTCTTCAGGTCTCAGCTTATTAGTAACTTCTTACACACATATAAACATGATGTTTCAAGATCTTTGTACAAACTGCTGCAGCTACTTCAGTAGCCCCACTCTTTGAAGGTCTCTCCCTCTCATTGGGCAGCATTTTAACCAAAAGGAGCCTTCCTTATCAGCCATCATACTTAACATTTAGCATGCAGTAGTCTGCTAGACTGCACTAGACTGCTGTTTGCTGAATTATATAGCAAGTTAGTTGTAGTGGCTAGCAAGTAGCAGGTAACATAAACAGTTCTGGTGAAGTTAAATATAACCATATCATGTCAATCTACAAACACGAATACTGTTACATTTATTTATGGTTGGAAACATAATCCTTGGTAGAGCAAAGGTTTGGTCCGACAAGCTTACATAGAACTCTGGCCTAGTGCCAAAAGTTTATAAGTTGATGGTGTACAAAAGTTGAACTATTCAGTTGTATCCTGTCTCAGTTGTAAGTCACTTTGGATAAAAGCATCAGCCAAATGAGGTAAATTACTTACTCCATCTTGGAAAAGCACTGCCAGTGCTTATTCTGGTTTTATTGTTTCTTGTCCTTAAGTTTTTTTTGAAGCACAGAGCGATTGTGAATAAGTGTCTATAAAATGACTGACAAGAGGCCCATCCAAAGAAGTCTTCCAGACTGGAAGTCATTTTCCAAATGCATTTTCTCAGCCACCAAAAACACTTTTGCACTGGCCATGGCTTAAATCATTAGCAGGTTCTCCATATTTTTCCATGTTCGTCTGTGTGGTGCAATACCAGAGTAACTAGTGGGAGCAGTATAGCACCTGACTAAACAACTGACGACTGACTAAACAAACGAGTGTTGTGTCTTAAATCTCATATTTATGTACTATTGATTGCACTACAATGTTTATGTCCCTGTAGAAGGTGGAGACTCCATTGCACATGGCTGCTCGGGCAGGGCACTGTGAGGTGGCTCAGTTCCTGCTGCAAAACTTAGCCCAGGTGGACGCTAAGGCTAAGGTAGGCAATGGTTAGCACAAAGAAGGACAGCATTAATTAATTCTCTTCGAATAGCTACTTTATATAAAATCTAGAACAGATTTTATAAATCTCCTTCCCCTTCTTTCTTTCTGTGTAGGATGATCAGACACCACTGCACTGTGCAGCTCGGATGGGACATAAAGAGCTGGTCAAGCTGTTGTTAGAACATAAGGCCAATCCTGACTCGGCTACTACAGCTGGCCACACCCCTCTGCACATCGCTGCCCGCGAGGGACATGCCCACACAACACGCATTCTCTTAGACGGCAATGCCCAGCAAATCAAAATGACTAAGGTTAGCCTTGTTCTGTCTATACTCTTTATACTCTGCACAGTTAATTGTGATCAATTCAACATAATTTACTGCTATATTAGGGCATTAAAGTTAGGGTGGGTCCTTTTTTGCATTTTTTAAAATGATTATTTTCTCATCCTTTTGGTCAAACAGAAAGGCTTCACTCCTCTCCATGTGGCGTGTAAATATGGGAAAGTGGATGTGGCAGAGCTGCTTCTGGACAGAGGAGCAAACCCAAATGCAGCAGGAAAGGTAATGCAGTCATCCTACACTGTAGGTGTGTGTGTGGATGTGTGTGTATAACCTGTAAACAACAGCAGTAGGTGCCTGAGAACATGCTTCTGTCCTCCATCCTCGCAGAATGGATTAACCCCTCTACATGTAGCTGTCCATCACAACAACCTGGATGTGGTCAAGCTGCTGGTCAGCAAGGGCGGATCTCCACACAGCACGGCTAGAGTAAGACACACACACTACATGCTGTACATAACATTGACCTCACACGAAGTATAAGGATGCTTATGTGAAAGATTTAGTATTCAAATGCACAAGCCTGTAAATTTAAATAGACACAGAGTGATCTTACCAAGCTAGCAGACACCAAGCTAATTTCTTGGTGCTGATATTTAGCTCGATTTTGAATACCTGTGAGAATGCTAAAATGTCATGTATTTATTTAGAGCCCTTTTACTGCAACAAGTTTCATTTAGCCAAAGGTTTTAGCAAATATGTTTTGATAGACTTCTGTTTGGTAGCTAAAAATTGTCATGGTAGAAGAGGTGAGACGGATGCAAGTGCTATTTAAATCGTTTGTTAGAGAGACAGGCAGACAAATCCAAAATGTGAATCAATCTCGGGAACAGGAAACAGGCAGGGGTCAGGCAATTTGCAAACAACAAAGACTAGGTAATCCAAAGAGCATTAACAAGGAAACAGAACAATATTGAGAATGGGGAAATCAAAACACAGGGGGAAATGGGGAAATCAAAACACACAAACATATATATATATATATATATATACACGTAATATGAAAATCTAAAAAGTATTCAAACAGTGAAATTTATTTTGAAATCCAGAAATCCACAGATGTTAAGTCATAATACATTTCTCTCTTTTTTCAGAATGGTTACACGCCACTGCACATCGCTGCTAAGCAGAACCAGCTGGAGGTGTCCAGCAGTCTGCTACAGTCCGGAGCCAACGCCAATGCAGAGTCCCTGCAAGGCATCACGCCACTCCACCTGGCTGCTCAGGAGGGACGACCCGACATGGTGGCCCTGCTCATCTCCAAACAGGCCAACGTCAACCTCGGCAACAAGGTCTCAGCACACACCAGTCTAGTTTACCACCAAACCACAATGAAGAGTGCAAATGTTTAATCCAATTACAGATAAAACCCTGTCTTGGTCTGACTGATGGTTAATAAGCAGTACAATGTTAGAATAATTGGTGAATTTCGGATGTCAAGATTTGTCCTTTCAGTGTGTAAAGTGTGTGGGACTAATCTAGATTAAATTAAATCTCTCTTCACAAGTCATGAGAAAAATGTGTTGTCTCACCCAGATTGGTTTAGTAAAACTATGCATGTCAATCAAGCATACTCATTAGAGTATTGGGCTACACCCATTAGGACCCATTTGGTCTGGCCAGCAAGTTCAGCTGGTGTTTGAGCAGCATTTTATCACATTTAAATTGTTTGCTAGTCTTAAATTATAATTCAAACTTTGCTTGATGTTTAACGGAACAAAAGTTAGGTATCATACAAACATTTTTAATAATTACCTAAATCTTGCTTCCTGGGAAGTTGCATGCAGACATTAACCTAAACTCACTGAGCACTTTATTAGGAACACCTGAATATCTAGTCATTCATGCAATTATCTAATCAGCTGATCATGTGGCAGCAGTGCAATGCATAAATCATGCAGGTATAAGACAGCAGCTTTGGGTAAATGTTCACATCAACCATCAGAATGAGGAAAAAAACGTGATCTCAGTGATTTTGACTATGGCATGATTGTTGGTGCCAGACAAGCTGGTTTGAATATTGAGTAACTGCTGATCTCCTGGGATTTTCATGCACAACAGTTTCTAGAGTTTACTCAGAATGGTGCAATAAAGAACAAACATCCAGTGAGCGGCAGCTCTGCAGACAGAAACGTCTTGTTGATGAGAGAGGTCAACGGAGAATGGGCAGACTGGTTCGAGCTGACAGAAATGCTACAGTAACTCAGATAACTACTCTGTACAATTGTGGTGAGCAGAAAAGCATCTCAGAATGCACACCACATCGAACCTCGAGGTGGATGGGCTACAACAGCAGTAGACCATGTCGAGTTCCACTTCTGTCAGCCGAGAACACAAAGCTGAAGCTGCCGTGGGCACAGACTCACCAAAACTGGACAGTTGAAGACCGGGAAAAAAATGTAGCCTGGTCTGATGAATCTCGATTTCTGCTGAGGCACACAGATGGTAGGGTCAGAATTTGGTGCCAACAGCATGAATCCATGAACCCAACCTGCCTCGTGTCAACAGATCAGGCTAGTGGAGGTGGTGTAATGGTGTGGTGATAGTTTTCGTGGCATACTTTGGGCCCATTTATACCAATCATCGCTTGAATGCCACAGACTATTTGAGTATTGTTGCTGACCATGTGCATTCCTTCATGGCCACAATTTACCCATCTTCTAATGTCTACTTCCAGCATGATAATGCACCGTGTCACAAAGCATAAGTCATCTCAAACTGGTTTCATGAACATGACAATGAGTTCAATGTTCTTTAGTAGCCTTCCCAGTCGCCAGATCTGAATCCAATAGAACACTTTTGGGATGTGGAATGACATAACCATGACATGTACTGATTCACTGTGTTGCCGATCACTTCAGATAAATTTTTTTGTATTTCGTTTTTTTTACTCACTTATAATTATTATTATTATTTTCTACATTTTTATTTAAATGTTTTATTCACTAGGTGTCGGAGGCAGTACAGTATGTTTTTGGTTTGTCCGTATGTCTGTCCTAGATTCTCGTTAGTGTAGTATCTCAAGAAGTGAGTGGTTGAATGTTTGTAGGATTTATGTGGAATTATGTTTGTAGCCAGCAGAAGAACTGATTAGATTTTGGAATTGATACAAACAGGGTCAAGGTCACAGCAAGGTCAAATGCCTGAAGTAGTTTTTCTCTTTTCCTGTTTGAAGTATATTTTAAGGGTGTTTGAGGCATACAAACTAGGAACAAGAAGGACTAGACTTATTGGTGGTGGAGGCATCGTCGGCGATACCTTTGGCAAAGAGTTCTACTTGTTGAAGTACATGTTTGTTCCAAGTGCCCTTAAATTGTCATCAGTATTGTTTTTGGTCCATTTTAAGTTGGTCCTGGGCCCAACACGATTAGTGAAAAAGTATGTGAGGAAAAAAGTAATAAATGTGAAGTTTAGGTGTCTCTCTCTCATAGGGTGTCCAAAGGTCTAAAACTAAGAAGTGTTTTCTTTAGCTGATTATAAAAATGTGTGTTTTTTATTTGAGAAATTCTTGCCTAAAATCAAAGTCTGCATGAATATTCTGTTTGTTTGCAAGTTCATTTCAATGCAAGTCAATGCTCTGTTGCTGTAGCAGTAATGCAATATCTCTGTGTGTGTGTATGTGTGTGTGTGTGTGTGTAGAGCGGTCTGACGCCACTGCACCTGGTGGCTCAGGAGGGGCATGTGGGCATTGCAGACATGCTGGTGAAGCAGGGTGCCTCAGTCTATGCAGCCTCAAGGGTAAACATTTACACACACACACACAAATCTACAATGCATTCCAAAGTGTTGCCTTCACAATCCTGTATCATTCAGCAATGACATTTGTGAGAAAGAGCCCCTGAGTCAGTGCAGTGTTTAAGAAGCTCAGTGAAACTTGGAGTTGATGAACAAGCAGCAGTAGCTTAGCTTTGACCTCTGACCCTTAATGAGACACCTCTCATTCCCCTAGTGGATTCCCTCACCTCTCGATCAATGGTCTCAAAATAGAAGCCCTGTCTGAGGCACTGTCATTTCGGCCAAAACTGACCTTCCATCTTCACTGGAGAGACTGAGATGTGGTGGCTGATATTCCTGCTTTTTTTTACTCTTTCCTTGTCTCTCTCCTTTGCCGAATTGTCTGTATAGCTTTTTTTTTCTTTTTTATATTTTTATTTTATATGTTATTTATAAACCTTTCTTTTACTCTCTGTCTCAGATGGGATACACACCCTTACATGTAGCATGTCACTATGGCAACATAAAGATGGTGAAGTTCCTTCTACAGCAGCAGGCACACGTTAACAGCAAGACCAGAGTAAGTCTGAACCTCCAGTCATGTGGCCTCACTGAAGCACCTTATTAAACACACACTTACAGATAATATTATGATCACTGGTTTATCATAGACTTAAATGCACATCAAAGTCAGGCATAAATGCAGGCAAAACACATTTAAAACAGATTTATATCAGATTATTAAGCCCTCTCCATACATAATGTCATAATTTAAACACTTCATTTAAATTATTTTATCATAAATCAAACATTTCCAATATATTCCCTCACTACTCAAACCCCTCCCCACCCATTATGTCATACTTCAAACCCCTCCCAATGCATTACATTATTCCTCATAACTCAAATCCTTTCCAATACATTACATCATAACTCATTTTATTTTCCCAATACATCATTACTCAAACCTTTGCAATACATTACGTCAAAACTCAATTTCCTAGGATGTTACTTTCATCAATCTTATTCACAAGGGGCCAGTGTGTCTACAGGCTTTTATTCTAACAAACCCATTCCACTGCATTATAACTCCAGCTCTCCCAATACATTACGTCATCACTCAAACCCTTTCCAATACATTGTGTCATAACTGAAACCCCTCCCATTACATTGCATCATAACCCAAATTCCTTCCATTAATTTACATCATTATAACTCAACCCCTCCCAATACATTACATCATAACCCAAATTCCTTCCATTAATTTACATCATTATAACTCAACCCCTCCCAATACATTACATCATAACTCAAATCCCTTCCAATGCACTGCATTCTAACTCACACCGCCCCCAATACATTACATCATAACTCAGATCCCTTCCAATGCACTGCATTCTAACTCACACCGCCCCCAATACATTACATCATAACTCAAATCCCTTCCAATGCACTGCATTCTAACTCACACCGCCCCCAATACATTACATCATAACTCAGATCCCTTCCAATGCACTGCATTCTAACTCACACCGCCCCCAATACATTACATCATAACTCAAATCCCTTCCAATGCACTGCATTCTAACTCACACCGCCCCCAATACATTACATCATAACTCAGATCCCTTCCAATGCACTGCATTTTAACTCACACCGCCCCCAATACATTACATCATAACTCAGATCCCTTCCAATGCACTGCATTTTAACTCACACTGCCCCCAATACATTACATCATAACTCAAATGCCTTCCAATGCACTGCATTTTAACTCACACCGTTCCCAATACATTACATACCCCTCCCAGTACATTGCATCAAAACCTTCTGTGTGTAAAATCTTGTCAGGCTACAATCTACAGTAGATTATACAATCATTTTTAAACAGAATAAACTAAGAAATGAATGTATTTAATCCATAATACTTTATCTACTACTTGGAAGCTGGACTCAAGTTTAAAAGTCTCTTAGTGTTTTTTATATTCTGTCTCTCTGTGTTTCTCTGTCTTTTAGGTGGGATATACACCACTCCATCAGGCAGCCCAGCAAGGCCATACAGACATTGTCACTCTCCTCCTGAAACATGGAGCCCTGCCCAATGAGATCACAGCTGTAAGGGCTTGTTTCATCGTTAGATTTGTGCTTTTCTCCCTCACAATTTAGCTACTATCTTATTGCAGACGTCATGCTATATGCTGTATTTCAAACATTGTCAGATTTTGGAAAATTCTGCTTGATTTTTTTTGGACTTTAGACTATAAAATATTCTAGTGTTTAAATGAAAAAAAGATGCTTGAAAAGCTGTTAGATTTCACCAGTACACTAGAACGGCTCTGTTGGATATTCTGACTTTTTTTCATATTCTGAAATGGGTTTCCATGATTTTACATCAGTTTGATGGGCTTTGATTAGCGAGTGGAGATGGTTTGAATATTTAGAGATGTGGTGTGGTGTGATGCTGCTGTATGAGTTGTTATCAGAGATGGCGACATGGTGTCTAACCAGTCTGTGTGTTTTGTCTGTGGCAGAACGGAACGTCGCCCCTGGGCATCGCTAAGCGGCTGGGCTACATCTCTGTTATTGATGTACTCAAGCTGGTGACTGAGGAATCGGTGTCCGTAGTGAGTAGTTATTTGAAGTTATTTATTCCATCAGTGACTTACTGTCCCACATATTTCTGCTTATCTTGTCCTCTTTTGTCACTTCTACTCCATTGTTTTTTAGAACTCTCTCTCTATTCTCTCTTTTCTCTCAGATCACCACTGATAAGCATCGCATGAGTTTCCCAGAGACGGTGGATGAGATCTTGGATGTCTCAGAGGATGAGGGTGAGTAAAGCTGCTGCTTTACATGGGTTTAGGCTAGCAAGGTGGTAAGCACAGTGTTGGGAAAGCTACTGTGCATTTGTAACTTGTCAAGCTGCAATCTACTCATGATTTAGCTAAGTTTAAGAAAAAACTACACTTTTGATACAGTAGTTAGCTACACTAAAAGCTACTAAGAAAAAGTAGCTAACTACACTGAAGCTACTTTGTAAAAGTGAAGAATATTTTCATTTTATTATGCAGCTAATTTATTGAGCAAAATAAAATGTACGTGCTTTGTACAGGGTACCCCATGACAAAGAGATTTTGCTATCCTATTTGTAAACCACTCTTCAGGGGTGGAAAAGTGAGAAATTATACTTAAATGAACGTAGAGATCATGCGTCAAAATCTTACTCAATTAAAAGCGGAAAAATCCAAGCCGAAAATGAACTCAAGTTAAAGATGTTAAAAATAAAGAGTAAAAAACGTTTTAACTGATGAAATTAAGTAATAACATGTTTTCATGTGAAAGCAAACTTTTATCACTTACCTAAACCTGTTATTAATTGTATTCTTATTAATAATTTTATTTCTTTTATTATTCCTAAGGTGTATATATAGTTATAGTTTTAACTTTTCTTTCTTCCTTCCTTGTCTTTCTTCCTGCCCTTTAACTGTCTGTGAGCTGCTATGATAAGTGAATTTCCCAACTGTGGGATCAATAAAGTTTATCTTATCAGCAGCTATTCCTTTATAAGCAACAGCAATCAAAGTTCAATCTCGGTATGGAATCAATACTAATCTAACCTGGCATTAGTAAGAAAACAGGTTAACTTAGTTAAATATAGCCAGTTAATGTTAGCAAATTAGTGAAACTTACTCAAGATGCTTTTTCAAATGGCCGTACCCTGTCCCCTGTCAATCAGAGTGTTGTGTGATAGAGAAGATCTAGCTAGTGGGTAGGAATTGGCAAGTTACCAATTTGGGAGGAAACATGGTAAAAAAAAATGTTCAATTGGTTATGTGAAAAAGGAAAGAGCTGTGTAGCTACTTGTGGATAAAGTAGCTCCTAGTTACTGGAAATGTTACGGTATTTTGAAAATAGCTTCAGCTACTCCCACGCTACTGAACATGGAGTTAAGCTAGTAGTGTTGTAGTAGGAGTACTTGTAGCTAGCTACTCCCCAATACTGGTAAAGCAGTGCTTTCCTACAGGGCCTCAGCCAAACTGATGCCTCAAAGCAGGAGTCTTCAATCTTCGGATCCTCGGGTCAGAGTGGGTGCAGTCTGATTAAACAAGTGAAATCAGGTGTGGTTCCTGCTTGGTTGCAATGAAAGCCTGCAGCCACACCGGCCCTTTCTGGATAAGATTGAAGACCCCTGGGTCCCCTCGGGGCAGGGGTCTTATCCAGAAAGGGACGGAGCGGCTGTAGGCTTTCATTCCAACCAAGCAGGAGCCACACTTGATTTCACTTGTTTAATCAGTTCATCTTGATCTCCAATCAACTATCAAGTGTGCCTCCTATTTGGCTGGAATGAAAGCCTGCAGCCACACCGACCCTTTGCGGATAAGATTGAAGATCCCTACTTTAGACACACAAGGGTCTGTTGTGGCAATGGGCCATAGTGTAACTGTAGGCCACAAATGGCCCAACTGTAACCAGCAGCATTTAAAAGAGGATTCTGAAATTGTTAGAGCCGTCTGTTGCCTGCAAAATACATTTCAAATGCAACGAAGGCATGACAATCATGGACTCCACCTGCTCTGTTGAACTAAGCATGCCTTTGTGGGTTGACTGATTGGGGAAGGGATGGAGCTGAGCAGCCTTATTCTGGCTGGAGGTGGAGCTCATTTATGGGCCTTAAATATACAACGTAAACAAAAGCCTGAAATAAAGAAACTGCCTATAGTCATTGTTATTATTGTAATCAGATTTTCTAAGGTGTCTTTGAAATGATTAGAATATTACATTTCTAGAAACACTTTCTAGAAATAGAAGTGTTTCACTGCATCTGGAATCTGGGCCAAATATAGCCCAGAGAAATATATTTCAGTCCTGGAAAACCCGTCACTTCCAAAACTTTATATAGTAGAAAATGTCACCATGTAAAGAGTTTTCTAAAACCGCTACACATTTATGTTTAGCTACTCCAATGACAACTCCTTGGTGTAATGCTAGCTATTTATGTTTGTGCTAATGCTAATACTCAGAAGATGGAGACTTACTGGAAGCATTTGTAAATAGTTAATCAATTTTTTAATGATTTAACATCTGACATTTTTGTGAGCAAATTAGGGTAAGTGTGAATGGAAGGGTATTTTTTTTCAACATCCAGACCATCTAAGCAAATGGGACCTGTATGATCATGACACAAGCACTGGACCATCTCTCATTTGCTGTCTGAGAAGACTATTGTTAAAAATGCAGCCAGCAAATGCAGTGGAATTTTATACTTAGTGTACAGTATCAGGATATTCTATGCTAATGATCTACTCTTAACCATGCTGTTTCCATCTCTTCTCCAGGAGCTGCACAGCTAACATTAGGTAGGATTGTCTAACCGTCTCTGCCTTGATTGTCCAGTTGTCGGTGGTTCGTGACGTTATGTGACTGCATCTCGAGCACCCTCATTCTGTTTGGCGCTGTTTTAGCTGCTCTATTTTGGGATCTATCGCTCGGTGTTACAACAGTGTGGGTTCCTCATCACCATGTGGTCATGACTTGCTTTTTTCTTTGTCAGCACTAACACCTGTTTGTGGGACCATCATTCAAAATTTGCCTCTTATCTCACCATTACAGGACTGACAGTAAATCTACTAATGAACATATAATGCTTAATTGACTAATGGTCTTCATTTGACTCAACAGAAAGCTCCTAGGAATTGAACAGACCAAGTGGCTGTATTCCCATCCTTATGGACCTCCATGATTAAACCACTCTAGCAGGAACTAATCTCTCTTGAATGCAGTGTCTTGATTTTCTCCATGTTTTTCATTGGTTCTTTGTGTGTATGACTCCATTGCTTGTGTGCTTGTGTCTGAAAGATGGCGAGTGGTGAATGCTGGAATAACAACTGAGCTCTCCTTAAATCACGGCTCTCACTTCTCTCCACCTTTCTCGCTAGTCTTCTCATTTTTTGTCTTCTTCCTGCCCTCTTTTCCTCCACTCCTCCAGAAGATTGACATCTGCTGTTGTGCTATTTTGTAGGGGATGAGCTATTGGGAATGGATGGCGCTCGCTACTTGAAGCTGGATGACTTGAAGGATCAAGACGATGACTTCCTTTCACCAAAGAAATCTCTACGGGAGTTTGAGAGTGGGATGGGCACAACGTAAGCTTTGAGCCAAAAAGAGCAGCTAAAAAAGAGCTTAAGATCAATCTGTGACATCTAATATTAGTTAATCAAATACCCACGTTAATCCATATTAATGCTAGAAATAACAAAAGTAACATCTCTACTTCTCCTTAGACCCTACTCACCTGCTATTCCCAGAATTCCATGTGTATCTCCAGAAACTGTCATGCTTGACCAGGTATTGGTTTGTATCTTTATGGAATTAACACTTACAGTCTACTCCAAAATTATAAGCACCCTTAATAAAGATGGGTAAAAGTCTTTTTTCATCTAACCACAAATGTGGAGTTTTCTAGATGCTACAGGAACTTCGACTGGAACAGGGTTCTATGGTTAGATCAGTCGAAATTGACCTCTTTGGCAACTAACTCTCAAAGTGTAAAAAGGATGGTTATACAGAAAATAACCTAATCCCCAATGTTAAGTATTGTTAAGGTGGGATTTTTGTCTGTGTTGAATTTCACATTTTCTTCGCATTCTCTGGTTTCCTTTCACTGTTCAAAACCATGCAGATAGAGAGATTGGGTCTACTCGATTGCCCCAGGTCTGAATGAGTAGGTGAATGTACTATATGTGAATGGCGCTGTGCAATGGACTGGGGTGAATTCTCCTGCCTCGTCCTAATGGTGCCAGGACAATGGTGCCAAACCTTGTTTTCCCATCTTTACCCAGGGTGCCAATAATTCTGGAGCTGACTGTAATGATCATAAATGAAACTTTCTTTTTCTACTACTAGATCAAAGCTTTAACCTAAATGACTGCAATATATTCTTAGACTTTATGAGGTATATGGAATTACTGTCTCAGATCAAACACTACTGTGTTTACCTCACATTGCTGTTCTGCACCAGAACAGCATCCACAAAAACTAACTACCAATTTAAAAATCCAAAACAGGCACTCAAAACATTTGTTTTTGCATTTTTGCTTGTTCTGGTGGTCTGTAATGGCTCCCATTCTGCTATGTAGTGGGGATATTATGAGTACGCTACATCTTTATTGAATTTGCCATTGTAAAACACACTTCTAGAACTGTCGAGTGCACTATGTGGAATGAAGGCAGAGGTTGATGCAAATCTTAAGACCACCCATATTACTTTGAGCACAATGTAGCTGATGTAGCTACGTATAATGATAGAATCCAACAATCATTATAATTTCTGCTCTGAAAAAGTTTCTATAAATAAGTTTTAGGTGCATTTAATGTTTAGGGTGAGTAGTTGGCTATAGCTAACTGACTGACTTTCAGTTTTTAAAATATGCATTTGCAAGAATAAAAAAATATATCATAAATGGTAGGTGTGGCCGCTTGAGAAAGTACATGTCAGCATTACCAGTTGCTTGCTTTTTTCACTCCTTCACAGAGTATGAGTCATGGGTCAAAAAAAGAGTGGACACTGGCAGAAAATGTTCATTTTCAGACTGGATGGTCAGACTGATCCAGGTCTACTTGTCCACTTGTACTCGGTTTCTTTATTGCTGTGTATGTGATGCATGTTGTGTTGTGTCTCTGCAGCACACCCCTATCCCTTTGCCTAAGGAGTATGATGAGGACTCTCTTATCCCCAGTAGTCCTGCCACAGAAACCTCAGACAACGTTAGCCCAGTGGCCAGCCCCATCCACACTGGGTCAGTGGATACACGCTACGTTACTGGATCATACATTTAACAACATCAATTGCTATATGTTGTTCAGTGGTATAAAAAGTAGACCAGTTTGTTCATTCGTTGATTGATTGCTGGTTGACAGGTTTCTGGTGAGTTTTATGGTAGATGCAAGAGGCGGGTCTATGCGTGGCAGCAGACACAATGGCCTCCGGGTGATCATACCCCCTCGGACTTGTGCTGCCCCTACACGCATCACCTGTCGTCTGGTCAAGCCACAAAAACTCACGACCCCTCCTCCCCTGGTGGAGGGAGAAGGTCTTGCCTCCCGCATCATCTCCCTGGGGCCCTCCAGCATGCAGTTCCTGGGGTGAGCCTGACTTTAATAAGAATTAAAGCTATTTCTTAGCAAGTATGAAAGATGTAATAAAATGTATATGTAAATGTAATTAAAAATAATTGTAATAAAAATTAATCAAATTTGCTACATATATGCAAATGGTTGGCACAATATGCATAGGTGCATTGCTTAGGATTCTGCATTTCAGGCCAGTGATTGTGGAGATCCCTCACTTCGCTTCACTGGGAAGGGGCGATCGAGAATTGGTAGTGCTGCGCAGTGAGAATGGTTCAGTCTGGAAAGAGCACCGTTGCCGCTATGGTGATGATGTCCTGGAGACTGTGCTGAATGGCATGGATGAAGGTAAGACTCACTCATTATTTATGCATCCCCACTGCAGCCTTGTTCATCTAACTCCCTAAAGAATATTTAAGTGTGTTTTGCCAGGATAATCCATGAAGGTTGTATACAGACCCCTACATAACAAAGGGTTTCTGTAAAAACAATTCCAAGTAGAAAGAATGCCAGAGAAACACTGAGTGTAGTGCATCACTTGTATCAGTGCAGACCTTATGTCCTGACTTTCTTGCTCAGATCTGGAGAGTCAGGAGGAGCTGGAGAAGAAAAGAATCCGCAGAATCATCTCCACCGACTTTCCCCTTTATTTTGCGGTGGTGTCACGTGTCCAGCAAGAGAGTGATTTGATTGGTCCAGAGGGTGGACAGCTGATCAGTAAGCTAGTGCCCCAGGTTCAGGCCATCTTCCCTGAGACGGCAGTCACCAAACGAGTGCGACTGGGCCTGCAGGTGAGATGAAAAGATTCTTTGGATTGGTCGCTCAGCAAGGGTTCTTATGATAAGTGTTCATAACTTCTTAAAGGGATTCTACTTTAAAGCTTCTTTTGAAAGGAAGGAACCATTCAGGAGTTGAGATTTACCATTTTTGTCTAAGAGTGCATTGGTGAATTACAGTCAGTCTAGTACCCTGATGGCATCTTTGGTTTGTTCCTCTGGGCAAGCCCTTACAAATTCCATGTAGAAACTTAAAATGGTTTACACTCAAGTGAATTACACTCAACAGGAAGCTAAGAAACCATTAAAGAACCATTCAAGAAACCTTTGAGGAACCCTCAAGACAATGGTCTGGAGCAAAATAAAGGCAACTTGAGTAAAGGCAGCAATGCCCAATCCCGCCCTGCCTCACCCGTGCCATGCCTCAGAAAATTTCACATTGATACAGCAAAATGCTCTGTAATTGTTATTTAAAGGAAAACTTTAACCTGACACATTGAATATATTTATAACGAACTGTTTGTGATGTGTTTAGTGATTCTGGTGCTAATTTGTTGGTTGGTGCTGTATTTCTGTTATTCCTGTGAGACGTTAGCAGCTGTGTGCCACATGGAAATCACAGGTGGACGTTGTTATTGTTAGTTCAGATACAATGGTGTTAAATATTAGAAAAAAATTCAACAATCTCAAACACAAGGGATACTGGTCAGGTTTCTTGGTTAGTTCCTAAAAACAAACGAGCAAGAGTTTCTTTTCTCGCTTCCCATTTTCCAGCGATATTCAATGTCATAATGAGAAATCCAAATTAGAAGTAGTGGAAACAGTAAATGCTCGACTCAGAGTCACAGAATGCAATGCAGCGAAACGTACGCATTTGTGCTGATTTAGCTAGTTAGCAGTTTACAAGATGATGAACATGCTTGCATTGATGAAAGTTGAAGCTTTGGATGCTGATCTGTCTGAACAGAGTGTGCATATGAGGAGCTGAGAGACCTGGATGTACTAAAAGGCTAAAGCACTGCTGCATCACTCTGTTTAGGTAGAGATGAAGCGAAGGCTAAATCACATTGCCCCACATTGCAGGTAGTTGACCTGCATTGTTACTGCTAACCAAAGTGAAAACAGACCAACATGTAGATGAAAGAAGTTTGAAACGAACAAAAGGGAATCATTTTTATTACAAAATAAATCTTGGACACCTTTGAACTATAATAAAGATTACTATGCTGGTCTTTCAGGGTGGATTTTTCATGTAAGTGTGCTGACCTTTTAGTTTGTGGCCTTTCAGCTGGGTGTAGAGAGGGTTCTGGTGGACTACTGCTTCGCATCAATCACAATGTGTGTCTTTGTGTATTCATTCATCTCTGTTTTCTCCATTCTACATTTTGTGCTGAAAAGTTTAATAAGCCTAGTTGGTCTTTTAATTTGCTTTGTTCAGTTCCACTGATGTAATAATATGTTTGCTTGCATAATCGTTTCCTGTTCGCTTCCTCCATTAAGCAGTTTGGCTGTTTGCTGCTGTCAAAACATGATGCAAATAAATGATAGTGAGTAAGGAATACAGAATACATGTGAATATACAGTATGTGAATACAGTGAAGGAATATATGTGTTTAACTAAGTCTTTTTTGTGTATTGAATATTACATTTCTCAGCTTGAGTATTTACTGTCTTTCATCGGGAACATTAAACTGGAAGTCTTTTCGTCTTTTGCTCATTATAAGCTATGATTTTTCAGGTGAACATGGAACATGGTGGAAAGGTTCTTCATCTCATGTTGTACACTTTTAACACAGAAACTTGGCGTTTATTTATCCAACATAATCCAAAATAAAAATGCATTCCTAAAGTCAAATACATTATACAAGTAAACATAGTTTATAATATACTGACCTTGACATTTTATCTTATCTTGATTCTCATTTTACTCAAAGGATACAAAATCACATTCTCTCTGTATTCGTTTGCACCAAGGTGCCTTTCATATGATCTGATCATTTCTCATCTCCTTCCTACTCTTCCTCTCCTCTCTTTTTTCTCATCTCATCTTCTCATTTTTCTCTCCTCTCTTCTCCTTTCCAGGCTCAGCCCATCCCAGACGAGTTGCTGACTCGGCACTTAGGGAACCAGGCCACGTTCAGCCCTGTGGTGACGGTGGAGCCGCGCAGACGCAAGTTCCATCGGCCCATCGGCCTGCGCATCCCCCTGCCCCCCTCCTGGAGGGAAAGTCCACGCGATGCTGGTGAAGGGGACACCACCAGCCTGCGCCTCCTCTGCAGCGTCATTGGTACAGTCTGGTTTTTGACATATGTTCCCATGTTTTGCTCTCTGTTAAAAGGATTTGCGGATGTATGAAAGGAAGATTAGCTTGTATTCCAGTGTGTATCAGCCTTAGCCAGTGTTGATGTGCTCACCCTGCCAAGGCTTTGGATGAGGCTGAAACAGACTGCCATCCAGCCTGGAAAAGGGTGCAGGGATAAAGATAGCTTGCACACGGTGATTCCAGATGGTGCTGGTTGTGAAACGAAGGACACAAAATGCTCACACTTTCTGAAAAAGCTGTGAACCCCTCCTGCAGGTGGTACGGCCCCAGCTCAGTGGGAGGACATCACTGGCACCACCAAACTCATGTACTCCAACAGTTGTGCCAACTTCACCACCAATGTGTCAGCAAGGTAAGATTCACTTCGAAACACTGACACTAGATCAACTATGCATTTTGCAGCAAATACAACCAGTCTATAGATATAAATTTTGGAGACTTCAATAGCTGACAGAAGGCATTGAACTAAAGCCAGACCTGCCAGCCATGAAGAGGAATAATGTGTAGACCTGCTGAGGGCGGATTAAAAACACTATATTTTCTATATAGTTGTTTTTCAGAGAGTTCAAATGACCTATGGAGCTGTCAATCATTCCAGATTCATAGACCAGTTAGCTCATCTGCTATTTTTATTAAGAAGAAGAATCTTTTGTTTACAAAATTCTGTGTGCTTATTGTTATATTTGTATAGAAGTAGACAAACTAGAGCTGAGCGTTCTGGAAGCTCGGAGCTCCTTAACCTCGTCCCCACTCTGCTGCAGGTTCTGGCTAGCCGACTGTCCTCGGACAGCAGAGGCCGTGACCTTTGCCAACCTGCTGTACCGTGAGCTGACGGCTGTGCCCTACATGGCCAAGTTTGTGGTGTTTGCTAAAATGAATGAAGCGCGTGAGGGCCGCCTGCGCTGCTATTGCATGACCGACGACAAAATGGACAAAACCCTGGAGCTGCACGAGAACTTCACTGAGGTGGCACGTAGCCGAGACATAGAGGTCAGCCCAATGTGGGATTAGAAAAGTGCTTAGGGCTTTTGCCATATTTATAACACACATGGCCTATTTACTGACTAGTACTTACCTTCTGCCATGTTTTTTGGTGTAGAGGAGAAAATGTGCCACATTAAACTACATTATATAGAACAATGTAGCATGTAGTTTTCATGAGTGACATCCATAAAACATGACATTATAAAAAGCAAGACCCACACACTATGTGGATATGTTTGATTTTTTTTCTATAATAGCACACCTCTAAGTGTATTCCTTACACACAAAATAGGACAGAAAAACTAAAATCTTACTCCATTCTCTTTAATAAAGTGCCCTAACTAGGCATGTACAGTGAAAACAGTCCTAGTGCCAGAGACCTGTGGTGCACCATAAAGGACACTGTGTTTGCATAGACTAACAACACTGATTTTCTTTCTTTAAGATATGTTTCAAGCCACTTTAGGAGAATGAATATATTTTATTGTGGCACAGATATCACTTTGTATGTTGCTATATAAACAGATCTTTTTTGTATAATGGGTGTCAAATGCTAATATAATAAATGGCTATGTAATTCCGGGATGCATTATATGAATCATATTTGTCTGTTGGCAGTACTTGTGTGTTTATATATATTAAATGGGTGACTCACACTTAGTCTCTGACTCACACTGGCTCATGCTACACTCTCTTTGCTTTTTTTTTTTATTTCTGTTTCTCTTACGACAGGTAATGGAGGGGATGCCGCTGCACTTGGAATGCTCCGGAAACCTTGTGCCAGTGAGGAAGGCCACGCAGCAGCCGCGCACATTCAGCTTTCAGGCCTTCAGAGACAACAGACTGCCCGTCTCGGTGAAGGTCCGTTTATCTGTCTCTGTCCATGTCAGAAAGGTCTTTAGTGTATCCCAGCAGCATATCTTGTGTCTATTATGAATGAATTACCTTTTTCATTCATTTTGTGTGCACATTTTTATTTCTTATCTCTTACAACCATCTATTATCGTGACCCTCTTCATCCACCAGCCTTATCCTTCTTTCCAGCTTCATTCTCTGTGACATTCCTTGTCCATTTCTGTCTGTTATTGTGGCTTCTTGTGGTACTTTCAGTGACCATGGTGTAGCTGTAAACGTTGTCTTGCCTTGCCTGCTTGCCTACCTTTCTGCCTGCTTGTCGGTATGTCTGTCTTACTGTCTCTCTCTTTCTTTCTCACGGTTACTCTCTTACTGTCTGATCACACAGACGACAAGGTAAATGTGAAGGTAAATCTCTCTCTCTCTCGCCTGCCTATGGACTGCTTCCATCCCTTCCCCGTCCCCTGTCCCCCGTCTACCTGTATGAGTCATCCCCGTGTGGCTGACCTGTCTAATGCCTTTTACTCTCTCTCTCTCTCTCTCTCTCTCTCTCCATTTCTGTCACATTCTTTCACTCTTTTGTCATCTCTGACATCTCTTCCCTCCCTTTTTGGGTGTCTGGCTCTCTCTCTCTCTCCATCTATTCCTCCCCCTGTCCTCTTGTCTCGGCTTCTCAGGTCAGAGACAGCAACAAGGAAGCTACGGGGTTCCTGTCTTTCCTCCGCAAGTCCACCAAATATGAGGATGCACAGCATGTGCTGTGTAACCTCAACATCACCATGCCTCCTTGTGTTAAGGTACTGTTTCTTTGATTACGGTACTTTTCCACAAGTGACTCTATTATAAGTGTATTCCAATGAAAAGGCAGCATTTTTGGGGCAGTATTTGCTCCCTTGTTGTTCTCTGAGTTTCTTATTTTGTCCAAATTTATGGGCAGCATTGCAGGTATTCTTGTCGGAAAAAACAATCTCCATGACCTCCTATAACCCTACAATCAAACGGCTGCTCCAAACATGGTTATGGTTATGGTTACTAAGTATTATGTAATACTAGTAATACTAGGTATTGCTAGGTGGTTAAAAGTAATTAGTTGTCTTATAGCTAATACATGTAAATTACAAGCAGTCAATTCATGGTGAAAATTAAGGAGCTAACACACTCGCCCGCACAGCTTATATGGGTGGCTTTAGCCCCAGAAAAAAAGCTGGTGCTATTTTGGGATCCATCCAAGCCAAATACTAGGAGGAGTCTCTCACACACTTAACTTATCCGTGACAGATTCACTTACTGAAGTCCTCTATTACTCCTAAGGCTACTCCTGCCAACATTTATGATTTAGGCACAGAGTTTATGATTATTGACCCATTGTTTTGG
Source organism: Pangasius sanitwongsei (assembly GCA_037576675.1). Taxonomy (NCBI): domain Eukaryota; kingdom Metazoa; phylum Chordata; class Actinopteri; order Siluriformes; family Pangasiidae; genus Pangasius; species Pangasius sanitwongsei. Next base: position 12,339,418 of record CM075017.1, on the reverse strand, counting down.
TGTTAGGAGACACCTGAAAACTACTCTTTACTCTGTTTTCACAGCTAAAGCAACTGGGAATAAGATTCACCAGCTGGGACGTGAAAGACTCCCATTTGCTTTTAGTAGTGGTTATATTTACTTCACACTGAATTTATGTAGGTGAACTTCAACCTGTGAATTCATGAGCCTCAGTCTGGTCAGTAAAAATAAATGGACAGCAACTTTTGGCTGTTTTTCTTTTCTTGCTTTGGCACACATCTGAAGTTAAATATCATGGCCAAAATCTGGCGTTAGTTAATCAGTTTGTCTAAGCGCTGCCAAAAAAAGGTCGAAATAGATAGGTAGCAATGTGCTTTATTTATAAAGAGCAAAAGTATTTTGCATTTCATTATTGACAAACAAAATTACAGGGTGGATTCTGTGTCACCATTTAATAACTTTCATTATTGTATTCTTAATATTCTTTTGAATATGTTTTTTTTAATTATTAAGTAACTTATATTTCTGTTTGGACAGCCAAGTTAATTGACTTGTTCGACCTGTTTATTTCACGTCAGTAATATAACCAGTTTTTGGTCGAAGTCCGTATACTGATCCTCAATTGTACAAAATAAATCAGTTGATCAACAGTAAATATCTTTGACTTTGCATTGCAGACATGCACTTACGTATATGTACTTTATGTCTAAAATAAGCTTATACACTCACCTTTGAACTAATTGAACACTACAGCGATATCCATTATAAAAGCTAATCTTCATTTAATTCAGCTGAGAGATTAAACATATTAACCCAGCCATCCTACAGGTATGGAATTCCTATTGCTTTAAAGCATTGCTGCATCTCAGTTCTTCAAGTGAGAAAGAGAGATGCATCTTATTGTTTGAGAAACTAAAATTATAAGGCTAACTAGAAAGCTCTGTATATAAAATATATTTTGTCTTGCGTCCTGATGTATTGCTTGCTGCATTGCATTGTATATAGATACAGCACCTTTTTGTGGACAAAAAGAGTGATCTTTAATTTTTTTTTTAATCTTTTGGTTTTGACTGGTCACATATTGGGGCAACAAGGTGGTGCAGTGGCTAGTGTTGTCTCCTCACAGCCCCAGGGACTAGATGTCTGTATGAACTTATGAATGTTTTCCTCGTGTCCATCTAAGGCAGGAGTCTCAAACTCAGCTTGGCTGGGGGCCATTGCTGTGACTGACATCTCATAGGAGGGCCATTTTTACATTTAAGCACAACAAGAAAGCACAAAATTTCTGGAAATTTACTTTAATTGCTGAGATGTTAGCTCACATTTCTTTTAAATTACATTACTAACATATTTTTGTTATACTTAACAAAAATGTAAACAACAGTGTCTGTGCATTATGTTATATAATTTTTATTTTTAACAGTTACCTACTTTATTTTAACTTAAGTAACTTATCAAAACCGTGCTGAACTAACAACCTTACACTGAACAAATGCGATCCCTGAGTACGTTTGCAGACTATTGTATTTCTTGCCAGACACTTGGCAGTGCTTCTGCTCGCACAACTGAGCCACGTTTGCCCTGATGGAGTTCACAGCTGAAACCCTGAGTACAGCTTCAAGATGAGCATCACTAAGCCTGGACCTGAACTCGCATTTATTGAAGTTCATAGTTGAGAAAAGTCTCTCACGCAGATATGCGCTTCCAAAAAAGGCGACCTTCAACATACAGTCCTTCATAAACTGCCCTTCAGTGAATGGCTTTCCTGCTTTAGCGCTCATCTCACTCACCACATAACTCGCTTCAGCTGGAGCATCAGCATCCTTTCTGGCTTTGTGGAAAAGGCTGTGCTGGGACGTTAGCTCTCTCTGCAACTGCGTGGCTCGTTTTTTTTCCTCTCGTCTTCCTGGTACTTCTCATATTGGTCTCCGTGTTTAGTCGAGTAATGACGCTTGAGATTGTATTCCTTTAGAACGGCAACTTTTTCTTTGCATATCAGACAGGTGGCATTTCCATTAAACCCCACAAAAAAAAATACTGCAGTGTCCATCTTTCCTGAAACTGTCCGTGTTCATCATCCATTTTCCTTTTTGGTTCACAGCCAAACAAAAAATAAACTGCTAAAGCCCTGAAACCAGCTAACTTCTTATCAAGTTTGCCGGCAAGTGTGGGTTTTTTACGCTATCACTATTTTTTTCTTTTTATTTTTTTATTGAACTGTGTTTTTGTTTCTAGTACATATTGAATGGGTAGTTTAAATTGCTATGAAACAACTACAAATAATAATAATAATAATAATAATAATAATGATAATAATAATAATAATAATGATAATAATAATAATAATTAAAAAAAAATAATAATTTAACGTTATATTTTTGACGTCAGTTGCGGGCCGGAGGGAGGGAGGGGGAGGGGGGGCGTAAATGGCCTGTGGGCCGGCAGTTTGAGACCCCTGATCTAAGGGTTTCCTCTGAGTTATCTGGTTTCCTCCCACCTCCCAAAAAACATGCCACATAAGATAAATGGCCCCTTGATGTGAATGAGTGTGTGAATGGGTGTGTGCATGGTGCCCAGTGATGGACTGGTGTTCCATTCAGGGTGTATATTCCTGCAATTTTCCACCATGAGTCCACCATAACCCTGACCGGCATAAAACACCAACTGAAGATGAAAGAATAAATTGTCATGTATTTTTTGCTTTGAAAAAGGTGTATTTTATTGACTCTAGTTGTGGCATCACATTGAATTGACGTGTTCTGTGACTGACGTGGAACTTATGTCTTTTCTTGTGACCACTCCAGTGAGGGTCATAATACTGGTAAAATTTGCGAACTGGTATTTTCAAATACAGTTTCTACCACTGTTGAGCAAAACTACTGACTATATCCATATATTTTCCCTAAAACATTACTTGTCGCAAAACTGCTGAGTGATAGTTTCTGTCGAACAAAGGTGGGCAGACAAACATTTGAAAGGCATTTTTAAAACTCCAGTTGTCTTCTCATTATTTTCCTCCATGACAGATCCTGGAGTTATTTCTAGCAACAACAAGCTCGAAGTGTCAGGCAAATAGGATTCATGTCTCAGCAGGACAGATAAAAGCAGGTAACCTGTATTTTGTGCTCTGTATAATTCAGGTGGCAGGTGGTGAAGAGCGCAGAAGGACTCTGACGCCACTGGCCCTGAGGGAGAGGTACAGCGCCCTGAGCGAGTCGGGCCTGGGTAAGACACAGCGCCCCCATGCTGCGGGAGGACACAGGGGCGCGCTCTCTGAATGCCGTATCCCCTGCTTTCTCTGGCTCCTACTGAACTCATGCATGGCTCTGACTGAGCTCTGGATGCCAAGCCCTGTCCTCGACACCCCGCTCTGCCATGCAGGGCCGATCGTAATCAATCAGAGGTAGCTCCGTGGGGTCAGGGCTTCCCTGCGTCCACCCAGAGAATGAGCAGTAATGTAGTGCATGCTGCTGAATCTGATATGGTCCAAGTGCAGAATTCCTAATTAGCATGGCAAGAGAATGAGCAAGGGGAGAGGGCTGCTACGATGCCCGCTGTAAAGAAGCTGAAGCTGAACAGCTGTATGACAGACTTGAAGGGTGTAGGTGGATGGATTGGGGTGGGGGTGAGGACCCTTTACAGGCCAGGCTATATAATACCAGGTTAAAGCAGATGAAGACAATGCAAGTCTTTACAAGTCATGTTTGGGTAAGTACAGATTACCTAGCACTCTCCGAACCATTTAAAAATATTTACCTTTTTTTAACGGATAACTTTCTGGAAATCCATCCTCGGTGCTTTTAAGTGAGTAAAGCCGGCTTTACACTGAACAACTTTTTTGGGCCCATTTTGCTGTTGCAGACAAAAATCACACATCGTAAAACAATACTTTGATCGTGAGATTGGCAGCGTTAGAATGTATAATGAGAAGCGATCGCAGAGGAATTTTTTAATTAAAATCTCAGAGTGTGAGCTTTGCTATGACACTTGTATAAAAGCCACCAAAAGGATGACGGCATAGGATGATGTCAGACTCATGGGACAGCCACAAATACGGTAGTGGTGATGGCAAAATATTAACGAAACATGCTAATGGACAGAAAAAATATCCTTATTACCTGAAGAATGTTTGTGTTTATGAGAGCCCATTTTCAGCATGAATCCAGATCACACTGATGAGGTAAGCAGAACGTAGTAATTTTCTTTAATTGTGGCTCTATTATTAGGGGATCTTCATTGTACACTATATGCCCAAAAGTATGTGGACACCTGACCAATCACACCTATATGCGCTTGTTGATAATCCCATTCCAGATCTAGTCCCCCTTTGCTGTTATAATAACCTCCACTCTTCTGGGAAGGCTTTCCACTGTATTTTGGAACGTGGCTGTGGGGATTCAGCCTCAAGAGCATTAGTGAAGTCAGCCACTTATGTCGGGCGAGAAGGCCAGGCCTAGCGTTCCAATTCAACCCAAAGGTGCTCAGCGGGGTTGAGGTCAGGGCTCTGTGCAGGCCCCTCGAGTTCTTCCACTCCAACCTTGCCAAACCATGTCTTCAGGAATCTCACTTTGTGCACAGGGGCAATGTGGTACAGGTTTGGGCCTCTTAGTTCCAGTGAAGGGAAATCTTAATGCTACAGCATACAAAGAGATTGTAGACCATTGTGTGTTTAAAACTTTGTGGCAACAGCTCGGGGAAGACCCACATATGGATGTGATGGTCACAAGGTGCCCACATGCTTTAGGCCATATAGTATATAATCTGACATGAAGAAACATGTTATCTCACAGTCTGTTATAGAATTCAGCCAAGAATTTATTGGGATCTCCTATAATCTTATATCTCATAGTGTGACAAGTAGTAATCTCAAAAGACAGCTAAAATCGCACAGTGTAAAACCGGCTTAACAGATGCCCCGTAGTCTCTTACTTAGTAAGGGTGGAGCTGAAGTTGAATTTGATCAGATTCTTTTCTCGTATTGGTTAGCGCAGTTGTATTTACACAATACCATATTTTAGCAGCATAACTAAAATAGCTAGCTGCCTAAATGCAATAAAGACTAACCTTATCCAGCTACCCATTTTTTGTACCTACCTGTTTTGTAGCTATCCAGTTCTGCCAGCTAAGCGGTTTTTATCCAGGCATTTTTACATCCAGCAACTAAACTATGTCTGGATATAAAATGTCTTCCCTCTTCTTATATAGTGCACTACATATGACCTAACCACTTTTTAACACCCTTTGTATTGCATATATGAAAATGGGAGCCATTTCAGATTAACCACAGTTAATAGACAATTTTAAAATTCTGTATGATGCCATCACAGAATAAAAGACTTACATTTTTAAAGCCTTCGCTCTTTATTTAGCTTTCAGTGTTTTGTCACATCACTACAAAAACGTTTTCTGTGTTATTGAACATTGTGTAAAAAATTTGGTTTGCAGTCAAAATCACCTTCAACCTGTCTAATTGTAATATAACCCAGTGCTGTTACTATACTTTTATGTATATCAGTGTATAATTTCATGCAATTTTGTTTTTAAATAGAATACTTAGTCACTAATGAACAAGATAGGAAGTATTCAAAACGAAAAAAAAAAAAATGCTAGTAATAACATTACAGATTTAACTTAATAAATAACTTGAGCTCTGCCCGTGTTACTCAGGAATGCCTGTTATTCGGGAAAATCAGAACGTGCCGTGTGTAACTCAGGTTCACAGTTTGTAGGCTAAAATTTAAAAACTTCATGTGTACATTAAATTAAATTTATAAATATGCATACGCTATATGTGGTATATACACTATATGATATGTAATAATAACAATTATACCCTGATCAAGTTAACGCAATTCATGAAGATGAATGAATCAATCAATTTGTCATGTATAATTAATTGTATATGTATATGCGTATAATTGTATATGTGAATAATAATTTTATTTTAATTATTGTATAGTATTATAAGTAAAATTAACATTTGTCTTTTTTGTTCCCAGCTGCTGTGAATGCCTTCGAAAGGAGAGAGCTGAAGATCACACTGATCGCTGAGCAACTGGGTTTAAGCTGGACTGGTACGGGTTTGTGTGTGTGTGTGTGTGTGTGTGTCTCTCTCACTCTCTCTCTATCACTGTTTTGCTCATCTCCTCTCTTTGTGTTGTGCCTCTGCAGAACTGGCCAGAGAGCTGCAGTTTGGTGTTGATGACATTAACAGGATACGAGTAGAGAATCCCAACTCCCTCCTGGACCAGAGTACAGCTCTGCTCAACCTGTGGACCAGCCGAGACGGCAAGAGAGCCCAGAGTGAGCATCTCTCATTATACTGCTCATCTCCCTGTTTGTCTACCCTGTAACGCCTGAGCCTCAGCCTAAAAGTGGCCACATTGGTATATCTTTATATTTCTGACTGTAGGTTGGTAATATATGATGCTTTTATGAAGTGATATATGTCAAACGTTTGACTTAATATCTCATATGTTTTACTTCATATCTCAACATCTCGCAATGTTTTTTTTTTCTCAAAATAATAATATAATAATAACAAAATAATAGAACAGAACAGAACAGAATTTGGACTATTATCTCTAAAATCTTTTTTATATTGCCTGAAAGTGTTTTATTAAGTACAATTGTTAAACCTATCCCAAGATTTTGACTTTTCATCTCAATATAATGAAAATATTGAAATCAAAATGAAAATTCTGACCTACGTCAAAATGATTTATTGTACCAAAAAGTCAATCGCTTGAGATAAAAACACTATTTTTACATAATAAATCATTACTTTGAGATAATAAGTCACTCATAACATAGAATAAGTCAAAATTTTTGACATACTGCTCCCAAAAACAGATTAAAAATATTATATAATTTCTTTTCAAAACGTAATCTTTTATATAGAAAAAAGAGACTTTTTTTTGTAAAGCAGTGATAGTGTGTCTGTTCAGGGGTTAGAACAGATCCTGACGTACGGAATTATTGTTGCATTATTTTCCTCATCCTCTTTACTCCCTCCCTGAACGCTAACACATACTACAGGATTCTGTATGCGTAACCTGCTTGACTTATGTTTCCAGCAGTGGAGAACTTGTATGGGGCGCTGAAGAACATCGACCGGTTGGACATTGTGAAGTCCCTGGAGGATCCAGTGCCACAGGCAATACCCGAGGCGGGAGAGGAGGGGGCCTGCAGGCTGGCCGAGCGCGACTCCACCCTGCTCTCTCCCAGTGTCGTTAATGGTAAGAACAGGCTGCGCAGTGAGCTGATTCCTCACCACAGTGCTTTATACTCAGTACAGTGGTCCATGGCTCTACTCCTTAACCAAAAGTGCATGTGTTGGGTCAGAATCTGCATGGGCACTCTAGTCCCCAAGCACTAGGGGGCGCTTTCACACCTATTAGTCTGTTTGCAGGGTCTGAATCAGAGAAATTGATACATTTGGTTCATCTGCTCGTTGGGTTGGCTTGGTTTCACACTCCATATAATTAAAGGAAGCGAAAAAACAAAAAAATACATATGTCTGAGGTGCGTGTAGAACTGAAAACGTCCTCGAAAAACTTGTTCATTTGTTGGATATGGCAAAAGAAAAAGTTAAGCCAACCTTTTCTAAATGCAAAAATCACCCTAGCACTGAGGACACAGAAACGGAGCTAAATAAATGATTAGATAATTGTATTAATAACTAGTTTTAAACATTTTATGTATTACACCAAATGTTTTTTTTCTCTTTTACTTTGGGTCTGTCCTTTGGCACAGTTTGCGCCTCGTGGATCAGTTTAGCAGCTATTAAAAAAAACTGCTTCAACTCAAAACACACACCACGGGGTCAATTTAGAATCAAATCGCTTTCTCATTAGAGTTCACTTGCAAGTGACCGAGACCACCTCGCTCAGATGCTCTTGGACCTGAGTGTGGATGCTGTGTTCTCACCTGCCTAAAGACTCAAACTGAGAGGGAGAACACACGGGAGTTTGATTCAAACAGAATAAACACTTAACATGTGAAAGCATCCAGCAATGTTATGAACAAATTAGTGACATGAAGGAGATGGTCTCTGCTGTGCACCTTCTTTTCAGACTTGCAGAATGCTTTACTGACTGATTCTAGCATGAGCACATAGAGTTATAAGGGTTAGCTGTGTTCCTTCACAGCATTTGGCAGACACCCTTATACAGAAGGAATAACATTTATACAAGTGAGCAGTTGAGAGTTAAGAGCCTTGCCCAAAGGCCCAGCTGTGGCAGCTTGTCAGTGCTGGGATTTGAAATCATGTCCTTCTGATTGGTAGGCCAACATTTTAACCACTGAGCTACTGCTGCCCAGTGGGTCATCAAAAGGAGCCTGTCACTGACTGACTGAATGTCTATAACGGCATCTCAGCTCTGCCCCAGTACCAAAAGTAGTGTCTAGCTGCAGCCTCGTGGGCCAACAGGTTGAGCAGGAGAATCTCAGGCTTGCTCTGTGTTACTCAGAATAAACCACGACCATAAATCATATGTTGTCTGTAAATATGTTGTTTAATTTCCTCCGAATGTCCTAAAAGCTCAGCTAATATAATATAGCATAGTAAAAGACAGGCTACAGTCTGTAACTCTACACCTACAAAGTGACCTATATGGTATCTGGACCTGATAAACAGGCACTTCAGTGTGTATTATACCCAAATAGTAAGTATTTCTACTGCACATATGATGATGAGGCAGGCCGCTCTCTCTTTCTCTCACTCTCTTTCTATGTTTCTACTGACATGTCATCTGCAGCCCAGCCGCCCTACTTTTCCTCCTCACAGCTCTCCTCTACGACCTCTGACCTCATAACAACCTCATGCTGACCTCCTCTGGGCCTCCTCCTTCCTCTCATCTCAGTTTTGCTTTCCTCTCTTGGTCCTGTGTTGTGGAAAATAAGGGGGCCTTTTCTCCTCCTCCGTGCGCATGTGCATGCTGCTTGAACCAACTCGTGTTATGTCGCAGGGAAACACCACTACAAATAAAAATGTTTTGTTCTTGTTGTTTTTTTTTTTTGTTTTTGTTTTTTTTCTGTAACCAACCTGTGTAGGCTCTGCATGGCATGCTTTCTATGTATGAGGTTCTCTTCATGTATAGTGACTTTGTCAAATGTCTGGTTATAAAGAGTATTAACGATCAGTGAACACTTTGACGTGATTCATATGAGCGGCGCACATAACGCTCTCCAAAAATGCCTCTCTGTGTGACCAGGTCATGATGCAGAAGCGTTCTGAGAACATTATGTGCAAAATGTGTTTTGACATTGTGTGTGTGTGTGTGTGTGTCCATGCTTTAGAAAGCAGGGTAGCAAAGCTGATATTGATGGTTGTACTAACATGGTCACTGAATGAAACCACATAAAACCTGTTTAGTTATAAATCTAGATTGCAGACTGAAGCTGCTATCACAAGGATGTTTTGGTGTCCGTTAGAAAATGTAATAATTTCTGTTGCTAATTTTATTTAAATTGATTCATACTTGGACGCTTGTTAGGAAAAAAAAAATTCCTTCACATTCGTTTTTGTGCATACACAACAGCTAAATAAAGAACGTTGTTGAAACATTTATAGAAAATAAAATAAATTATGTCAGTGTATCATTTAATCACGGTTATTCTTCTGCAATTACTATGGTAAATGAAGAAAAATGAAAATGTTCAGAACATTTTCAGAGCAGGGCTCTGGATGAGAGTGACAAGTGAAACCGCACCCTAGACCAGGATCGACTCTCTGTCTGACCAGGGACAGTTTAACATTGCCAAAAACATTAGATGTGCCACTAGGAGGAAACCACTGCCAGTCAAATCCTGGAGTCGTAAGTGGTTAAAATGCGGCGCTTGGTCTGTATTGGTCTTTATTGTGTAGTTTATATGTAAATAATTAGGAAAATTATTAAATATATTGGTTACCTACAGATACCAAGATGTTTTTGTTAAAGCAGCTTGATACAAATAGAAAGACATGTTAATACAGCCCTGTTTGTGTGTGTGTGTGTGTGTGTGTGTGTGTGGGTGGCTGGGTGTGGTGTGTGCCCTGTGTCTTTTTAACCCCATAATGTTGTTGTGTTTGTGTGTGTTTCTGTATTTAAAGACCAGTAATTTGACTGAGTGAATTCTGTAATGAGTCTCACAAGCACACTAATGCTTTAAACCTCATATTGTGGTGTGTGTTATTGTGTGATGGTGTGTTTTAGTGTCTAATGGTGTATGTTAGTGTGTAGGGGTGTGCGTGTTAGTGTGTTAGTGTGTGGTGGTGTCTGTTAACGTGTAGTGGTGCGAGTTAGTGGAGTATTTGACGTAGGTTCTTGTGCCTCACACCATGCAGTGCTTCTTGCTCACCTGTCTGTTGTCATAACAGGAGGGACATTGAAGGTCTCTGGAAAGAATCTCACACTCTTCCTCCTCATCCTCATACATCCGTTTCTGTTATTCCGTTTCTCCTTATTTATTTCTTTAGTACTAATATTCAGTGTTTGAATACAGAGAGGTATTCACCCCATTGTCCATTTCCACATTGTGTAATGTTACAACCTGGAACTGAATTGGACTCAATTGGGATTTTTACCATTTGATTTACACAACAAGTTCCATTCTTGGTTGCAACCCCACCTCCCCTGGGTCAATACTTGATAGAACCAACTTTAGGTGCAATTACAGCAGCCTGTTTTTACTGATCTTTCTTAGCAAAATTGCTCAAAATATGTCATGTTGGATGGAGACTGTAGGTGGACAGCAATTTTTAAGTCTTGCCACAGATTCTCAACTGGATTGAGATCTGGGTTTTGACTGGGCCCTTCTAACACATTCAAGTTGCTGGATTTGAACAAGTCCAGTGTAGCTTTGGCAGCATGCTTAGGGTTTTTTTTTCCTGTTGGAAAGTGAAGAGAGGCCTCTGCCCCAGTCTCAAGTCTCTTGCAAACTAGAACAGGGTTTCTTCTATAATTGCCCTGTATTTGGCTCCATCTATTTTCTTCTCAACCCTAACCAGTTTCCCTAACCAGCTTCCCCACAGCATGATGCTGCCAACATCATGCTTCATTGTGGATGGTGTTCTAATGATGATGAGCAGTTGTGGCTTTCCACCAAATATAGCGCATTGTACCAAGGCCAAAAAATGTTTATTTTGGTCTCATGAGATCAGAGAACTTTTTCCACGTTTGCTGGGTCTCTAAATGATTTTTTTTCCTAAATGATGTTTTTTTTTTGTTTTTCAATGTGGCTTTCTTCTTGCCACTCTTCTATAAAGCACAGTTTTGTGGAGTGCCTGGCCTATGGTTGTCGTATGAACAACTGCTCCTATCTGAGCTGTGGATCTCTCCAGCTCCTTCAGAGGTTCCTTTCGCCTCTTGGATGCTTCTTTGACTAATGCCCTTTACTTTCGGTGGTCAGCCCTCTCTAGGTAGAGTCATGGATGTGCAATATTTTTTCCATTTTTTAATAATGGATGTAATGGTGTTCTGCAGGATGTACAAAGTTTGACCAAACCCTGATTTATACTTCTCCAAAACTTTGGAACTTGGTTTAATAGCTCCTTGGTCTTCACGATATGGTTTGTTTAGGTTTGTTAATAGTCTCTAATAGATGCTTACGTCTTCCGGGTACAGGTGAATTTATAGAGATCACATGACACTTTAATTGCTTATAGCTCACTTCATTCAACTAATCATGTAACTTCTGATGGCAGCTGATGGCCCCAGAACTAATTTAGGGGTTTCACCACAACACACAATCACACAATCACAACTATGCTTTTTATTTGTAAATAATTTTGAAAACTTAGAGATATAACCAAATAGGAATACATGACTTTTATTGAACAGATAATGTGGTTTAAACGGATATAAAATACATATATGAACAGGAAGCTCGCTTTTTTTTTTTAGAAAGCTTTTCAGAAAAGGCAGACTAGATCCCATCATGACTTATCCCGTGAAGCAACAAAATGTTTGCACAAGTGGATGGGAGGTTTTTACTTTCCTGTGATGTGGACTTAGGCAAGTGCAAGTACACAGCTTGAAGCGGTTCTTTCTAACTGTTCAGGGTCATGTTGTGTAATTTAGCTACTGGTTTATATTTATATGTTGGGAAATAGAACCAACTAAATTCATTAGATTCATTCAAGTAAAGATTCAAATTCAAGTAGATTTCTACCTAGAGGTGTAACCACATACGAATACATTCGGACTGAACAGACAACATGTTCTGAACAGATACAAACAGAGATATGGATAGGAATAGGCACATTATTCTTTTTATTTTTAAAAAGGTTCACACAGGATCCCACAGAATGTAACAAAGAAGTCGTGCAAGTGGGAGGTTTTTACTTTCATGCAATGTGGGCTCTTGCTTGAATGGTGCAAGTGATGCTAATGGTACAAAGGCCAAGTTCATTAACATGATATGATTTGAAGGCACACTATTCTTTTTTTTTTTCCATCAGTGGATTGACAGTGATCCCAAAGTGGTTCTCTTTCATGAATACATCTTACAGTTTGTTTTTTAAAGGTGCATTAGGCAAGATTTGTCAACCTTGGGCAAGTGTTTATTCTGAATTTATCTATGTTTCTTGTCGTTAAATTTTTTTTGAAACAGTGATTTTTTTGCTCACAGGAGAATTACCTGGCTGTGCTGGGCTCTTGCCAATTTCACACTGAGGCCCCATTCACACCTGGCATTACAATGCATCCTGGGTGATAGGATCACAAGTGGACAGCGTTAAGTACAGGTGTGAATGGGGTCAAATGCGTTTTCAAAGGCGATTAAAACCGCTGAAACAGGCCGTACAGGTACATGAGATATGATTCACGGGACATTTCTACCTGAACATAAACGCAATGGAAGACTAATAATGTAATAAATGTGAAACGATATGTGAAATCCGATATATGTGGTCACTGAAGACACATTGATAACACCAGGTGTGAACTTCTATGCGTCTCGGCTGTCCACCTGTGATCTGAACGCTCAGGACGCATGGCATGTATGGGCGCTGGAGTGTGAATAGGGAGTCTCTATAAAATGACTGACAGGAGCTCCATCCAAACACAATCAAGCATTACAGACCAGAAAGCAGTTCTCTAAACGGGTTTTCTAAGCCATGTAGTACACTTGTGCTAAGGTCATGGCCTATCACCATCATTTTTAAAAAAAATCATTTTCAATATATATTTTCAGGTTAGGTCTACTAGTAAGAAATAAAAAATATATATATCGACTATTGCACCTTTAAATGAGAATAGAGCTTATTCTTTATTTATTGGAGCAGACAGCCTGTAATGTCAGTCTTACAATTTAAAAACAAATAGATCCTACAACATTTTAAAAGAGCAGTTTGGAATTCTTACAGCCCTGCAAGACCAAATATGATAATGAAACCACTGACTCCACCCTTGAAATAACCTTTTCACAAATAAAAGGAAGGAGCTGGACGGGTCAGTTCTGGCTGGGGTTGGAGCAAAGTTCTGGGCCAGAAAAATGTAAACCAAAGTCTAAAAAAAAAAAAAAACTGTCACAAAAGCCTGTATGATCATTTGCTTGGTGATGTTGTAAATCAGTCTTTCCAAGGGACCTGTGAGCTAAAGTATCTTTTAAGGTATTTTTGAAAGTTTTCAAAGTATTTTTGAAATGAAACTTTTACAAACGGCACCTCTAACCCAAACCTGCCTGCACATATTTAGCTTATACTTTTATCTAAAAGCTGAAAGTTTCTCCAAATGACTGCAGACTTTCAGTCAGACATCGCCCCCTGTGGGACTCCTGTGAGTTGCAGTATAACACTGCTAATATTCTTATGTTACTTCCATTTCCAAGAACCATTATTGGAATTAAACTAGTGGCAGAAACAAGTTTCACTAAAACGACATTTTATTTATTCATTTTTTTTTTAATAAATCTATTTTGTATTTAATAGATTTAGGTTAAGCTAACATAATTATTCTTTATTTGTAAGGTCTTTAATTATAGAAACCCCCTTGGGTTGTATTATCTTGCCTTCATGTTATTACTTTTTTGTGCATCATTGTATTATTACAGTGCTTTCATGACTGTTATTATTATTCTCATTACTGTTATGACTATTGTTATTAGTATTATTTTTATATTAGCCTTATGATAATAGGGCTCAAGTGATAGTGCTTGGTATTAGGCAGAGGTAAAGCTGTAACTTTAAGTTTCCTGACATGGGAAAGTCTTCAGGACAGACGAGTTTATACTGTGTGGTTTCTCAGTAAAATAACAAGCTTATATTGGAAAGACAGACCTATAAAGACCTATAAACAGATAAAACCTATGATGCGGCGTTCTTTAAAAACATGTATAGAATTCTAATAGCAAATTGCTGTGGTATAATAGGAATAAAACACTTGCGGGTGTGCTGTTACAGTGAAATAGTCTAGGAATCAATGTAGTGTGGATAGAATAGGTAACATAATCAAACTTTCTGATTTTAGTAAGATCTCGGGCTGCTGCAATCTGGATTAACTGGTACGTTAATGATATGAGGTTGTGAGTTGGGTATGTCTGTATTGTGAGTTGGGTTGTATTCTTTTTTGTTTAGGATTACAAACATTTTCACTTTTTTACTTAAAGTAGCAAATTCAGTTTAAACAGTTTCACAAGTTGATTAGCCAAGTCATGTCTGATGTATGACGTTTCCTTCTTTTGATTTGCCCTGTTGCTCTGACACCAATTCTACTAACAAGTAATGGAATTTACTTTAAATGAATCTACCAGTTTAGCGTGTTTACATTGCTTGTGCGATATAACAATTCTATCATCCATACATGATATTATACTGCCGAGATATAAAGTCACATTTATGCTTATTATATTATATTACCAGCTCTGCCAAGCTTTACGCATTTTGCAGAGGCGCTCCTCAATTTAAACTTGAAGTAAGCTAGTATGATACATTATTACACCCTCCCCTACTCTTCTTAAACCTAAAATGCTAGTTTTCCTGTCTTTTTTAAGGCTAGTGGTTTGTGGTTCTGGACGATTATATCGTTTACTGCAATATTTAAAAATGGAAAATTGCAAGCAGGGAAAAATCAAGAATGCCCAAGCTTAGTGTGGAGTGACACCAAACTATGTGCTATAGAAGAAAGTGATTTGGAGTCAACATTCTGTTCATGTTTATGTCTACCAGTGTGTCATACAGTGTCAGAAACCACACCAGCAAATCCGCAAAAGCTGTTTGAGGCCACATGCATGTTTGATGAATTAGACACAGCTGATATTCTGAGTGTTTGTAGTTTCCCTTCAAAGCATGTGCACATAATACAGTATATTAGCAGGCTGCAAGCACATCGATCACAGCACTGAGAGGTCCAGATCGCCTCCTTTTGTCTGTGTGGTGTTAGCGTTGCCTCTTTTGTGTGGCCGTTTCTCAGGTTATGGGCTGGCGCAGGAGGAGCTGCTGTCTCCGGCCTCAGTGCAGTACAGCCTGCCCTCTCCGCTCGGCCCCGAGCCCTACTGGCAGGAGGTGTCGAGTCTGGAGTGCGCACCAATTGCCACCACCGAGGAGGACACCATGATGGAGATGTCAGAGGTGCAGGTGTGGCCGGCAGGCATCAGCCCGTCCCTGGTGACGGTGGAAGACTCGTCTGTAGAGGGCAGCAGTCGAGCAGACGACTCGGAGCCCAACACTCTCAGTCTGCCCTGTAGCAGCAGCCTGGGGCGGCCCAGCAGTGGAGCTAGTGGGGCCAGCGGCTCCATCATGGAGCTAGAGGAAGAGGAGGAGGAGGAGGAGGTGGATGAAGAGGACATGCCACATGAACTAGACAAAGAGAGGGTCCATGCCAGTGGTGCCATCCCCAAAGCCAACCACAATGGGCAAGTTGGAGGTCAGAGGTCGGAGAACAGGAGGGTGGAGGTGGCGGCGGGCAGCAGCATGGCAGGAGGAGCTAGAGGAGGAGGAGGAATAGGAGGTGGAGGGATTGGATTAGGCGCAAGCTCAGGGGAAAAGTTTTCTGTTCTTACAGGGCAACAGATCTATGCCCAGCTGCGTGAGAAAACCGGCCTGACACGAGCACTCGAGCACAACGGAGACAGGTATGTGACAGACCACTTCACCATCTCCTAACACTGAACTGTCTGTATTTCCACTCATATAATTAAACAACTCTGTTTATTTGTTAAAATGATTAAACATTGAGCATATTATACCTGCACTTGAATAATTAACCTGAGTGTTCTTGACCAGGAGCCACATTGGACTTTTGCCTTGCTATTCTTCTTTCATAGTACTACATCAATTCCCATTTAAGCAATTAGCTTTTTCTTTAGGAAAATTTTATTTGCACTCAGTCTGACCACAGATTAATAGCTTGTATCTGTAGCTAGCTATATTTAGCACTACCTAGGTCAGCAGGTTAAGTGCTGCAAAACACTAAGCCTTTTTCAGGCTTAATATAACCAGCTAGCTAATGTTAGAAGTTAATATAAACATGTATTATGCTGACTTTAAATCCATGGTAGCTCATATTTGCTAGCTACCTAATAAGGTCTGTGAACATACAGACACACAAAGTGATAAAGTAATACACATTTTTATTGTATTATAATTTAAAATGGATTAAATTTACTTTTTGGTTATTAATCTACACATAGCAATCCATAATGACAAAGTGATTCTAGAGACATCTCACGATAATTAAAGTTTGAATGCTTGGTCTGAATGCTTAGCTAAATGAGATCTTTCCACTTTAAAAAAATTGCAAAGATGTCTAAAAACTTGTTTTCACTTAATCATTATGGATTACTGGCTATAGACTGATGGCCTAAAAAAGGACAATTAGTCCACACAAATTAAATCTATAACACAATACAACATGAAAAAACTGAAGGGGCCTGAATACTTTCTGAATCCACTGTATATGAATGAATGCCACTGACTTCCTTCTTCCTACTCAAAGATTCCATAGATGGACTCAAAGACACGCCCACTCATTACCAATGACCTTGAAGCCACTCCCACTCAGAGCTGCTTTAATTTTTATGTTCTTTGAATGTACTCATATACAAAGTGCTCTGTGCTTTGCAGACACTGTGGCTATAAAAAGGCAGTGATTGGTTAAAGGGAATTTTGATTAAAGGAATCATATTTGTCGTACTATTTTTATTCCAGGCATATTCACAATCTCACCCATGTGATCGTGTGTGTGTGTTGTGTCTCAGGTTAAGTAGCGGTGCATTTCAGCCCTTCCTCCAGGAGAAGGCCATGGAGTGTGTGATGGAGCAGAGCCAGGCCCGTGTGGCCCAAGAAGCCTTGCTCACTCCGGTACGCGACACGGGCCAGTCAGAGCTCCTGCGTGGGAGATTTATGGGCACTCAGCCCTTTGAGAAGGGCCTCGGCTTCTCCCATCAGGATGCACACAAGGCACAAATACGTTCCATCGTGTCCTCTGGCCTGTCCAGCTTTATATAAAACCTTGTATTTCTGTTCACTGATGAGAAATGTGACATGTCATTGTTCTTGTTCGCAGAGAGACGAGCCAGTCGATTTCCCCAGTGAGCGTCTGAGTGAGGAGCAGTTCACTGACGAACACGGCAATGTGGTCACCAAGGTGGGTGCCTCGCCTGGTTACGGCTTCAGCGAACACACTGGTGTTATGATCCCATTCAGTTCAGAGCACAGGTGTGAAACTCACAGCCATGCCACATTACATTCGGCCATGGCAACCTTGCAAAACATGATGGTGAAACAGCTCATAGTACTTACTACCCAACATTTACACTATCTAGAATTTACACCAGAACTATAACATACTGACCTCATTCATAATGTTATATATTTTTGATGACAGCTTCATATTATATTATATTATATATATATATATACAGTATTTATATTAAAATACTTTAATCAATATAATAAATGTTATCACCTAGACCTACAAGTGCATACATTTGAATAGTTTCTGTTAGCAATTATTTTTCCAAATAGCATCCTATTCTACTTTCAGACCCAGTTATCGGTGTTAATCGAGAATATATAGAGTACCTTGCAAAAGTATTCAACCCCCTTAAAAGTTGTCAGATTCGTCTGGATTACAAATCATACATACAGAGATTGTTCCGGCCAGTATTGTTTATTGCAAGATAATATGCTCTTAAAGTAAATTTAAGACAAATAAGACAAAATTCATTATTTGTCATGAGATCTTTCATGCTGCTTGCATAAGTATTCAACCCTTTCATGGAGAACCACCCTTTGCAGCAATAACAGTTTCAAGTCCATTGGGGTGCTGTAGGTTCCTACCAGCTTTGCACACAGTTTGGGAGTGATTTTCATCCGTTCTTCCTGGCAGATTCGCTCCTCGTTCTTCAGGTTGATCTGGACTTTGACTTGGTCACTGTAGACATTCACTTTTTAGTTTTAAACACTCCTACAGTGCACTGGCCTTGGGTTTGGGACTATTGTCCTGCTGAAAGGTGAAGTTTCTCCCAAGCTTTCATTATTTATTTTTTTTAGGAGACTTGAAGCAAGTTCTCTTGTACTATCTCCATGTATTTTGCTCCATCCATCTGTTCTTCAATTTAGACAAGAAGTGCAGGTTCTGAGGATGAAAAGCATCCCAAGATCATGATGCTCCCACTACCATATTTCACTGTAGGGATGGTGTTAATTGAGGTATGCCTTGCGTTAGGTATGTACCACAGATAGCACTTTGAAACTTGTCTCAATACAAATATCGCAATCTTGGCCTCATTACACCAAAAAAACCACATGTTCCTTGGGTCACTCTCATGCTTTCATATGGCTCTTCTTGATCTTCCACTCTGCCATGCAGTCCTCAATTATGCAGAGCCCATGAAATAGTTGTCTAGTGCACCTTCAATCCACTCTCAGCCACCGTACTCTTGAACTCCTTCAGAGTAACTGTTGGCCTCACTGTGGCTTCCCTCACCAATCTCTGTCTTGTTTTTGTGCTGAGTTTGTCCAACCTTTTAGATATAATTTCACACCATGAAATTCTATTACGTTATCTTTAACTTCCATTGAATGCTCCTTAGCCTTCATTTTCACTCCTTTCCTTCAGACCAACAGACGCTTCAATGACGGTTCAACTGAGGTGGTTTTTCTCCAGAAAATGGGAGGTGTTTTAATATTTCACAGGTGAAGGCCAATTATAAGTCAATTGTATCCTCATTAGAGACAATATCTTTCATCTGACTTTGGAAATTCGCTGTGAGAGAACATGAGTTTGCAATTAAATAATGGCAGGAAGAATATGCATATTTATAATTTATTATTCAGATAAATCTGATACATTCCAGGGGGGTTGAATCCTTTTTAAATAAAAAATGAATAGTCTTGCCTAATGGCCCCTCAAGGGCTCACAAGAATGCTGATGTGGCCCGGGCAGAATATGAGTTTGACACCCCAGCTTTAGAGGGACTGAATCAGTGTTTCTGAGGCCTTCTTTCCTCTCCTCCTCCTCTTCCTCCTCCTCTCTCTTCCCTCCTTCCCTGCTCCAGCTGGGTGTGGATGTGAAGAGAGGAGTGCAGGCAGTGAAGCACGCCAGTCTGAGGAGTGTAAAGCACTGAAACTAACACACACTGTCCTAAAGGTATGGGATAGACAGAGCAGGACCTGAGTCTTATTCCTCAATTTTGGCTTCTGAGTAATGCCTGAAGTGATTTTTACACATCCCTAAGCATTTACTGGCTTTCTGAACAGTAGATTGGGTTCGGTTGGGGTTACACTTGATTTGAATTGCTGCTCATTCACTCAGGATGTCGATTGTAGTGAAGTGTCAAAACTGCGCAGCTTGTCATGTCCTGAAGTCTTTCCTGTGTCACTTACAATTACAGCTTTATCTTTGACTGTTACAAAGCGCTGACACTGGAGACTCCTTTAATAAATGTTAGCAGTCTCCTTACAGAAAACTTCACCATATCCACAATTATACTTTTTCTTTGTTAAATAGTAGCGCATTTTCAAAATCTGTTTATTATGAGTCTTAGATTATGTGAGGCGTTCATGATACAGTTCCCTATGAATGTGCTGTTGCCATAGAAATCGTAGCGTATTAGAACGAGCACATTAATATAAACCTGTGATTTGCAGCTGCACTACTGACAGAACTACTGTTCTATAAAATTATTCAGATTCCAGAATTCAGCAGCACAGGAGAAAAAATACACGCAATATATTAGCACAGAGTTAAAGGCAATAAAGGTGACAGCATGTGACAATTATTCACCTGTAACTTGGGCATTAATCAGGGTGGGTTTTTCAGGTCAGCATGATGAAATGCTTCTTTATATAATGTGTATTTTTTTTTTCCTCTCCTGCTGTCCTCCAGGGCCGGACGTTCACTGCCAAACCATCCTTCACCCAAATACATTTGGGAGACAGAACGAGACGAGAGGTGCACGAAAGGCGAGATGATGGGAAGAAAATGGGAGGCGGGGAATGAAAATGAACCACAGCTCCACCAACACATGAAAAAAACAAAAAAAAAAAAAAAAACAACAACAGAAATGACCAAGCAGCACTTGAGAAAAGGGAGGAGAAAACTAAGGAGATCTACCTGTACTTTTGTAACATTTTTAACAACAGTGATTAAAAGAGGACTAACTAGCTTAGGGCATGATCTTTTTTGTATAAAAGTTCATGGAAAAAAAACAATGAAAAAAAACAAACAAACAAACAAAAAAAAAAACAAAAAGTGCTTCCTGTCAACTGTAAACGCATGATCGACTGCTGGTGCATGCCCTATGACCTTTGAGCTGTCATTATCTATCAACTAAAAACTGGATGAGGAAAAGGGCCGTCGCAGGATCAGGGGAGAATTTAAGGATTTGGAACAACACAGCCAAATAAAAAAAAAAGCAACAGTTTGACAACACGACACAGCGTAAAGTTCACGCTGAACCCATCAGTGCTTCATCTCCACAGGCCCTTTATCCTGTTCTTAAATGTGATATATGCACTCTATGCTAT
This sequence comes from Pangasius sanitwongsei, assembly GCA_037576675.1. Taxonomy (NCBI): domain Eukaryota; kingdom Metazoa; phylum Chordata; class Actinopteri; order Siluriformes; family Pangasiidae; genus Pangasius; species Pangasius sanitwongsei. The sequence continues at coordinate 12,318,504 of CM075017.1, read as the reverse complement.
GCGAACGTTGTCGTGTGTGTGTGTGTGTGTGTGTGTGAGTGTGTGTCCGTATATAATGCATGTATACTCGCTTCCGGCTGCTGAATGTTGTTTTTTCTGCTGTGACACTTTTTTCTTGAGTGTGTGAAGGAGATTGAGAGCAAGCCTGCTGCGCTCTGCTGTGTGTGCGCGTGTGTGTGTGTCTGTGTGTGTGAGAGATTATGGACTTTTGTTCTTCGTTGTGAAATGTGCTTGTGTTTCCTTAAACAGTCCTCCATGTTTTTGTCACTTCCGGGAGGAATCGGAGGATCCCCCCTGCGTAGTGGGAAGATTTCAAGAAATCGGGTTCTCCAGCTGGAGGTTGTGTAATTTCTTTTTGTCAGTCTATGTGTGCCAGCGCAACACCCCAATGTCCCTACTGTTAGATACATGCTGTATGTATGTGTGCTCAGTAATATGTAGAGGAGGTAAAAATTGCATATTCAGAGAAACAGATCATTTCAGCCAAAAATCCTTTAGAATCTGTGTAAGCAGAGTGCTCCTAAAGCTGAGGTGAAAGTAATTGCTATTCAGAATTAGGCAATGATTAAAGACCTGTGAGAGGAGGTGTGTATATATTGATATAATTAATATTATATAGTCTAATACCACAGTGCTGTTGAATTCACCATTCTGATTGGTTAGAAGGTGTTGATTATTTTTTTTATAACAGCAGCTCTGACGATAGTGCAGCTGCATATCACAGGTTTATACAGTATTAATGCGCGCATTCTAATATGTTATTGTTTCTATGGTAACGGTTCATTCACAGGGATGTGCAGGTGGACAAACTACCTAACTCGGTTCAAAACGTGTAATATGATGATATTGGTGATATTTTGTGTAAGGAGACATTAACGTTTATGGAAGGAGGCTCTAGAGGTAAAGCTGTAGCTTTAAGTTTTCCGACACGGGGAGGTCTTCATGACTGCAGAGTTTATGCTTTGTGGATTGTCGGTAATATGACAAGCTGCGTTTTTTTTTTTTGTCTTATTAACTTCAAAAGAGTGAAGAAATTGTGACTGGTGAGGGAACAACAGTTTACAGCTGCTATAACCTAAGTGAGAACAGGAACGAACATGTTTCATGGACGCTAAATGTCACTATAAATGGCTAAAAAGTATGACGTGACATTCTGTAATTTAAAACATTTTGATTGTTGGCAAATTGTTGTGTTATGAGAGGAATAAAACACTTCGGGGTGTGCTGTTATAGAAAAATAATCGGGCCACATCACAACACCCTTTGCGTATCGGCCATCCACATTAAAACCCCATGGAGTGAATTTGCTACATCTAAACATCTAATTTCAAATATCAACAGGTTTCACCTCTTATAGCTGCAGAAGCACTTTGTTTGCAAATATAATGTAGGACCTTTGACTGAAAAATTGTCTCTGAAAATTTCTCTCTCTCTCTTTCTCTCTCTCTCTCTCTCTCTCTCTCTCACTCTCTCTCTCACACACACAGACACACACACACTCTCTCTATAGTGCTTCCCATTTATTAAATTGTGTGCTTTCTTGTTTCCTTTCCTTGCTTCCCTTCCTAATATTTTGGCTTCTTCCTCTAAGGGACACAAGGAAAGGCTGCAAGAAAAGGAAACACGGAAAGGGGAAATCTGTAGCAAAAAGATTTGCCTAATAAGATGCTCTTGCTCACTGAAGCCTCAGTAATGTGATGTGATGTATTTCTGAATTTCTGCACAGCCATATAACACTATGTTCACACTAGCAAGTGACAAGCGTCTCGTGGGCGTTTAGCGACCGCTATTGTTGTCTCTTGTATTCGTGCAATGTCTGGCCTTTTTTTTTTTTTAGTTCCTGTGTGAAACAGTAGTAACTACATATATAAACCTTCTAAAGCCACCTAGTTAAGCAGAAATTAAATAACGCGCTAATAAGTGTGAAAATTGGTAGTCTGTCCTTAATGAGAGGTCATATATGACAAGATAAGATGAATAAAAGTTTTGGAACTAATTGCAGGTAGGAACTGAAGTTGTGAGTGTGTAACTGAAGAAGCATCGATCGCAGGCGTCATCGGATTGGGCCGAGGAATCATTCGAGCCAGAGTCACACATAGTTAATTCAGACATTGTGTGTCGCTCGTCTCTGTCGCTGGAATTGTGGCTTCATATTGCACACATATGTAGAAAATGAATGGTCGCCTGTCCCTTTGTCACATTTTAGCGTGAACATAGAGTTACCCGTCACTGACCGAAATGGACTTCCATACACACACCAACCAGTAACTAAAACATTGCATATATGCGTGCTTAAATATCACCGTTTTAGCCTATACAAGTACACATATTATACTTTACACCTTACTTCTTTTACTTCTTGTTTCTGTATCATTTATTGGACATGTTTTTTTTTTTTTTTATATATATTCTTGTTCTGGAAGCCTCTTTGCTTATCTGAAATGTTTAAAGAACTGATACATCCTTAAAGATGGACGGTAGGACTGACTGATCAAGGAGGCATCAATTAGGACACTGGGAAGCACCCACTCTTTATCTTCTCTATCTTTTACTCTATGTTCTCTATGTCTGTAGCTCCACCCCTTTTAAAGCCCCGCCCACTCTGGACTCCTAGTGAATGATGTAGCACATCATGCTGCTTTCATTTTGCTGTCCTGTTTATGTTCATTCTACATTTTCAGGGCGCTTGATCCAATTTGCCCCCTCACTGATTACACTCCGAGTTACTGCTGGTGCGATGCATCTGATACAGGATGGCATTTAAATCTATTTAAAAAAAAGTAAACATTTCAGCTTATCCTTATAGGTGTACAGTAAAGCACAGACAGATAAAAATCTATACAGACAGCACTGTGATTGTCCACCTTGAAATTAACTGACCCCTGAACTGTGACAACTGTCTGTCCTCTCTTGGTTTTATATATAACACACACACATACACATATGAATACCTTTTGATTTACAGTAAATATCCAACGCTGAAATCTATGCGCATCCTTAATCATCTTTATTTTTATGTTCATGCACAAATTCCCAATCAGACTGAAACTATTTACGCTTCCACTACCAAAGCAATAATATCAAATAATATCAATATTATGGTGACAGTTTGGCATTTGTGTGTGTGTGTGTGTGTGTGTGTGTGTGTTCAGTGTTTCCCTAGTAGCATTTCTATTCGACTCTGTTGATATGAGTATATACATTACATATGAGTATAAATAATCATTATGAGTATTAAAGTTGCACTGTGTGCAAGAGTGTGACATTCAAACCAACTCAAGTTTGTCGACATGAACTCCAGGGGCGCTGTCTGAAAGCTGCAATCTTTGATGCTTGATTGATGTTTGACAGACTCACTTCAAATGTAGCACACAATCTTATATGTTATTTATGTTCCAAAAAAGAAAAAGAGGTTTTAAAATATATATTTATGACTCTTTGGCATGAATGATTACAAGAATGAATGAATGATTGATTGTATTGATGCGCAGTAAATAATCAGTGAGTTATGTCAGTAATGAAAATCAGTGATTGTATATTTATTGTTAAAGATTTCTCTGTGGATGAGTGAAACCCGTATTCTCTATACCCCTCACCTCCGCTCACTCCGATTCTCCTGACTCTTTAAACTTCACTCAGGTTTTTGTTTTTTAACCAATGATTTTTTTTTCTTCCACTTTCCACAGTCAGCTCTCTAAATGCTCTCTAAAACCCATGTAACGTACATAAGTGAACTTTAAAGTAGCAGTTCTGTGACAACTAAAAATTCACACAATTTCCCCCGCTGACCAAATGTAGTCAAGACATTTATAGTGTCCAACAAGCTTTGAGGCTAATGTAGCTAACATGTACATTTACCTCTTCAACACAGTGAACTGTAGAGTCAGTGTTATAGTTTTAACAAGCGAATATATCTTTCTGTTGGTTTTATCTAAAGCAAATGCTTGTATATACAGTGTAACTCATTTAAAGGTAAGAAGTTCTACTTTGTTTACTGTTTGCGGCCATGTTGTTCTGACACCACTTGTTGGTCTTGGGGTTGAGGAGACCATCCCGCGTATACAAGTAGGAATACTGAGTTGAGGGGCCATTTTCTTTCCTTTTTTTCTTAGTCAAGAGATCTAGGCGAAGATCTAGTTGGCCATCTTGGACAAACAGAATCAGAATTTTTTTTTATTTTTAATCTATGCGGTTTCTAGGACCTGCCAAATTAGCAAAATTTAAAGATGGACTTGAAAATATAATTCCAGTTTAAATTAAAATGTGTAAATATAGACTTTTTTGTTGCTGTTTTGCATAATTAATTTTGTATATTTAGATGATAGATCTTAAAAATCAGTTTGAAGCAATTATATAAAGATTTAGGTGAATACTTAAAAAAAAAAAAAAAAAAAGATTTTGGCTGTGATAGACTTCCAATACTTGTTAGCTACATTAGTCTTGGACTTGTTGGACACCAAACATGTCTTATCTGATAGACTGCATTTGCATTAAAGGGAAAACAATGTGCAAATTTGGTGTTTTGTCAAACTGTTCCAGTGAGTAAATATTTACCTTGTTTATTTTCAGGGAATTAAAATTGTACCTGAGCATCATTTTCTGATAGTATGACCGTCTACAGATGTTCAGGGACATTGGGGTGTGAGGTGATGGACAGCAACTGTGTTTTGATGAAACAAGATCCATAACGTTCAGACTTGTTATTAGCCAAAAGGCCACTGAGCGGGTCTGAGAGGAAGGTGGGGGGACACCGAGGACACTGTGTCCTTTTAAAAAAAAAAAAAGGGCACCCACTAAATAAATACGCAAGGACGTTACCATTACAGTGTATTATGATGAGTTTATGTAAAATGTTACTCTTGAAACCCTAGAGTTCACCTGTACTCCTTTAGAGTGGATAAATGACAATATTAACGCAATATCATATTACTCTGTACTAAGGAATGCAACTGCGCACATGCACAGAAAATATGTTTTTAAATAAAGAATATATGTACAAATATATGACAAGAAATCTAATTATATACATTGATTAGAATGCTATGCACCCTTATTAGAATTGTTATGGATGTATTTTAAGCATATTATCTAGAACAAGAACATGCCCATACATGAACATGGGGAATGTAGAGGCTTTGTAGCTTTGAACTTGTTTTCTTTTCTTTTTTTTTATTGTTATGGAGAGAAAAAAAAAATAAAATCTGAATATGTATACAAGCCTTTTAATCAGATTCATTCTGACATAAGGATATGTATAGTTCATTTATCCTGCACACCAGCTCAGACCATTTACAGAAATTAATAAAGAAACATGTGACATATTAGATGCAGTCTGGTGTTGTGTAAATGTGTGTCGGTGTTATTACACTTTGGATTTTTTTTTCAAATTCATTTTTATTTTCAAACCATTTTCAGTTTCTATTTAATTACCTTTGTTGGTGTGCTATTCTTAGATTATATTGATTGATATTGATTGATATTCATTCATTCACTGTCAGGAACTGTCGTATCCTGGTCAGGGTCAATGGAGCCAATCCTGGTAACACTGGGGGCAAGGAGGGGGCATTTATTTATTTATATTTTCATTTTCATTTTTATTTTGTATTAACATAAGGCTAAGGCTCCTGCGCTCTCACTGCCATGGCCCGGGTTTGTTTCCAGGGCAGGGAACCAACCCAGCTACTGGGATTTTACTCTCAGTGCCGGTCCCAAGCCCGGATAAAATGGGAGGGTTGCATCAGGAAGGGCATCCGGTGTAAAACGTGTGCCAAATCAAACAGGCAGACCAATGATCCACTGTGGCGCCTCCTAATGGGAGCAGCCTAAAGAACAACAACTTTAGGCTACTTTAGGATAATTCTAGTTCTTTTGGATGTCCATAATTAAGTTAGTGTGTACTTTGTGCAGGAAAGTTAAATATATTGTGATATTACATATTTTTTCTACTTACTTACTTTCTACTTACTTATAAAGGATAAAAGCTTTCCAGATATTAAAGGAATGATGATTCAACATACATTCGTGGTCATCCTCATAGGTTTCTAGTTGACGACAAAATGTCACAGTTGAATCAGTGTGGAATCATGGGTGAATTATTAAAGTTGCATGCACATTGGATTGGAGATATGGCACTGAATCAACATAGAATGGTGGTTAATTCAACATTTGTTCAGTGTGGACAAGTTCACTGCTGGCTGATTTAAACACAACATAGACCAGAGGGTTTGAGATATTTACCAAAAAATAAATATTGAAATGACTGTGTCGGACTGGCAATCCTTTACATATTTTGTGTAGGAGCTCCCTATTTTAACATCAGAGTATATTCGAATATTATCACTCAATAATTTGCCAAAAGAGCAGTCTAGTTTTTTCATTAAAAAACAGCACATGAGTGAATCTGGAATGATTGACAGTCCTGCCCTGTAATGTGAAATAAAAATAAAAGGGTGAATGAGAGGCGAAACAGCTGTTGTTTCTCTTGCATATTGGTTTATGTGTTGTCGGTTCACCACCCAAATTATATATTATTGTACTTTCAAATACAATTGTGACTGCTCAAGCGAAGCATTACGTATAAAGAAATGCTTATTAATACTTCTAGGTTCCTAAATTGATCACTGCTGGAGGAGCTGTGAGAAGGTAACAAGAATAATCCGTTGCCAATGATATGGCCTACTGTTTATGCCTAATATTATTAGTATATTATTATATACTAATATTATTTTTTTTTTCCCAGGCACCCTGTGATCTCTGAGACCAGGGTAGGTTTCAGAAACGCAATGCCATTATCTGTATCTGCGTCTGTTTCTGTTTAGTGCTCAAAATATTCGTATCTGTTTTCATAGATGCTTTTCCTTCTTTTCCTCAGTCTTTTTGTGGGAAACAAGTTATCAGAGGTGTGCATTTCTAATTTGCAGCATCTGCATTATGTATCCATTGTGCATGCAACCTGGCCTGCTCCTGGGACAAATAACAGGTTCATTAATATAAGAACACGAAACATAACAAAGAATAGGAGATACCCTGTTTGTTTTTTTCATCAGTGGTTTGCTCCAGTAGCCTAAAACAAAAGAAATATGCTTTCAGAAGGTCTTTACAAAAATAGCCAACAGATTGTGCACAAGGCAGTAAAAATATTAATTTTTTTTTAGACAATTTTAAATCTTGTATGTTCATTGCACGTGTCATGATTGTTCTCCTTTGTTATTAAAAGACAATCTTGGAAGATAAGACAGTCATTATAATAAAATTATCTGGGAACATCACTGCTTTGAAACATAGGTAGCTTGCTTACTTAGTTATGTTAGATAGCAGATAGAAAGCTTGACAGAAAGGTCCACTGGTTCAGGAGTTGAGTAAACTTCTGCAATGTTCTGCAAATTGCTATTTTTAAAAAAAAAAAAAAAGATTTTATAATTTGTGAATACAAAATAACTTCTTTTTCCATCAGACCTGTTTTTTAAGGGTTTGTAAGTGTTTATAGCATATAGTGGTACTGAAAAAAAAAAACTTTTGGTTTAAATCCAAATATGAAAATAGATACAAACACATGATAGACTGCAGTTATATGAAAAAATGCATGCTGGGGTGGTGTGATGCAACACAACAGGAAGTGGAGCGTATTATATTCATAATAACAGTCTTCATGGTCTGGAGTGTATTATTGATTACAATGATTACAATGTTTAATTTATTAAAGAAACAACTCGTCACTCATTTTACCGGTTTATAGTTTATAGACACCTGACCAATCACACCCATATGTGGTTGCTGAACATCTCATTCCAGATTTAGTCCCCCTTTGCTGTTATAATAACTTCCACTCTTCTGGGAAGGTTTTTCACTAGATTTTGTTGTGTGGCTGTGGGGATTTGCCCATTCTGCCACAAAAGCATTAGTGAGGTCAGGCAATGATGTCGGGTGAAAAGCGAACAGTCAGCGTTCCAGTTCATCCCAAAGGTGCTCAGTCGTGTTGAGGTCAGGTTTGTGTACAGGCCACTTCACTTGGCTTTGTGCACAGGGGGATTGTCTTGCTGGAACATGTTTGGGCCTCTTAATTTCACTGAAGTTCCAGTTAAAGTTACAGCACACATGCTATACAGTTGTGTGCTTCCAACTTTGCAGCAACAGTTTGGTGAAGGCCCACATATGGGTGTGCACATACTTTTAGCCATATAGTGTATGAGTGCATAAAATATGGTTGATATTCTGAGTATTTATTAGACTTTAGTTAAAAATTTAGATAATGGTTAAAACCAGGTTGAATAAAAAGTACACTTTTTGACGGCTTTTCAATGTTGATTAGAGAGTATGTGCTTTCTGACTGTCAATCAGTGCTTCGTTGTTGGATTGACAATGATTCAGTGTTGAATCTACGTACCTTTGCTATCTGGGTTTGACATTAATGACAAACATTGAAGACACAAAAATATGCAAAGTAAACTTTATCATTTTTCATGCTTAATTATTAGTAATGCAATTAAATGTACAAAAAAAAACAACAAAAAAAAAACCAATCCTTAAATCATTTGTACATGTTTATTTACATGCAATATGGATTTTGAGCTGCAAAAACTGAATAAAAGTATATTAATATTATTTTATTTCATTATAAGATTGATCTTATCACCATACAGGCTGTTGATAAGAAATAAATCAAAATAGTGCGCTGCAAACTTCAGGAAATTAAGGAATCAATTAAAAGTTTACATAAAAGACTGAATTTGTAGGTAAAAGATTCGAATCACTTTGGAGGAAATTACTCGAATCGTTTGAATCACTAAAAAGAATCGTTTCACACATCACGTAAACAGCGGGACGTGTATTTAAGAACAAACAAACAAATAACCTACATTTCCCGTCATGCCCTGGCACTCCCGTGACGCATTATTAGGGCGCCACGATAACGTCACGGGCTCTGTTTCCTAGTGTTGTGTGTGTGTGTGTGTGTGTGTGTGTGTGTGTGTGAGTGAGTGAGTGAGTGAGTAAGAGAGAGAGAGAGAGAGAGCGTGGTTGTTCAGAAGCTTAGCATATTTAGCCATAGACATATAAAATACACTAGGTATTTTATATGTCTGTGTATTTAGCCATAAACCTACATTTCCCGTCCTGCGCCGGCACTCTCGTGACGCATAATTAGGGCGCCACGATAACGTCACGGGCTCTGTTTTAAATAGCCTTTTCCTAGTGTTGTGTGGCGTGTATATGGTGTGTGGAGTGTGTGTGAGAGTGTGAGAGTGTGAGTGAGAACGTGGTTGTTCAGAAGCTTAGCATATTTAGCTAGCTTGAAAGTGTGAGCGCGTGAATGAGATGATATAAAATCTCGGCTGGTTGTATTTTGTCATATTTGGGGGTTTTTTTAAAGAAAGAAGACGGAGAAGGTAAACAGATTTGAGTTGCTAAAAAGCTCACAGATTCCTGGCGAGCTAGCAAAGCGTTTGACAGGCAGTTATTATGAATAGCAGTGTTGATGTTGTGCTTGTGGTTTAGGGGTAAAAGCAGAGCGGTGAAGGTTTTGGATATAAACACGGTTCAGAAATGTCCTTAAGCAGACAGAAGACCAGCAGCCGCGCCATCCCGACCACCAAACGGGTGACCATCAGCGACACGGCCCATCTACCCCATGATTACTCCAGCACACCTGGAGGAACTCTGTTTAGCACCACTCCCGGAGGTACACGTTCATATCCTCGACTCTGATTGGTCAGAAAGTGTGAATTTTCTGTAACACTAGTGCAGATGCACCTCGCCTCAGGTTTATATTAATGCACTCCTTCTAATACCTTACCGTTTCTATAGCAACAGCTCAATCACAGGGACATGTATTATCTTACACACGTCACATAAAGAGATTAAAAACGTATTTAATCCTTAATATGGGGAAGTGTCCTGTAAGGAAAAGTTTATTTAACCTTTATGGATGGAGTCTCTAGTATCAGTGCTTTGTATCAGTCAGAGGTAAAGCTGTTTTGTTTTGTTTGTTTGTTTTAAACCTGAAAGTCTTAACCACAGACCTGTTTATGTTGTGTGGTTTCTCGGTATCATCACAGGCTGCATTTGTCCTATTAACTTTGAGAGAGAAAAAAGAGAGGATAGTGAGGGAACGACTGTTATAACATAACATACGATGTACCCTGAGTGATTAAAGGAAGTTATTTGTTTCACAGATGTTTTCACATATTAAATTAAGCTATAGACAGATAATAAGTATGACGTCACGGTGACGTGCTATTGTAGGAAAATAAACATCTTCAGGTGGTAACAGTAACTGTGCTTCATCGCACCAGCTCATCGTTGATTATTTTCCTAGAACAGCACAACACTGAGTGTTTTATTCTTTACTGATCTACCTACAAACGGCTGCACTGCAGCAGTGAGTGGCTGTCACATGCTCAGCCACATGCATTGTTTGTGTTTCCTTAGTTCCTCTCTGCACTCCTTCCCCATTGTATCCTTTCTTTCTTAGTGTTTTATGTCATTTTGTATGTCGTTGTCCTGTACTGCTGCTGCATGTTTTGCGCGTTCTCGTCCTGTCTGTCCTTTACGCTTATTCCTGTGCCCATTTTCTCACACGCTCAGTGATTACAGCACACTGGAATGTGACCGCCGTCATCAAAGCCTGGTGGCAGGGGCAGCTTTCTCACCCTGCATGCAATCTTCAGAGCCAAGAATAGCCCAGCCATTCTCATGCACAGTTTTCAACAGAGCTAATAGCTTCAAGAGCAACACCATTGAAAGACCTAAAACTTTATCATCTCTTTATTCTTTAAAAAAAAAAAAAAAAGTTACAGTTCACTTAATACAGCTGCTGATCAGAAGCCTTCGATTTCCAATCCCAGCTAACACTGATAGGTCATCATCTTGTAAATCGCTAACTACTCGAGCCAAATCTCTGCTGTAACTCGGTTAAACTGTGTCGTATAGTTCAACCTCACTGGAAAATGGTGGATGAGAAAAGAAGCTATTGTTTTATTTTTGGGAGTTAGCAGCAAAACCAGACCGTTATAATATTTGCACTAGGAATAACAATGTTGCCATGTGACGTCTTCATGACACACAACCACCAACGTCTCACAGTAATAATGACCAAAAAAATTAACTCCAGAATCTCCACACACACACACACACACACACACTCTTCAATATAAACTTGTTTAATGTGTTTCAGGTTGGAGTTTTCCTTTAACCTTCAGCTGCGTAGCTGTATCTTGTCTCAACTGTAAGTTGCTTCGGATAAAAGCATCGGCCCAATGAGTAAAAATAAAAAGGCTAGACTTGAGTCTCATGCTGTGACATTAACATGAACTGGGGCCTGGCTTATGGTCAACACACATCACTGTTCAGAGAACAGGAAAAATCATCAGGCTTTGCAAATGGATTGTATTAGAGTGACAAATACAGTGGTGGGAGCTGTAATGATATAAACAAGAATGCAGAAAAAAAATGTGTTAGCCATGGGAGATTTTTTTTTAAATTTAAATTTCAGTTTCTATCCAAGTAAAGGCAACTGATGTATTTGTCTTAAAACACTGTATAACTACACTCTCTTTCGAGTTGTTCTGCTCTGATATTATAGAAACCGTTCCATTGGCTGAAATCGTCCTGTATTGCTTATACAAAGGTCACAGTGCATCAGATGTTGTCGTATTTATGTGCCAGATAGAAATGAAGAGAGAGGTTTTTAACCAAATGTTTAAGCTAGTTTGCATTAGCTTACAATTCAGTGAGCTAGCTTGCATTGCAGCAAGGGCCTATAGCTACCTAATAGTGCTGTAGCTACTAATTATTGCTAGCTGTCCAACATTACTCTGAAGGATTGTTACTGGATAAGCTGAACATAAATAGTAAACAACAATTACAAACAAATAGTAACATGGAAATAAATAAATTAATTAATTATTATTATACAGTTAATACCTTAGTCCCTGCTTGTCTAGCGGCTAAGGCTCCAACGTTCTCTCTGCCGCGGCCCGGGTTTGATTCCCAACCCAGCTACTGGGAGTGTACTCTCGGCGCCGCTCCGAAGCCCGGATAAAATGGGACGGTTGTGTCAGGAAGGGCATCCGGCATAAAACCTGCGCCAAATCAAACATGCAGTCCAGTGATCCGCTGTGGTGAACTGAAAGAACATGTGCAGTTAATACCTCATGCAGGCACTTAAACGTTATCTACATATCTAGCTAGTTCAAGACTGTAGCTCTGATGAGGTCCTCAAGGATCAAGTGTAAGGATGATGTCAGAGGGTGACCTGATTGGCATGAAGGAACACCACAGTTATCATGGTTACTACGCTGCCCTCCTCCTCCAGGCCCCACCTCCAAGGTGAAGGCTGAATTGTAGCTGAAAACTGAAGATGATGCTGGTGACAAAGTTACACTTTGTACTTGCATGAGACAGACTTTCATTATTTGTTAGAAACATTAGCCTCATCGTTCCACTGCAAAACTAAAGAAACAAATGCTGGACACAGAACCTCTGTGGTAAAGTAAGAAGATGGGTACATTATTTATTTGTAAATCACATTTAACAATAAGAGACCAACAAGGTGACTGTTGGCGGCATGTGATGCATTATGGTTTTCCTCACTTCTTCTTTTTTGCACTGTTATTTATTTAGTTTCCCTTCTATCTCCATGCCATGAATCATATTACTTACATTTTATTATTATTATTATACTTATATACAGTCAGGTCCATAAATATTTGGCCATTGAAAAAGTTATTATTTGAGCTGTGTACCAGAGTACAGCTTTAATTTCAGCTTTAATTTGAGGATATTTACATCCAACACTGTAGCAATTACAGCACTTTTTTATATGTGCCCCTCCCCCCCCCCCACGCCCTACACTCTTCTTTCTAAGGGACCAAAAGTAATTGAAGAAAACAACTGGTGGATGACCGAAGTATTCTTTCCCTGGTGAAGAAAAACCCCTTCACAACAGTTGGCCAGATCAAGAACACCCTCCAGGAGGTAGGCCTATCTGTGTCAACAAAACCTCACCAGAGTAAATATAGAGGGTTTACCACAAGACGTAAACCATGGGTAAGCCTCAAAAACAGAAAGGCCAGATTAGAGTTGCCCCCCCCCCCCCAATTTAAAAAAAAAAAAACCCAAAAAACATGTTTAAAAACCTGTACTGTTCTGGAACTACACGCCTTGAGACAGCTGAGACCAAGGACAACTTCTGGGAAATGGTAAGAGAAGAGTTTGCAGAAGAGAAGGAACTGCTCGTGATCTGAAGCATGCCACCTTATCTTATGGCCTGGGCATGCATGGGTGCCAATGGAACTGGTTCCCTTGTATTTATCGATGATGAGACTGATGACAAAAGCAGCAGGATGAATTCTGTAGGGTTTGGGGTTATATTATATGCTAGGTTTCAGCCAGGTGCTTCAAAAATCATTGGACGGCGCCTCACGGTGCAGATGGACAATGATCCAAAGCATACTTCGAAAGCAACCCTTTTTTTTTTTTTTTTTTTTTTTTTAAGGCCAAGAAGTGAAATGTTCTGCAATGGCCAAGTCAGTCACCTGACCTGAATCTAATTGAGCATGCATTTCACTTGCTGAAGGCAAAATGGTTTGCAACCAAGTATTAAATACAACAATTTCATTTATGATTGTTAGTTTGTCCAATTACATTTGGTAAAAAAGTGCTGCAATTCCTACACTGTTCACCTGATTTGGATGTAAATAGCCTCAAATATTTTGCAGATGCAGTGTGAGCTCATATTCGTCATTTGAATTCATATTTATTATTTAATATCAACTCCAATATGCTGCTGTAGACAGTCAAAATAACAACTTTCTCAATGGCCAAATATTCATGGACCCGACGGTACAAACATACACACTAGCAGTCGCATTACTAATTTTTACCAGTAACTCAAAAAAAGTCATAGGCAATATTTTCTATAGTTAAAGCAAAAACTGTTTCTGGTCATTGCTATTTTTTAGGCTGTTTTAAGAACTTAACTTCAGTTAACACTCATACACAGATTTCCAGCTTCAGTGCTCTTTTAGGCTACACTGTTAACAGTGATAATAAACAAATTGGTGCAATAAATGTGCAAAATATTAAATCTGTGCATCACATTACACTGTTCAAACATGTACCAATTCTTGAAGAAAATATGGGACGAATATGGGATGGATATAGGACATTAATACACAAAATAAAGGCACCTACTTTTGTGTATGTAATGTGTCATATGGATAAGCTGCTCATCTGTTTATAGGCTTCACATTCTCCTGTGGCGTGCTGTGTAACTATAAACAGTGATAAATCTGGACAGTGCTTTATTAGAGTTTACTGCATTGATGCAACGGCAGAGTAACAGCCTGCATGATGTAAACAGACTATTTTGTGCTGCTCTAAATTCATGCCTTCATTTCACACTCCCTTGGTTTTCTTTCTGCACTTTCTGTGAGGTGGAGGTGGGAAGCCTGACACTGAACTCAGCTGCCTGATAGCCGCATGACTGATATCATGTTCTAACTGGCTGTTCTATGCTTGATGACCTCGCTTGGGTCTGGCAAAAATATCTACATTTTATGTTTATTCACGTAGCTGTTGCTTTTATCCAGAGACGTTAAAAGAGCCAGCAGTGATAAATCCCTCAAATCTCACAGAACTGAGTTTTCACCAGCTGAGCTGAAAATTTATTGACCTGACCCACTTCACCTTATGCCCAATCACTTTTGTATTTGAAAGCTGTTTTTGTTCCCGTTGAGCAGTCAGTCAGATTGTCATATTAGTTTATACACAGATTAGCCTTAACATTAAAACCACCTGCCTAATATTGCGTAGATCCCCCTTGTGTCTCCAAAACAGCTCCGATCCGTCGAGGCATGGACTCCACAAGACCTCTGAAGGTGTGCTGTGGTATCTGGCACCAAGACGTTCGCAGTAGATCCTTTAAGTCCTGTAAGTTGCGAGGTGGGGCCTCCATGGATCTAACTTGTTTGTCCAGCACATCCCACAGATGCTCGATCAGATTGAGATCTGGGGAAATTGGAGGCCAAGTCAACAACCTGAGCTCTTTGTCATGTTCCTCAAACCATTCCTGAGCAATTTGTGCAGTGCGGCAGGGCGCATTATCCTGCTGAAAGAGGCCACTGCCATTAGGGAATACCGTTGCCATGAAGGGGTGTACTTGATCTGCAACAATGTTGAGGTAGGTGGTACTTGTCAAAGTGACATCCACATGAACGCCAGGACCCAAGGTTTCCCAGCAAAACATTGCCCAGAGCATCACACTGCCTCCACCAGCTTGCCTTCTTCCCATAGTGCATCCTGGTGCCATCTCTTCCCCAGGTAAGCAATGCACATGCACAGGGCCGTCCACATGCTGTAAAAGAAAACATGATTCATCAGACCAGGCTGCTTTCTTCCATTGCTGAACTGGCTGTTCACTTGCTGCCTAATATATCCCACCCCATGACAAGTGCCATTGTAATGAGATAATCAATGCTATGGCTGATCAGTGTATAGTAAACATAGCTAGCATTCAAGTGCTCGCAGAGAGACTGTATGAGTTATATCTGACAAGACACTATAAGAAAATGTGAAAGCCAGAATGTGCTGTACCAAGTGTTGCAATCTCTATTCAGGAAAAAGCACCATGGCATCATCTGGTGACTTCACTAGAAGTCACCAGATGATGCCATAGACTAATTTGCCGATTCATCATGACCATTTGCATATAAAAATTCTTTATCAAAATAGAAAATAATAGATTGTAACTTCTTTCTTAGAATTCATTTAGAAGTTGGCTTTGGTCACAGTACCACAAACTATTTACATAATAACAAAATTCTGCATTTTTTTAATCAAAAATGCAGACAGAATGAAGTAGTATGGTAATGAGGAGTTAGGAAACAGACACAAAGGAACTGTTTACAGATGGAATGACTTACTTTTATTACTGTAATTATCGCCAAGAGTGTTTAAAATGAGGAACAATGAGTTGCACACATGGACAAACAATGTGCCACTGTACTCTTCCTTAAAAAGGTTCACAAAAGTGGTGTAAAAAATAGAAAAATCTCGTGACAAAGTCTCCAACACAGTATCTGACAAGACACTGTATGAAATTGTAAAAGCTGAACATGCTGTGTATATACCACAGCTTAACACAGCTTCAGGACCTGTTTGGACATGCAGAGCTCTTGTCCGAGTGTCGTGTGACAGTATCTCTCTTTAGGGCAGTCAGGACCTGGAGGATAACAGCCTTAACACCGTTTGGTCTTGGTCTCACAAAAATGGCGTGATAATGAGCTGATTGTTTGAATCAAATGTGTTCGCTGACATACTGTGTGCTTTTGCACCTAAAGCTGCATCAGTTGTTACTTTTGGTTTGTTTGATATTTGGTTTGTTTTCACACTGCACATTATTAAAGGTAAACAAGCCATCACCAAGTTCGCATGGAATTGAGAAAATCTCTGCACACACAGAGCCGATGTTAAATACACGATTAGGTAATTATATAAATGTCTGGTTTAAAACATTTTGTATATCACATCCAACATTCTTCTCTCAATCCAGTATCCAAATCTCCAGAACACATGGCAGAACTCCAGCTCTGTTCTTTGGCTCAGTTTGCGCCTCACGGCTCAGTTTAGCAGCGCACATCTACAGAAAGTTGCCGCAACTCAAACACATGGCACGTTGGTCACTTGGTGCAGCTGGTTCAATTCAGATCTGAATCACTTTCTCACTAGAGCGGGCTGAGACCACCTCACTGAGACACACTCGAGTGTGATCGCTGTGTTCTCACCTGCCTAAAGAACCGCTCTGAGGGGAGAACACACCAGGGTTCCGTTCAAACCGACTAAACACTGAAAAAAAGCTGCACTCTTTCGTTGTGGTCACCTTTCGCCAACATCTTGTTTCTGACCAGTGAGCGGGAAAATGTGTTTTACGAGTATGTTTTCAGACCTACATGCCCCCGAGACCTTTTTTTGCTTTTCTTTTTGTTCATTTACATGCAGTGTTAAACCACGCCAAACCAAAAGCACCAAATAGGTGTAAGTGAACTGAGAAATGTTTGACTTTTTTATTTTATTGGGCGAAAAATGTACCTCTAACTGGAAAAGGCTGATCTGGATCGCTCTAAGCTCATAGCACACAACATATATTTTTTTTTTTTTACAGTTAGTACTAACACTGTCTAATATCGGCTGCAAGACAAATCTCACCTTACAGTAAGTTACAGGCTCACAGTAACAGCGTCACTAAACAGGTGTACTCAGCGTTAATCAAACACTCATATAGAGTCCCATTCCAATATGAGAGTGGAAAATGAAGAAGACCTTAAATACAAGGTTTAGGGATTTGTAGGTGTGGGAATGCTTCTTTAATTCGTAATTTGTCCTCATTTAATTGACAGTAGTGGGTAAGCTGTAATAAAATGTATTCAGTAACCACAGAACTGATTTCAGCTCTTGATTTGGCCCTGCAGGAACCCGAATCATCTATGACCGGAAGTTCCTGCTGGACTGTCGCAGCTCCCCACTGGCCAACACGCCCCCCAGCTGCCTGCCGGACATCCCTGGAGTGACCAGCCCTCCTACAAACACTGTCACCAACAACAAAACCCGCCCTCAAGAGAGCGTCAGCAACAACAGCATCGCTCCTGTGGACAAGGCCACGGGTACATGTTCTCCTCTCAGCTTGCACTTTATATAGGACACAATAATACATTAGTTACAGTACAGTTTTAGAGTAGTTTTACCCTAAAAATAAAGTCCATTTTTGCCAGTCAGACATTTACATGGTAAATGCATTCTCATCCTTTCAGGGGTCCTGTAAACTCGTACCCCATATTTGTCCGAATTCTTCTCTCACGACTTCTGTCCTGCAAAATATTTGTCACACAAATATTTTAAAAGGGAGGACTGCTCTTTAGCTCTGTAGATGTTTTGAAATGCAGATTAAAATTGTACATGTTTAATTTGGACTTGCCCTAGGTCCTCCTTCTTATCACCACTTTGTAATTTATAGTACTTCCCTTTGAGATTTGAGAATTCAACAGCGCCGTTATAAAAACAAAGATTACGTTTATGCTGATGCCCGCAGCCCTTCTGCTGTAATTGTTCCGTGACTGGAAAGTGCTCATATCTGATATAGTGGTGCTGACGGGAGAACCAAACTAGCATCAGCTCTTTGTTGATGGAAACTGATACAAGATTACAGTGACTGCCTTTATCATCAGCTCTGCTAACACTAATTCAGTGCACAATATAATAATATACTGCACAGTATAATGTAGATTTATTGTGTCTGTTCTGTCCAGGTGAAGACGCCCAGTTTGAAATGGACATCTAGTAACCTCACACATCAACGTTGCGGTGATGACGGTCCTATAAGGATGAACGAAACGGAAGATTTCTCCTGTCATCTACCTTCTTTCATGATCTGCTGTTGTTTGTCCTGCCCATTATTCCTGTATCGATGCTGTCATTCCAGACACGCACAAGACATTTGTCATCGAGTCTCACACACTGCTGTGCCTAAATGCACTTGAGTTACTGCCTGTGCTGCTGCATAAGCTTCTGCTCAAGATGTGTGAAATCCAACACTTTTTTTTGCTACGACTTGTGTAGTTTGCTAACATGACCACTGGGAGGAGCAGTGGTCCGTTTTGAATTTGATTTTTTTTTTTTTTTTTTTGTACCTGGTGCTGGAGAGGGTGAAAGTGTTGAGTCAGATAACAAAGAAAACATTTCCCCACACTTTCTTTGCCCTTTGACAGTGTTACCTTTTTATAATGAATATGTAAGAATTTGTTTCTTTTTTCACCTAAAGTGTCACTCAACAAAATGTAAAATGTCTTTTTTTTTTTTTTTTTTTTTTAATGGTTTTGGATATGCTGTGTAAATCTCGTCAATTATGCATTATCTAAGGAATAAATCCCCTCCCCTATGATTTATCCGAACATGGGGAAAAATGCAAAGAATGAGCAGTTAAAAAAAAAAAAAAATCCGAGAATCCATTCATCTTTTGGCTTTAGTGTTTTTTGGATGATGTGATAATGACTCACAATAAAAGCAACATTTGAATAAGAATCAAGATTTACTAAATATGCATAAAATATATTTCATTACATTTGTCAGATCCCATTTGTACAAACATTATACAGTTTATAAACATGAAAAAGTAAGGCACTGGAGGAAATGTCTAGCTGTTGAGTATCTAACTCGGAGCAGTTATTTATTCTAAGTATAACACAGTGTAGTGATTCACTTAACTGATTCGATTCTTTTGAACTAGCTGTTCAAGTGAATCTTTAAATTCATTAGCCAGTCAGAATGGCTAGTCTTAAACCCTGAGCATGATACGATATCAAATGTCCATCTTTAAAAAAATGGTTCATGCATCCCTGAGAATCGATTCACTTAACCGAGTCATTTAAAAGGAACGAATCGTCCATCACTGGTGTATGAAAGGGCAATGTTTCCTGAATGATGGTGAAGAAATGCCTTTGTGCATAGTCCACATTTCTGCATTGTCTCTCTGCTTAGTGCTAAAGTTCTCTGGCAGTCTCTCGTTGTTGGGGATGGGCAGGTAAAAACGCCGTAAGTGCTGAAGTCGATTTGGCTTGGTGTTTGAGAGACCGGTCAGTGGCAGCCGCATGCCTCCGCCACCATGCCTTCGTGATGCCTCATCACCATCTTCCCGTTCTCATAGTAGAGCATGGAGAGAGGAGCCAGGCGTGTAGGTACACAGGATGGACACGGGACGCGGTCCGGTTGGTGCAGCTTCAACAGGCTCTGTAATAAAGAGATGAAGAATAAGATCAGTAACAAGAAGTGATAAGGTTGACATCACAGCTAGTTTTTAAAACATCATATTAATGAAAATCTGTATTTTGGGGGAGGAATTCAGCCTAGGGCCCATTTTAATGTTTCCCCTGCTCTAACACACACTTCACCTCAAGAAGCGCTGTTAATAAGTGTGGATGAATCAGATGGGAACATTGGGGACAGGGAAAACACTAAAATGTGCAGGACAGGGGATTCTCCAGAGCCAGGATTGGGAACCGGTGTCCTAGGGGAAGAGGGAGTAGGGCACCATTTTGGACACAAGGCATAAATTTGTTTGTTTGTTTGTTTCTCCTTACCTGCATGTATGCGTGATTCGTTGGAGTGAACGACTCGTCCACCGGTGTAGGGCAGCCACCTTCACAGCGGTACGCGTTGTATTTCTTTGGATAAATAATCCACTCACTCCAACCGATCTGGTCAAAGTCCACCCACATGTCCACCTTCCTGCACAGGGTCTTCTTTTCACCCTCGACTTGTGTGGGTGCTGGGATCGCGCTGTCCCCCGCTGCCTCGCTCACCCTCTTGTGCGCCCGGTGGTTGCGTTTGTGTCTCCGGGCCACAGGCTCAGACAGCGCCCGATCCTGAGCCACATACTTGGAGTGCTCAGCTGTGCGGATCAGCGTGGACGCTTCTGTCCTCATCTGCTTGGAGTAAACCACCATCATGACGCTGTTGGCTGTCGGATGCTGGATGGCATTCTCAAGGTCCCCGGGTGCCGCTTCGTCCCAGTGAACCTGGGTGGGAGGCAGACCCCCCTGGTGCAGCCAGTACTTCAGCAGCTGGGTGATATTGAGGACTCTCCAAGAGGAGTGTGAGGATGGAGACGTGCTTGACGCGGCGTCAATGCGACCCAGGTGAAGACGCTCCTGGGCGCCTTTGGGAGCGTGGTAGATGTCCACCACGGGGTTCTCAGAGGCGGAGAAGTCCGGGAGGCGCAGGCGCAGCTCTGAGCGCTGCACATCGTCGCTCGCCGAGATGGAGGACATGTCAAACGTGACGGCCCACTTGTCACCCACCTGGTAGCAACCTAAAAAAAAAACAGACATACAGACATTAGGACATGTCATAAACATCATAAACAATGCAAACCCAGACGCGCAAAGATCTTTAATTAATGTTTGGCGGGTAACAATTCCGAAGACAGCCTTCACACATCTGCAGCCAGGCGCAGTTAATAAAGCTGAAGACTCATATTGTCTAATTGTGTATTCCCACTTTTAAGCAGACGTCGTGAAGTTTGTAGCTAATACACACCCTGAGCATAATAAACGACTTGGTAAATAACAAGTCAGTTGCTAGCTAGCAGATGGAGCAGAATAACATCCTAATGGCATGCGTGAAGTCCTCTCCCTCTCTAATCCAAAATAAAGTTTATCTATCCTAATGTTTAGCCATATAACTCCATAACTCAAAACGCAAGGATTAAAGCTCAGATTATATTTCCTTATATCTCATGCACAGTGTGTCAGATGTCACTCTCTGGTTCCAAACCCTCGAATATACATAAAAATACTCACTTTTGGCGACGAGGCTGAGCACCGAGTCGGACTGGTGCAGAGATGGATGCTCGTATCCGATCCCCGCGCTCGAAGTCCCCGCTAATTTCTTTGCGTCTCCGGCCAGTAAAGTGCGGTAGAGGTGCATCATGTAGAGCGGATACGGTCCTTTAGCGGATCCGCGCTTCCTGCTGACGAGCGCACTGGCGGAGACCGAGCGCACCCACAGCGCCACGCACAAAATCCCGCACACCAAGTGTTTCATAGCAATAGCAGCAAGAATAAGACAGAGGACAGAGACCGAGGACAGACAGCTCCGCGGTCTGGTCTTGCTCTCTGCTCGCTCGTCGGAGGGAATGACTTGGGCTCGCTGATGCCGAGCCTCTTTAATTAAGCTCCTTTCAAAACTTACAGAAACTGCAGCGCCGTTTGATGATCCGCAGCGCGCGCGCTGCCTTTGAAGTGCCGCGTGTGATCCATGTCAAGGTCATCGCGCACCGAAACCAAGTCGCCTTTAGAGCGCGCGGAGGTGTGAACGCACTGACGCTCTGCTGCGCCTAAAACAATACCATTAGCGGCGCAGATGGATTCATGCGCGTTACTCTGATTAATGGGAGAAAAGTCAATCCAGTGCAATTGAATTTTGAATGAAAATAAAGGAAGTCTTTTTTTGTGCAATCATCACTTTTCACCTTATTAGATGACGAGGAGGGAAAACGGTTTAGGGCAGCCTAATTAATTTATTTTATTATATCTTATTTATTTGTGCTGTGGTTAAAGGCTATACCGCGCTCATCGATGTTTTCGGACACTTTCCGACTCCAGGTTTCCCACCTCACACACAGCTTCAAAGATCGCAGGAGCAATCCACCTAAGGTGCTAAGAAGCCTTTTATAATCTAGCTACAATTTCTTCACTAATTAACAACGCTAACATATTGCTCAGATGGGCTTTCAGGCTAATATCCCATAATCACGCGTCTGTAAATTGTGCAGTTATGTAAGCCGCTTATAATCTGTTTATGATCGCCCATATAGTCGATATAAAACCACTTAGATAGAGACTTAGCCTGCATGCAGAGTAACCCATCATCTGAAAATGCCACAGCAGTTATCTTTTAACAAAACAGCCGAAACAACAACAACATATATATATATATATATATATATA
>CM075017.1:12277389-12288519 GCA_037576675.1 Pangasius sanitwongsei | reverse complement strand
TTTTCTGGCAAAGTCTAATCTGGCTTTCCTGTTCTTGAATGTTACCAGTGGTTTGCACCTTGTTGTAAACCCTCTGTTACACACACACACATATATATAAGCAATTTCTATTGCTTTTCTGTTGCTTTTCCAAAACACTGTGGTGGCTTCATATAATATTAAATATGCATTAAAAAGGCTTTTGCATTATATGTCTTTTCCTGAAGTTTATTGTCAGACTATACAATATGTGTCCAATAACCCTTCTTTCTACTGTGGTGACTCATTCTGCCTTTGCCTAAGTGAATGTTCCCCAGTGTTCACTTTAAATCTCTTTGTCATGTGTCAGAGCTGGTCTCTGTTTCATTGCTGAAACATAAAGTATATCAAATTATTGAAATATTTGAATGTCCAGAGTAATCCCTGGGTAGGTCTGCTTGACTGTTCCTGATTTTTTTTTTTTTTTAGGATAAATAAATCTGGGTTTGGAAATAACTCAGGTACAACAAGTACATTTCATATTCAACTAAAACATTTCAATCAATTTTAATATTCAATATTTCAATATTGATAAAATTGATGTTTGTTTTATTCAGCAGTTGATACTCATTACTGTATATTTCAGATGCTGACTGACAATAAGTCACAGTAAGTACAATGAGTCACACATTAAGGGTTACATTTAATTTTCTCCCTTGTCCCAGATGGTTTGGTGTCCTGAAATATTCTTTTTTATTTTGGTCTGATGCAAATGTGTCACCAGAAATTACTTGGAGTCTCATCCAATATCTTTTTAATCCATTCACAGACCTTCATATTCTTTCTTCATTCAGTTTTTTATAAATGATCTTGTAAGAAATCATAGATATTTCTTTGCATGTAAAACTTTATCAATTAAAATATTAATAAATATTAACAGATGAAAAAATATGTGTAATCATTGATATGGTCAAGTTTTCTGTTAGGCAATGTTTATTTAACCTTTATGGAAGGAGTCTCCAGTGTCAGTGCTTTGTAACAGTCAGAATTAAAGCTGTAACTTTAAGTTTTCCAACACAGAAAAGTCTTCAGGACAGAAGAGTTTGTGCTTTGTGGTTTCTCAGTAATATGAGAAGCTGCATTTTTTTTGTCTTGTTACCTTCAAGGGAGAGAAAATAAAACAGAGGCTGGTGAGGGAACAATGGCTGCTATAACATAAGTGATAACGGGAACTAACTAATAAATATAATTATAAATGAATAAAAAATGATGTGTCACCTTTTGATAAATAAAAAGTTGGCAAAAATCGTTGGCAGATTATTGTAGTATAATAAGAGTAAAAGACTTGGGATGTGATGTTATTAGCAAATAGTTGACTTTGTTGTTGTTATTGTTGGTTATTCTCCTATAACAGATCATTCCCAGCTGTTTTATTACTTACTTATTAAAAAATGCATGTGGCTTGATATCCAGTGCAAAAGTAAAGAAAGGCGCAACAGACACCAAACAAAGATTTATTTTCACCCTATTTCCTACAAGTCGTAAAATGAGCAAAACGTCCTCTTCCTCATTTTCATGACTTTGATTCATAACTTAACAAAGAAGAAAGAGACCAAGTTAAGCATGGTGCTATAGTGCAAGCCAGACCTGTAGTGTTTGATCACCCAGATGCTGTTTACTGCGTTCCTTTTACAGCTCAAGAGCATAACCCACAAAGGCATTTGAAAGATATGAAAAGACTTCTTTGCCAGACTTTCACAGGATGTACAGATTTTGGCAGAACTAAAAGTCTTTATTTTTTAAGGCCCTAGAAAGGTCGATTATGGTCATATACAAGATGTCAAAAGGTCAAGACTGTCTTAAATGCACCAGTAACAATGTCCTTTATTGGACTAATTTAATTCAGGCCAGGCTGGAACAAAAATGACCATCCATGAATGTCACTGGAAAGCCAGTGAGCACTGGGTGTTGCTTGACAGAAGGTGATAATTCAAACATACAGAAATTCATCGTTTCACCGTTATAATATGTTCATTTATGAACCTTGTTTGACCCGGTGTCCTCCCTTTTTTCATCCCTTCCTCAGTCATTTTTCTTTCTTTCTTTCTTTCTTTCTTTCTTTCTTTTCTTTAATACTTATGGAAGGAGCCTGCACTGTCAGCACTTTGTAACAGTCAGTGAGTTTTCTGACATGGGAGAGTCTTCAGGACAGAAGAGTTTATGCTATACAGTTTCTCAATAACATGACAAGCTGCATTTTTTTTTTTGCCATATTAACTTCAAGAGATAAAAAAGAGAGGATGGTGAGGGAATGACATATGGTTATACCTACTATAATGTGAGTGATAACAGGAGAAACAAAAGTATGTGATTCTTTATTGAATAAAAATGGTTATTGTTGGTAAATCTTTGTGGTATAAGAGGAGTAAAACAATTAAACTACATGCTGTTAGAGGAAACTAATCAACCTCAGGGTGGTAACTCCACTTTATCACACTACTTCATTGTTGATTACCTCATTGCTATAACAGCACTCCGCCCAAGTGTTTTATTTCTTATGTCCTTACATTGTTTCGTTCCTTGCATTTACCTTATCTTTTCATTTTGATATCGGCACACATTTCAAGTATCTCTCACATGTAGCCTACTTAATCACTGTTGAAAGTACACTCTAATATTTAATGTATGTGTATGGGGGAGTGTGCCGTTTGTGAGGTTGCAAATATAAAGGAGGGGCACAATTGTGTTTTACCGAAAGAATGGCACAGAGGGAACCAATATATAAAATCAAAAGTTTTCTATCAATCTCTCAAGATGAAAGGGTTTGGATTATTTTCCAGATCAAAGGCACATCCTTTCATTTAAAAAGCATACTTTTTGCCCCCTAAATGGGAACTCTCGCTTCTCAGACACTGCTGTGATGCTGTAAAGAAAATATTACACATGTTTTTCTTTGCTAACAATTCCGTTACAGCCACATCACTATTGTTCTGCTTTATGGTGAGGCTGGAGATTTACTGCTGATATGGAGTGAGGAAAGAGTGTGAGATGTCAATATAGAGTGATGAAATCCATCTCTTGAACACGCCAAGATAAACATCAGCATGCCGTCTAATCTCGGATTCGGCATCCAGGCACGAAATAGCTCTACTACTCAATATTCTTTTCAGAAAATTGAGTGTAGCAGAGAAAAGCAGTGTGTCTCAGGGGTGGATTGTCAGTCTCTGAGTGTATCACTCCTGCGAGCCACATCTATTTCTGTTCCTCCCCAACTCTCACCATGATCAATGATGACAGTTGCAAAATCTGAGGGGAAAATCAGCAAAACCTCATCAGTTCGCCTCTCAAACTCACAGAGGCAATACCAACAATACTACCAGTGAGAGGAAAGAAAACATGTATCAATTTGTTTTTCATCGTGAAGTTGTTTGTCTTTATTTAAGACAGCTTTTTCAGACTGGGCTCATAATTATGCAGATGGGATGGGAAAGCTTTCAGTGTTTCTTGTCTAATGGCACACTTTTTCAGAGAATATTTTAGCATCAAGAACTACAAAATAACATAAGCTTGTAAATCAAGTTCCAGCACAGATGATAATAGGAAGAAGTTTTCCTTCCCAATTGCAAGGCTGAAAAAAGCATCATGCTGCAGCTTCATAATAAATGTCAAGTGTCAGGTATAAATTCAATGCTTTAGTATTGTTTAATGAAAGTGTAATTTAGAGTCGCTCAAATGTGGCTAAGCACAAAGCGGCTGAAGTTTAAATGCTTTGTATTCCCTTACAGAAAAGTCACACTTTATAAATAATAATTATTCACATGTGAGATGTACACATGTTTATACACTTCACATAGACAAACATAGATAAACACAAATATTTCACTTAGACAAACACAGGCAAACATAGACATTTCACATAGACAAAAATAGACATTTTAGACACTCCACACCTTATGTTTCATCCTTTTTTCTCATATGGTTTTTCCAGTTAGTCATTGTAACCGAGGACTCAGAGACACAGAGTTAGGATTCATGTGCACAAGATTTATTTACAAAAGGCAGACAGGGTTGTTACCAGAATGAACAGTTGCACCATTGAACACATCCAAAGACACAATCCAAAATCAGAGAGGTGATAAACAGGCCAAGGTAAAAAAAATACCAAAATATCAGAGAACAACAACTAGACAAGACAAAAAGGTTAAACAAAAAAAACAAAAACAAAAAAACAGCAAATCCAGAAACTATAAGGCTCAGAACTCACATAGATGGGCAAACTGTAAGACTTCTGATTGTCTTAAAGGTCCTAAGGTCCATGTGCTTTTTAAACTGTTCTAACAGGAAATGAGAGTAGTAGAAGAAGGGGTTCAAAACTCAGGGGAGGGTGCCTTCTGGCCATCTGGTGGAAGAGATTCTGGGTTAGATGTTACATACCCTGCAGGCTTCTTCTGACATTGGATCGCTCTTTGCAGACGGACATGTGCTGCTTCCCAGGTGCATTGAGTACATTTGATCGAGTCTTCCACAGTAGGTACATTCAAATGTTCACCAGACCATGGGAAGAGTGGGGGTTGATACCCCAAAACAGAATGCAAAGGGGTGAGTCCAGTGGAGCAGTGATTGAGGGAGTTTTGGGCATACTCAGCCAAGGGGAGGTATTTGCCCCAGTCCTGCTGGTAATTATGGCAGTACGCCCTCAGAAACTGTCCAAGCTCTTGGTTCAGTGTTCCTCTCTGGCTGTTGGGCTGGGGATGATAGCCTGAGAAGAGACTGACATTGATATTAAGCCTTTTACAAAAGCCCTTCCACACCTTGGACGTAAACTGAACTCCTCTATCGGAGACTATGTCCTCTGGTAGGCCATATCATCAGAACACCTCCTTAAAAAGAACTTCTGCTATCTCTAGGGCTGTGGGTAGTTTTGTGATGAGGGCTATGGGTTCATGTACATTTCTACATTCTGTTTCAACATCTCCCACCAAAACTTCTTTTCCACCAACTTCTGTATTCTCCTGATGCATGGGTGCCCCAAACTCTGTGTACACATTACACAACTTCTGCTCATAGGGTCTGTGGCACATAGACATGCATGTTAGGACATTGGGAGGAGTGGGATCGTCTCGATGGTCCTGCCTGATTTCTTTCATCATTTCCCAATGTATAGGAGCTGCAAAACATGACTCGTGCAGAGCAGTTTCTTGTGTCATTGTTATCATTGGGTTGTTCTTTGAGTCTGGTCAGTAGGTCACCACATAGTCAAAATGAATGAAGAACAGGGCCCACTTGGCTTGACATGGGTTATGTCTTTTGGCCTTCTTCATGTATTCAAGGTTCTTATGGTTGGTGATCACCACAAAGGGGGATTGCTCCAATGCCACTCTCAGATTTGTCCACCTCCAGTTCATGGTCTGGACTGGGATGATGCAGAATGGGTGTGGTGGTGAATCTTCTTTTTAATGTGTCAGAGGCTTCTAGGAACTCCAGTGTCCATTTCAGTATCTTGGATTTGCCCTTGAGGAGTGAGGTTAGTGGAGATGCCACAGTATTGAAACTCCTGATGAACCTACTATAGAGATTGGCAAATCCCAGAAAATGCTGTATTTCTTTCACCATCTGTGGTTGAGGCCAGGAGGCCACCTCTTCCACTAGCCTAAGAACCTCACTGATATCTGGTGGAAGTCACATTTTTCAAGTCTGACATAAACATTGTGATCAAGGAGCCATTTCAGAACGGCACATACCCGGTGATATGTCCTGTCTCTGTCCTGGAATATATCAGGGTGTCATCTATGTAGTTTATGACACAATAGTTGAAGAATTCCTATAGCAGCTCATTGATAAAGGCCTGGAACACTGATGGAGCATATACGAGCCAATAGGGCATTGCCTGGTACTCTTTTTGTCTTGTGTTGGTCACAGAAGCAGTCTTCCACTCATTGCCCTCATTACCTCTTTATGTACATAGCACTTTTCATTTTGAAAAAGGAAAAATGTAAAGCAAAATATGGAATCACAGTGAAGATAAATGATCAATTTTATTAATAAATATTAATAAAATTAATAAATAACAAAATCAATCAAACAACCTACAGTTAGTAAAACAATGTACAGTTATTAACTAAAAATCTCACAAGCTTTCTCACAGTCACAAATGGTATGTTTAATGACAGGAACTATGGATAAGCCAGTTTGAATGAGTAGGTCTTTAATCTGAATTTAATCTGAAAAAGTTAGAATTTAGGGGAAATATAAGAAACATATCAACCACCAGCTGAACTGTGTCTTATCCAGGAATTAACAGTAAGCCTGCCTCAGCTGAATGGAGTGCTCGAGATTGATTATACCATTTCAGAAAATCAGTAAGATATGCCAGAACTAAACCATTTAGAGTTTTTGTAGTAGATACAAAACTTAAATTGAATAGATTTAATAAAATTGGAGCAATGTGATAAGAATTTCTGCAAGCTGCAGCATTCAGAATTAGCTAAAAATTATTTAAAGAGCCAGATCAGCCAGTTAGCAAAACATTATGGTAATTCAATCAAGTAATTCAATACTTATAAAAGTATGTGACTCACATAGTCACGTATGAAATACAAACGATCACGTGTGAAATATGTGTCATTTTTCCATTAAGGAATTAAACCCACAAACTTTTGTTCACTAACCCAAAACTTTATGATGATAGTTTAACCAAAAATAAAATCACATCAAGTCAGTCATAAGCCAAGATACGTTTAGTATCACTTTCGTGTGTGTGTATGTGTGTGTGTGTGTGTGTGTGTGTGTGTGTGTCAACTTGGGAGCCCTTTTTAAAGAGTAATATGCACAGCAGGCCTTTCCACCTGTACTGTATATAATCATATGCGTAGGTTAGTAGTATGATGCAGTTCTCATTAGGAAAACATTTTTTCCTTCTCCCTCATAATAAAGGACTGATTTTCAGGTCATTTATTTTATTTTTTATGGTGTTATATATATTTATTTTCATTGTGTTCTGGTGTGTATTTGAGATCATCATTGGCAGTCATCCTCTATTCTCATCGTGACATCAATCTCATATGACATCAATCAGCCTCGGGTTGCGGTGAGAGTATCTTCAGCTGCCTGAGACGACAAGTTTCCTCTCGCTTTGATTGCTGTCATTTCAAACAGGCACAGTAAAAGCGGTGCATATTCTAGTGCTGTCATCATATCTGATCTTTTGATCTTTTGATTTCTGCATTGACTGCGTGTGCGTCCTGATGCCAGCCTGTCCTTGCCATGCTATATACCATATATAATACTTATAAACTGAATGATTAGAGTGAGCGAAATGTATGCAGTTCATTTTCCACTTAAGTCTGAGTAGCGGATGTAATGTGATGTAAAATATGGATAATGTATAAGGAGTGAAGCCAATTTTAGAGCATGCTTGGTTTTCTTATGAATAAGATCAATTTGAATTTGAATTTGAATGTGGTCATGTCTGTCATGGCTATGGCTCACATGTTTGAGGTCAGTGCTCCCTGAATGGTTCTTTCAGAAACCAAAAGGGGAGGAAAAGGGAACAATGGAGGACAGACAGTCATTGGCTGTTGTATAAGAAATACATATTGCTATTGGAAAATAATCAACTTTGGGATGGTGATGTATCACACCACCCCGTCATGTATTATTTTCCTATACCAGCATGGACCATTGTGCTTTATTCCTTACTTAATCAACTCCTGACCTACCAAATTCGAGAATTCCAGCTAAAAAAAATAAACTGTACTATAATTTTAAATATGAGGTTGTTACTACCTAAATAGAGTTAAATCTACAAAGATGTGAACTGTTTCTTCAAATTTTGACATTATATAAACACATTTGAAGATTCTTGTCCTGTCGCTGGCTATGTTGTTCAGATTAACTCACTGAGAAGTGAGCTGGAATAGGCAGTTTACTGGAGTGTGTCCGTGTTGGATTTTGAGTGTTTCTCTCTCAGTTTGTCTCTGAGAAAGCCAGTGGCCACATCAGTGAGGAGTCAATATGACAGGCCCCAGAGGAGAGAAACAGTCTGTTGAAATCAATCTGCATTCATGTGAATGCTGCGGTAGTGCCTGGTTTCCAGACTGTAAAACACATACAAAAAAACCTACAATTATTGGCACTCTTCAAGTAAAAGAACGATAAATAAATAAATAAAACCTGCAGTAAGTGATTTTTAGTTGTTGCATATAGGGATGCTGTATAGTCTTGTTTTAATAGTGTTTATCAAATATTTTTCTTATGTTATGTCTTCACAATTACTTCACAATCACTTCACAATTACTGGCACCCCATAGAATTGATACACTATATGGACAAAAGTATGTGGACACCTGACCATCGCACCCATATGTGGTTCTTCCCCACACCGTTGCTGCAAAGTTGGAAGCACAAAATTGTATATAATAACTTTGTATTCTGTAGCATTACAGTTTCCCTTCACTGGAACTAAGAGACTCAAACATGTTCCAGTATGACAATGCCCCTGTGCACAAAGCAAGGTCCATGAAGACATGTTTTGCCAAGGTTGGAGTGGAAGAACTCAACCCCACTGGGCACCTTTGGAATGAATTGCAATGGTGAATGCACACTAGGCCTTCTCATGCGACATCAGTGCCTTACCAGAAGAGTGGAGGTTATTATAACAGCAAAGTGGGACTAAATCTGAAATGGGGATCATTACTTGGCACACTGAATGAGATTCCAATAAAAATTTTGACTGAATTCTATAACAGACTTTTTTTTTTTGTATTTATTCATTTTTCCATTAGCTGACTTGTGTAGGTCAACAACTATCTGTCTCTTGTGTTGAATGATCTTTGGTTTTTCCACATCGTGATGGATTTCAAAGGGAATTTACATGTGTGCAGTATTTTAATGGAAAATTTCAATCGTTGGGTATACTGCTTAGTTTGTACAATCATGTTTGCCCATGTTTCTGCTGCTGCTGACTATAAATGTGAGGATGCATATACAAAAGGCATGAAGAAGTAGTAAGGTATGATGTATGAATGACATTTTGCGGTACTGACAAAATCATTATCTGCCTGATTGACATTATGGTTATAGAGGAAGAGAATTAATCTGCAATGACACATAAGTACAGAACTCATGATCAAGACAAGCATGGAAACAACAATCAATCCTCAGTAGACAGCAGGGGTAAACAGAAAAAGGACAGGGTCGGAGGCTGCAGGAGTTATATCAGCTTTTCAAGATAATGAGTAAGTTCAGTGAAGCTTTAAGTTTGGAAATGATGGGAGGGAGGGGGTGAAATCAAAACTCCTAGTTGCCCTTCATACTGCTGATACTACACACTTATCAACAGTATGATAATGTTTTTCAGCCAGAATTCAGATGTTCAGAGAGGCCATACATATTTTTTCCTTGTCTAGTTGCTTCAAGATCACAGTAAAAGAGGTTATGTTCACTGTTTCACCGCGTTTATGAGAAGATCCAACACAAACGCCCCACTCTTGTGGTATTCACAAGGAATGAATGGGCAGAAATTCCAACAGCCACATTCCAAAATCTAGTGGAAAGCCTTCCCAAAAGAATGGAGGCAGTTATAGCAGCAAAGGGGGAATGAACTTTGGAACAAGCACTTATGAGTATGATGGTCAGGTCATAGAGTGTATATATGTTGGCTTTATTTAATTATTGTAGAAAATATAAAATAATGATGGAAAATAGATAACATTAATTTTGCTTCATATCGGGCCATGTAACACCACCCTGTTGTTGATTATTTTGCTATAAGTGTACACCTACAGCGAAGTATTTTATTCCTTACTTATTTTCACCTTACATAACTGTGAATTTCCATATCCTGTATGTACTGATACCAACTGTGATTGTATGCATGTTTACATTTTTGTTTGAGGATGATATAAGTGTAACAATTCTTTCTTACTAAAATGTAATAGACCTCTGTAAGATTATATGTACCAAATATGGCAGTTGAGTCTTTATTATGCCATGTTTTGTACACTGTCTATTATGCAGACATTTTCATTCTCTGGTGCCTGCTTAAATGGCCCTGGTACATGACCAGTTACATCATCTACATAAAAAGGTTTCTATGAAATCAGGACAGTTTATATATTTATTTACAGTTTTAATTTCAGTCAGCAACACTTTTAGTGCTTTCAGACACAATTGCAATGGGATGAAATAGGTTAATTGAGCAATAATTAAATAAATAACTGGATGAATGGAAAAATAAAGAAGCTATATGTCTGTGTGGTACAGATACAGGTCTCATATCTAGCATGAGCTTTACTGCCCTGTGTGCTTTGTGTCTCTTTAATTCTGTAAGAATCAATCAGTTCATGGAAAGAGGCTAGTCTGTCACCTCATTACCCCAAGGAGTTGCAATCCACATCTGAATGACGTCACCAGGAGCTTGAGGGATGTGAATGTGCGTTCGTCCAATTGAAAAGATGTTCACATTATTTGCTTTAAAGCAATGTGGGCCCCCTTAGTCTAATATCATTATAAAGTTCCTGCCTTATGGCCTCTCTGTGAAAAGAGGTTTTGTTGGTCTTTACCATTATAAAAGCCAAATAGAAAATTGTTTCATTAAAATTCAAAGCTATTTACATAACTGTAATGATTAGTAAATGATTAGTAGGTAATGAAATTAGTACATGAAACACTGACGCTTTTTAGAATATGCTAGCTAAAGTTAGTGATTGGTCAACATAAGGTCCTAGCTTTAGCATTCCCAGGGCCATTAGCAAAATTTCCATTAACCCTTTACCACAGAAATGTATACATCTTTTCTGCCTCCGTCCTGCTGTAGTGTGAGGGTGGGAATTAGCAAACAGTACATTGGTACAGCAGAAAGATAATTTATTAGCTAGATAGTTATCCACTACCAAGCTTTTGTACAAGTAGCTAACTTGTTAACATATTTTTTTTACCTATAAACTAGCTATGAACATGCAAACACATTATTTAGCTATTGTATTACTTGCATTATTATCTTTTTAGCTATCTAGCTAGCTATTATAGCTACCTAACAAAACAATACATTAACTAGCATCAACTATCAGCATAAACTGTTGTTTAATGCTACCTCTGCATAGATAATATCATATATATATATATATATATATATATATATATATATATATATATATATATATATATATATAA
>CM075017.1:12246238-12277289 GCA_037576675.1 Pangasius sanitwongsei | reverse complement strand
AATCCATTGTGGTGGTGTATAGAGCCAAAAATGTTAGAATTGTGTCGATGTCCCAATATTTATGGACCTGAGTGTATATTCTGTATATGAATTTAAGGTTTTGCTCATGCACAGAAATTGAAGTTGATTTATGAAATACCTCCTCACATATAGAGAGCCATTCATCATCAGTGAATGTTTGGCCCATATCCTTTTCCCAAACCTTTCTTAAAGGATTTAAGGGCTATATATTTTTTTTAAAAGTGAAGGATTGTTACACCAAATATTGACTTTGTTTCATTTATTGGAGAATGTAGAAACATTTAATTTCATTACTTTTTAAGGCATCTTTGCTCTACAGCATTTCTTTGCATGTGCCTAAGACTTTTGCACGGTACTATATATATGTGTGTGTGTGTGTGTGTGTGTGTGTGTGTGTGTGTGTGTGTGTGTGTTTTCCCCCAAGATTCATTTCATTTGACATGTGATTTTTGGTCACATCTGGTCTTCTAACATGATTCACTTATGTCACACACGATACATTTATTTTCACATGTAATTTTCTGACTTAATTCACTTATTTTCACATGATATTACTTATATTATTTGCATGATGTCACATATGTTTACTTGAATTCACTTACAATTTCAGAGCATAGCACCTACATGCTTTTCACATGATTATTTTGTATATTACTCACATAAACACATGTATGTGATTTTTTCAGTATAGTACATTGGGACCTTAATGACCTTGTTTACTTGTTTTCGTCTCTTTTTTGTGTAGGAACGTCTTCAGAGTAGGACCCTTCTAACAGTCTCCAGGTCCCTTCCCTAATAAATTCTTTAGCTCACCCATGGCTGCGGTGGTACAGCTGAGTATGGCTGAGTCACCCTGCAGTAACTGTGCTCGTGCCACTTCAGGCTTGTTTACAGACAGGAACTAATCAAGAGGATACGGGGTGAAGGAAAACAGCAACACCCCTGTAACCCCGCTTAAGTAATATTTTCACATTTTGGTCACATACAGTTGATGTGCTGTGTGACTACAGACTGAAGTGAGGGTTAAGCTTAACTTATCATGTAACTCTTACATTTACATCAGTGTTTTAAATCTGCAGGAAGTCAATGAAGGGAACGCAGGAATGGAATGATGTGAGAGAACATGGGGAGGTTGAAAACAAGTCTTGCAGGTGCATTCTGGATCAATTGCAAGGGTCAGATAGTGAGCAGATCTTGAGATGATAAGGGACTGAACAAGCACCTGAGTGGCCTCCGAAGATAAAAATGGCCTGATACTTCTGATGTCGTAAAGGAGAAACCTGCATGCTTCAATCTAAGTAGCAGTGTTAGGCAAGAAGGATAGTTGGTTGTCCAGCACTACCCCAAGGTGCATTGCCAGATTTTGTGAGAGTGTTTGTTTGCATCATTGGGATATTACTTGCTTTGCAAGAGTTTCAGTTTATGCATTTTCGCACATATAACCTTGAAAGAGGCAAAAATGTTTTATAGGTCAGACTTGTGACATATCCTTTTCAAAGCTCAGGTCTTTCATCTTTTGCCCTGTCCCTCAGTGTCAGTTTGTAGTTATTGACTGACAGTTGATTCATTTTAAACTCACTTCTACTCTATCATTAGCCAATCAATGCTGTTAATTGCCTAGCACCTCTAGACAGCAGGAATGATTTATTGAACCTGTGCATACGATATTGATTGCAATGACACTTAACTCACTGATTATAGCTGCATCCCAAAGCTTCAGCCTACATATGAGGCTCTACAATGGCCTCAGTATTCAATTATGCAAAATGAGACATTTCAACAGGGCAATTAGCAAGGCTCCTTCCCTATATTTATAAGCACCTTCATGTTATAATAGAATATTTCCATAAAGTATATTTTACACT
Source organism: Pangasius sanitwongsei (assembly GCA_037576675.1). Classification (NCBI taxonomy): domain Eukaryota; kingdom Metazoa; phylum Chordata; class Actinopteri; order Siluriformes; family Pangasiidae; genus Pangasius; species Pangasius sanitwongsei. Next base: position 12,275,403 of record CM075017.1, on the reverse strand, counting down.
AGATAATATTGCAGAATTGCCCAGTTAACCAGCTACTCATTATGTATTGTCTAATATTATTCCTACAATGTTAAACAAATAGTTTCTGGATGATTTTTTTTTCAATTATACCTTTTATAATAACATTGTAATATATATTGTTGTATTCTAAATTTGGTTATTTCAAAAACAAACAAACAAACAAACAAACAAACAAAAAGCTAAGCTAATTGTCAAAAGTTTACAAGACAAATTAATATGTTGACCAAATAGTTTCAGGGTGGATTTTTTTCCACTTTTTTCCCAGTGATTTTCCCAGTGGATTTTTCCCTTTTTATAACAACATTGCAATATGAGTAAGATTAATTTTAATTATCCTATCCTATAATTTTGCTCCTTTTTCAGAAATAAATGCTTGAAATATACAAATTCAGAACAAGACAATTTCAAGCTTTAAGCTTTTTGCAGTCTTATATCAGTTTTATTGTAATTTCATAATGAGAAATATGAGATAAATTTGCCTATATTTTACTTGCTACGTTTTTTTTGCAGTGTTACTCGGCTGCATTGCAATGACTCAGTGTTTAAATAAAATATTCGGTCTTCAGTGAATCCTGTGGTGGTGTGGACAGAAAAATGGCACCCCTTTGTGAGACATATGGGCCAGGCATTTGTGAGATGCTGAACTCTTTTGGACGCAACACCTCAGCTGTGGTTTCACCTGCATTGTGTTCTTCATGGGTCCCTCTTGGCAATAAAGTTAAGTGAAAAAAAAAAAAAAGATCATATATTTACCTATTTTAAAAATAGCCTATAAAATGTAAGAGAATTAAAGTGAAAGTCATTTCAGGTAATGAAGTGGCATTTGTAGTGCTGTGCATGTTCAGGGAAAACTGTTTTTATTTCAGTCCAAAAACTTATTACAACTCTATCTTCCCTCAGGTCACCTTGTAAGAACGTCTGCCAGTGTGTTATTATAAAATCCCAGATGCTCATCATCTCCAGGAATATGTTCTGATGAGAAATTTAAAACTGTGAGCCAAAATAAATTCTGTCTTACCTGACAGATGGTGGGCTTTAGATGCAGAATCAGTTGTAATAGCTAATGAATGTTGTTGCTGTGGCTGATTACGGTACAATCTCAAGAGAGAAGCTACCTCTCCTTAGTGCCAATTAAACCCACAGTAAAAACCATCAATCATTAAAGTTACTTAAACACTGAGATGAGAGTTCTGTTTAATCACCTAGGTTATACTGTACAAAGTCGATTAGGACGGTTGCAAATTAGGCGCATAATAAGCAGCTAATCAAGTCTTGGATGAATCTTAATAAGTAGAATTTTTCCAGACTTCCTTTCCATCTGAAACAGAGCCCAAGATAAATCTTGCTTGCTGTGGCTGTTGTCAAATGTTGACAATATTAACAATATTAAATGAAAAACATAAAAAAGCCCAGTCACTGTGTAACTAAACTAGGCCCTGCCTCCCATATTGAATAAGGGTTTATATTTTAAAATTAGTCAGACACAGAAATTAATAGAATTAGACCACAGGAACTTAATCAAGAAGATGATTGCTAATATTACTTTACTTATATATATGTGTATATATATACACTAACCTATGTCATCTTAAGAGAAAGAAGATGTTTTTTGCCTGTTCCTGACAAATAATTAACTGGAGGCCACATATTAAGTATGATGTTAACTACATAAGAAGTTTTTACAGTAGGTCACAGACTCAAGTTACATAATTTGTGACAATGACCCTGATGTCTGGTGGCCACAACATAATAAATTGTTGAAATTGCCTTGAGATATTAACTCACAGTCTCAATATATATTAAAACAACCATGTTAACTCTGCAGCACTGTGCAATGCCACTGACCATAAAATTTCTCTTTGAGCTTTGTGAATGAGGACTATCATAGATATTTTACAAAAAAAGTTTATTTAGCAGTGAAATCACTGCGCTATCAAGCATCCAGCCAGTCTGCACAAATGTAAAAATTACAGGTAAATGCTAAAATGTATTTATTGAACAGGAAGTCATAAATTACTGCTGCACTGCCCTTGCTTTTTAATTTCCAGATACAAAAATGGCCTCAGGTTTATTACAAGATACCATTAATCCTGCTGGCTAGGTCATGCTGTAATGCTATATAGTATATAACGTGCTAGCCTAACGTATGCTAGCTATGTAAGCAGTAAAACACTCAGGGGCGTGCTGTTATAGAATATAACAACAGTTATATATAACAGATATAACAGATGTTGAAGTTTGTTGTTTTCTTATAACAGCACATCCCGAAGTGTTTTATTCCTTTTATACCATAGCAATTTTCCAACTGTTACAAAGTTCTGTTTATTAAAGAATGACATCATATCTTTTATCCATTTATAATTGTGAAATATCTACAAAACAAGTTATTTCTTGTTATCACGTACATTATTGCAGCAATAAACAGCCCCTCATCTTTTTTTTCTCTCCCAAAGTTAATAAGACAAAAAAAACAAAGCTTGTCATGTTGCCAAGAAACTGCAAAGCGTAAACTGTCATGAAGTTACAGCTTTACCTCTGAGTGATGGGTTGGGGGTTCGAATCCCGCCTCTGCCCTGTGTGCACGGAGCTTACATGTTCTCCCCAATTGGGGCTTTCCTTCACGTACTCTGGTTTCCTCCCCCAGTCCAAAGACATGCGTTGTAGATTGAGTGGCATTTCCAAATTGTCCATAGTGTGTGAATGTGTGTGTCATTGTGCCCTGCAATGGGTTGGCGCCCCAACCAGGGTGTCCCCTGCCTTGTGACCTGAGTTTCCTGGGATAGGCTCCAGGCTCCCCTGTGAGCCTGTGTAGCATGAGCAGTATGGAAGGATCAATAAACCTTCATCATATCAGCAATTACACACATTTTTTAATTCGGTTTATTTGGCGTATCCAGCATACAAGTCCCTGAATGAGCTGTTACTATAAAAAAAAATGATGACATATTAGAACAAGCGCATTAATATAAACCTGTGATTTGCAGCTGCACTATTGTCATACAGGTTAATCAACACTTTCTGACCAATCGGAATGCAGAATTCAACAGTGCTGTAGTATAAGGGGTTATTAAGCCAACATACGTTTGAAATCTGACCCAGAATGATACAACTGAGATGCAACTACAAGAATTTTTTTAGGCCCATTTAGAGTACAGGACGCCAAACGTCTTGGCTGATCTGCTGCATTTGGGGAAAATTCTGTAGTTTTTTTTTGCTGAGTTGTTCCTTTTAAAAATAAACTGAGTGACTTGATTAGGAAGGTTGACTAGAGCAGGTGAGTTCCACTGACTTCCCACATAAACTCCAGCACTTTCCTGGCTGATGTGCAGCATGTGCTTGTGCAGTAAAGACTTCAGGGTGCACACTACAGCTATTCAAGGGCAAGTGCAGATCGTTTTTCTCTGGCTGACCCTGAGACATAAGTTTTGAATATGGAAATTGGCTGCTTTTAAAGGAGTTGATTAAATGACCCTGCACACCGCATTATATGCCTATTAGGTATTTAAGATTTGACTAATGAATGGCTCTTATTAAATGCCTCTAATGGCTTCTCCAGGCATGGAATAAATGTGATACGGCAGCCGTGAATTTATTTTCCCTTCTCACAAATAATGTCTTACCACTGCAGGCATTCATCCATCCTATTTGTCTATCTGACTGTCTGTCCATCTATATATGTACATACATATACCGTCCCCTCCGAAAGTATTGGTACGGCGTGGTCAATTATAATTCTTTTTTTGCTATACACTGAAGATATTTGGGTTTGAGATCAAAAGATGAATATGAGACAATGGGAATGAGAATTTCAGCTTTCATTTCCTGATATTCACATCTAGATGTACAGCTTAGAACATGGCACCTTTGGTGGCAGACCACTCAAATTTTTTGGTGAGCAAAAGTATTGGAACAGATAGTCTTAAAGTAAATTACACTTAATATTTGGTTGTATAGCCCCTGCATACAAAAACTGCATCAAGCCAGAGACCCACTGATATCACCAAACTGCTGGATGTTTCTTTTGTGATGCTTTGTACATGCTTAATTGGGTTAAGGTCTTGTGATTGACTTGGCAGTATAAAAACTTTGTTGTGTTGTGTTGGCAGTGTGATTTGGGTAATTGTCATGCTGCATGATGAAGTTCCTCCCAGTTAGATTGGATGCATTTCTCTGTATATTGGCAGACATAATATTTCTGTAGACTTCTGTATTCATTGCGCTGCTATCATCATGAGTTATATCATCAAAAAAGATTAGTGAGCCCATTCCAGAAGCAGTCACGCAAGCCCAAGCTATGATATTACCTCCACCGATGAGCTCATATGTTTTGACTCATGAGCAGATCCTTTCTTTCTGCATACTTTGGCCTTTCCATCACTTTGGTAGAGGTTAATCCCTACCTCTTTTCTCCACTTCAAAATGGCTTGCTTTTCTCCCATAGACAGCTCTCTGGTCTTCAAGTTGGTTTATTCATTTTAACAACAAATGCATGGCCATGGTCTTCATGGGCGAAACCCAGGGCTCAAACCAAAAGTAGACATTCAGAGCTATTAATTGTTTAAACAATCAATCTAAAAAGGCTTGAAAAGTAGGTGGGATCAAACAAAAGCTGCCTTGAATCAAAGTTGTTTAACAGATCTAGATGTAAATATCAGAAATTGAAAGCTGAAATTCAAAATCAAAAACAAAAGAATTGGCCTTGCCATTCCAATACTTTCTAAGGGGACTGTATGTATGTATGTATGTATGTATGTATGTGTGTATGTATCTATCTATCTATCTATCTATCTATCTATCTATCTATTTAGCCATCTAGCCATCTATGAATTCATTTCTGTATTAAGACAAGTAGTTTTCATTTAGAGCTTCGGAGAAGCAGTAAGAGCTCGGTTTATTGGGGAAGTTTAAGAAAAAAACCTCCTGGGTGAAGCTCTTCATGAGGCAGAATCATGAGAGTGTGCAAAGCTTCATAAAGAATACTGTTACGAATTTAAAGTATAAAATATAAAATGTCTATCCCACAACACACACACACACACACCCTGTGGCTCACACATTCATCCACTCTTTTTCTTTTTGACTTACAAAGAGTGTAACAGTGGCCTTTTGTGTCTGATGAGATAAATATTTATAAGCCCTGGGCCTGGGTGTGATTGAGCTGTCTCTCTGTGGACAGAGAGGCTTCATTAAGCATCCAGATAAATCACTGAAGTCCGGCAGGGGAGCGTGAGCTTCTCCCATCATGTGGGTTCTTTCAAGAGGCCATCAGCGGGCAAAAATCCACCCCCTCCCCTTTTTTCCTCCTTCATATGAAAGACAAACTGATTGCCAGCAAATGTTTAAGATTTTCAGACTGCAGTCTCCTTTGCTCCTCTTCAGCATCAAGAGCCCTTCCTCTCATCACTCTCTCTTCTCTGCCTCCCTACTAAGTGTGCAAGCCAAGTAGATGATAGTGTAGTGGCTCCCAAATGCTCCGCAGTGTGCCGCATTGGAAGTGGTTTTATAGACATCTTTGGAAAGCGAGGTTGAGCTGCTAAATCCTGATGCTTAGTTAGGCTCTAGATTAGATCAGAGGACCAAGGGGTGATGTTACCAGGGCATGAACACTCCCCACTTCTTCAATCAGCACCTTTCCCAAAATTACATTACTGGAGATGCATCGATACCATTTTTTTTTAGATAGAGCACGAGTAGGAGTACATGTTTTTTTTGTATACTCATCAATAATACTGATCCTGAAATGAGTAAAATACACAGTATTCCATTTTTTCCACATATTTTTCTCAATTTTTATTTACCAATTCCCACTCACAGGAAGGGTGGGACAAACATGTGCTTCCATCAAATCATTCTGCACCACAGGGCAACTTATAGTGTAAACAATGTATATTTTCACAGTGTATGCAAGCATTTGCAGTTTAAGCTATAGAAATACACAGTTTTTCTAAAGACTGACACTGAGTGAGAAGTGAATGAAAGAATTTGGGAAATTGTGTTCACTGAATGCATCTCAACCAAGGAAACACTTGTACATGGTTTGACTCAAATAGACTGTTGATGTGCCGACCATACAAAGAGTTCTGAAAAAGAAAAAAGTACTGAAAATGCTCCTTATCAATGGTTAAAAAACTGTAATTGTTTACTAATTCATAGATGTAACATAGTGGATCTGCATTAATGCCAACATTAGTGTTTCTTTCTTCTTGATTGTGCTGTGATTGACAATGTATTGTCGTTAGAAGAACACTACTGTTTTTGGTGGAATGGTAGCTCCTAAAACCAAAAGAGCAAGAACTGATTTTCTCACTAACCATTTTCCAGTCATGTTTAATGTCATATGAATGAAAAATTCAGCATAGTGGAGACAACAAATGCTGGACTCAAAAACCCAGAATGTAATGAAGCTGCAGTTGCGGCAGAGACTTGGCTTGGCTAGTTAGCAGTCTACAAGATGATGAGTGTGATGATATTGATGGCGGCATTGAAGTTTTCGAAGCCGTTCTGTTTGAGCTGAGCCTACAGATGAGGAGGTGCGAGAGCTGGACAGAATAAAGGACTAAAGTGCTGCTGCATTGCTTCCTTTAATTCAATTCAATTCAATTTTATTTGTATAGCTCTTTTAACAATGGACATTGTCACAAAACAGCTTTACAGAACTAAATATGTTCAAATTAAGTTAAATCAAAATAAATTGTAAATGTGTGAGTTTATCCCTAATGAGCAAGCCAGAGGTGATGGTGGCAAGGAAAAACTCCCTGAGACGATATGAAGAAACCTTAAGAGGATAATGGATAGTGCGATTATCAATAAATCCCTTCTATAACTGTGTACTACATGGACAAATAGCACAATTGTGCAACCAGGAAATTCATTACAGTTTTCATATGACGTCCAATGTGTTGAACCTGTTCACTGATGGAGACCGGAGTGCAAAACTGCTCGCAGTAACCGCAGCCCCAAAGCCACCACAGCAATCACAGTCCCAAACCATTACACTACAACTCCCTATATGAGATCCCCAAGCCATCTCCACAACCCCCAAGCGACACCATCCCCAGCAATCTCAATGATCTTCAGGCTGTCCATGTGGGGCCACCCCCAGCAGCGAGTGATCTCCAGCCGATTAGAACTCCAACCAGAAGTAGGGCATCAGGATGGATCAGGCAGGTCTGGTGAGCAACCTTTTGAACAGGGGTCTTCAATCTTATCCACAAAGGGTCATTGTGACTGCAGGCTTTCATTCCAACTAACCAGGAGCCACACCTGATTCCGCTTGTTTAATCAGTTCAACTTGGTCTCCAGTCAACTATCAAGTGTGCCTGATTTTTTGGCTAGTGTGCAAGCCTGCAGCCACACTGGCCCTTTGCTGATAAGATTGAAGACCCCTGCTTTAGAGGGTAGATGAACAGTACTGTGAGCCATGAAATTAGACAAGCCATGAAATTAGACAAACATGTCAATGAAAAAAGTTTAAACAACAACAACAAAACCCTGCCTCAGAATTTAATCATAAATTGCTTTTGCAGCATTAAATATTGATATTGATTATAAATACTGATCTTCAATCTCTTCATTAAAACTTATGCTGCCTTAATATGCTATCAGAATTATTGGCTACATGAACATGCACATCAAATTCTGTTTAAGGTCTATATTTGGGTTACAGCCATATTCAGAATACGATGTTTGTATGTGCACAGGCATCGGAATATTCCTGTATACATGGTTGTTGTAAGTATGCCTGAGTTGCCATTCCTAAAGACCTAGCCTACAGCTAAGTACCCACAATTCCTTGCAGACTGAGTATGCGCATATATCTCCTTTCAGTGAATTTTCTTTATAAGGTCTTTACATGCAACAAATTTCCAATTAAAACAGGCATATTCCAGGGGTGGGAATCGGAATTTGGGAAATCAGAATATTGTCTTAATCTGAATCGGGTAATCGGATTGCGGCGTTTACATGACTCAATTCTAATTAGAATATTGCCAAATTCTGATTAATATCATAATATTGATGTGCATGTAAACGTAGCCAATAAAGCAAGTTTCACCATATTCCCGACCTTTATCATCCAATCATGGCAGAGGAAAAGATCCAGTGATGGGTATGTACAACGAACATGTGAAGAGAGCTTTATTATAGCAAGTGTACTGAGCCTTTCCTTTACTAGCCTTGAATTTAAAATATGAATCTAGAATTCATTAATCTATAGTAAGTGCTTTATCCTAATTCGGATGTCAGTGGATCTGCAGTCTATCCTGGGAATATTGGGTGCAAGGCAGAGACACAGTTTGGTTGGTACACCAATGCATTGCAGAACACTATGCACACAAAAAATTCACACTCATTCACACATAGGGGACAATCAGCAAAGCCAAGCCACCTACTGGCATGTTTTTGGAAGGTGGGAGGAAACTGGAGAGCCTAGAGGAAACCCATGTGAATACAGGGAGAACATATGAAACTCCATACACACAGTAACCCAATGTCAAATATCACTTTGAATCAGTGACAGTGATTTGATTTATGACCAGTGGTGACCATATCAACAATCAGTACATCCTAAAAGAATATTCATTCTTATTAACTCTTTCCCTCAATGATACAGAAGCCTGCTTATTCTGCTACTTCTTATTCAGGTGTTTTGGTTAAGCTGATACTCAAACTTATTGCTCATCATCCTCATCCATGTGTGAAAGTGGCTAGTTTTAGCAAATGGGTTCAAGCCTGCCGTGGTTGGGAGAGGATTCTTCATGACAGCCGAGGCCTGAGGGTCATCCTGTGTGCAGAGGTGATAGCTAGATGACCTTGTCATGTCCAGTGTTCAGTGAAAAGCCGATCTGACAGAGGACACCTCTGGGTTTTTTTTTTTTACTATGTGCTGTTTTGGAGAACTGGAAAAAAAGATAACAGGCTGTCACAATAGAAAATAAAGAAAATAAACATTTTATTAACTAAAGAATTAAAATTCACAAGGACAGTTAATGATTCCTTTACTTTCATTCTCGCTTTCACAATTATTCCAGGACTTGGAAAGACCTGTTGACCCTGGCTGTAATTGCTTTTTTAATAGATTATTTCTAGACTTCACTCAGAAATCAGCAGATGGGAAATTCATAGTTCAATTGCTTTAATTAAAATGATTTCAAGCTTTTGAAGTTTCTTTCATCATGCAGAATGAATTAGGTGATTATTTGGAGAGAAGTAACTTTCTTTCTTTTTAGTGTTTACCTGCTGTTTTCTGAGGCAAAGACTAAATAAAAAAAAATGATAATAGGAAGGTAAGTAAGTAGGTTAGCGAAAAAAAACAAACAAAGAGAACCTTTAAGCTGTGACAGTACATATGTAGAAATTAACACTTATAATGCAGCTGGTCATAAGACGTCATTCATAGTATATTTAATATTGTCTGTTAAATGTCATGACTCAGAGCACTATCACCATCCCACTCCCTTATCTCACACCCTGCACACTAGCTGTGAACTTCTAACTTTCTTCAATGTACAAACTGGGGCTTAGAGGCTTGATTTGAACAAACAAACACACACACGCACACCCGCGCACACACACCAGACTGATGCCTGAGCCAGTTGAAAGAGATTGAAGGAGCTTCTCCACACTCGGGAGGCGGTGGTGATGAGAGGGGTGATGCACGTCAATCAGGGACAGGAAATCGAAATAGCTCAAGCACCAATCATACCAAGCCATTCAGAACAACTGCAACAGACCTACATTTATCTGAATATATTTAAGAGAAAGGCTCATGAATATTTGATGTTCAAGTATCATTCACTAAAAATGAGCTGAAATAAGATATGTGGGTTGTTGTTTTTTTTGCATGTGTGTGTGTGTGTGTGGGGGGGGGGTTGTGTGTTTTATTGCTTTGGTTATTCTGCAACTTTTGTGTTACATTACATTATCATCAATGCAAAAAAAAAAAACTATCTTGGCTTAAACAAAGCAAGAGGTTTTACAAAGTGTTCAGCCATCAGTCAAATATACTTAAGTGTTTTTACTGCATGCTGTCCATAACACTTGTATTTTAGATAGATAGATAGATAGATAGATAGATAGATAGATCATTCATGATGTATACCATGTTATGAGAAGCCTTTGCTATGAATTTGTTAATTGACATTTGAAGAGAACTGTATTTAAGATAAGTAAACGCTGGATCAGTAGCATTCACTACACAGTCTGGTACATTCCATCAATACACACGGAAGAGACTGACATGGCATTTGACAAATCACAGACTTTTGCCTGTAGGCTGTCAGATCAAACAAACAAAACTCTTTAATAACCTTTAATGATGGGGAAGTTTTTTCAGTCCACTGATTGTATTTTCCTCCGAATCACTCACTGTGTGGTGCTTTTCAAAAATGTGTTTTCCTGATAGAAACCGGATGGGAAGTGTGGTGATTGCAAAATGTAATAAAAAGAACAGTGTTGTTAATTTAACAATTTTTTTTGCTATATTTGGCAACATTTGAGACCCCTTTTAAGTTAATTTATTTCAAAAATAATGTCTAGCAACAAATCTATAGTTTTTTTAAAATCAGATGTTAGGGTCCTGCCCTCTCCAGCTCACACTAAAGCTGCTAGTTACATATTGAGAGAGCAGGTTTATTCAACTCACTCCCACTGTGTAAAGCCTGACTGGGTTGTGCTTGTGTTCACAATGACCAATTCCTGTTCATCATTGTCCCCAATGACCAATCACTGTTCAGCATTGTTTATCCACCAGCACATTGTCTTTGTTCACAATTTTAAATTCTCTTCTTGTAACCATTTCCTTTGTGTCAATACCACATTTTGTCTGCGTTCTTGATAGAAATTACAGTATTTTGTAAAATACAGTATGTAAATAGTCTGTAGTGACCAAAGATAATTTATTTCTATAAGAAATAGTCATATTCTATTCTATTCTATTTTACAGGGTGTCCCAAAAGTCTTCATATATAGGGGAAATTAACACTTTTCAGCAAAATGTCTTTCAAATTTTTTTCATACTTCGTTTATATATATATATATATATATATATATATATATATATATATATATCTTTTTTCAGATAGCCTTTAAGAAAGCTTTTGACGGAAGAAGAACATTTTCATGGCTGGATTGGGAAGCTGTCGCAAGGTTGCGATCGACTTTAACAGGAAGCACAACGTACTTCATTTGCTTCCACAATGTGGTGCTGGCATACATAGTCCCCCATGTATGGAGACTTATGTATGGAGACACCCTGTATTCTATTCTATAAGTATCCTCAGAAAATCTTACTTCTTCATGTAACATGTTTTGATATGCAAATGACTGTGATGATTCAATGAACATGCAAATTAGTCTGTGATGCCATCTGGTGACTTTTAGTGACTTTTTGAGTATGCATTAGTTACTTTCTCCTGAAATGAGCTGGCAACACTGCAGAAAATATCCGGCGCTCTGTATCCTGTGGGAAGAGACACTGGGTGCATGGCGGGAGAATTCACGCCAGTGGGGTGCATGTCCATCGTAGGGCACACTTTCACACACACACACATTCACATCTGGGGCAATTTAGCATAGCCAATGCACCTACCAGTGTGTTTTTTGGAGGAAGCCCGCATGAACACAGGGAGAACATGCGAAACTCCATTATGATTAATAATAATAATAATAAAAAAGAAACACAATACATTTGTTAATCACAATTTAGCTTACTAAGTGCTGATTTTTGGTTAAAAAAAAAAAGTTACATAGTTTATACTGACATTTCTATGTCATGGTATTCAATTTGAATAAGATTAGTAAGCAAATACAAATTTGCATATGGAACTGTTTCTGAATTAATGATTTAGAGTTTTGGGGATAGCTGAGTCTTATAGCAGTTCCTGAACTGTGCTATTTTCAGAAGCAAAAAATGCACCAGTGAGCCTGATAAAGTCATACAAAGTCATACAAAAGTCAGTTAAACAGGCAGCCCAAAGAATACCACAGTAGAAAAAGCACAGAAAAGAAAACAGCTAAACTGATCAAGAATTCTCCTCAGGGAGAATAACAATATCAATAATTACCATGAAACCACCAGCTTCATCTGAGAACTGGCAGAGCATCAGCACCTCATAATGTGCACTGGTGGTAGACATTAGACTGTAATCAATTACACCAAGTTTGGTGTCCAGGGTTTGCTTCTGGAACGATGAGCTGAATGTAGCTAAGAAATAACACACTTGACTCTACGGGCTTTGTGGAGTTGTTCCGTGTCTTAAACAGGTTTGCTAATGTTATCTATGATTGTATGACACATTATTATCTATAAACATTGACAAAAGGCTGTCCCAGAGCTAAAAACAGTCATAGCTCCATATTGAATTGCTTTCTTTCTCAGTACATACACATGTATGGACTTTTCAGGTAGGAGGCGGGTTCTTGTAGGGTGCTCTTTTTTGTGTTTCTGTATTTTTAAAAAAATTATCTTACATTTGGCATGATGCTAAAAATAATTACCTCTTATTTTGCTTTTGATATGGAATGGCTTTGAAGGCCCTTAATGTGCCTTTATAATAACAGACTCAGCTTGTAATGCCTATTATAGTACTTGTAATGGCCCTTTTCGAGTAAGAGCTTCTTGAGTAAGAGCCATTAGCAGTGCAGTTTGCACTTAAATGCATTGCACACATCAATGTTTACATATTTAAAAGCTTGTGTGATATTTATCTCATAATTGGCAGAAACATCCATTTATGTTAGATGACCATCTCAAGTAAATAAAGCAACAAGGCTCAGCATCTCCTTTGCTTGGTCCCTTTAAATAGAAATTAGAAATAAAAAATTAGAAATTAGAAATAAAACATATTATAGAAATTCTATGGCTAGTACACAGTGATCCTTTGCCCATTTTCTGTATACAACAGTGTGACCAATCACCAGGCAGGAATGTGTCTGAGGAAATGCTCTGTTTCCTGAAAGCTGAGTTTCCTCCCATCCAGAGAGCTCCAGACCTGACTGTTCAGATGGTCTCTACATCTAGGAGGTGTTTATAGCATGAACACTCAAGTAAGTCGAACTGTTCTGCTGTACTTAGTTTTTGAACATGTCGTTTTTTTGTGTTTTATTACAGTTTTAATCAATATAAAACACAGTGCTGTTGATTTCTGGATTCTGATTGGCTGTCTGGTGTTTATTTCATTTTCTAAAACAGCAGCTCTGAAAATAGTGCAGTTACAAATTGCAGGTTTCTATTCATATGTTCTAATATGCTGTTGTTTCTATAGTAGCAATTTATGGGTAGAGTAAGGTTTTATTTAACAGTGTAAGTGATCGATTAACGTCACTACTTGGCATGTAAAAAAAAAAAAAAAATCAAGAAAATGACATACAGCTCTGTAATGCTTGGAATCCAAGGAGAATAATAACTGAACAGGAAACAATACTAAACAGGTAGACCTAAATCGTGTGTGCGTGGACTCATTAACCAGAAGCTCTCAGGTCCTGATGAGACTCTAAAATAGTGCTTTATAAAAAACAGGTGCACTTGCAGGATAAATAAGCTGCAGATAAAAGACTCATGCTGTGTGCCAAGTATCTAATTACAGTGATTAAGAGTGCGGATTTTTCCAATTAGATGTAGCTTGTTTGTAAATACATAAAAAGCCACACACATATCTCAGTTCACTTATAATCATTTCCTACTGAGATGTTCTAAATGTAGAGAATTTTAAATGAGGTTGCATTGAAAGATGCGGAAAAACTTTTGACTAGCAGAGGATGCATGTCTGTCTTAACGCGGATAATGCTGTGTTTGTGAATATACAGTGTATGCACGTTACAATATGTGTCTTACCTGGCTCATTTGTGAACTTGTCTATCTATGAACTTCAACTAGCCTACCTCCTGCTGAAGAGATGTGAGCTAAGCTGACTAATAAGTGCAGTGCTGTGTTTATGACATCAGAGTTAATCTACTGAAATGTTTTGATGGTTTTCCCTGCAATATATTTGCTTCCCTAATTATTCTGTTCTGATACATTTTTTTTTTTTGAGGAGCTGGGCTTTGTTTCGAGTGCTCGAGTGCACAACTGAAGCAGATGCTCTGCTACGTTCGACTGCTCCAGCCTCTACAGAGACACCAGCCTACACCGATGTGTCTTCTGTAGTCTATCTGTAGTGGAAACAGCCATGCCGACTGAATCAGTCACTGAAATGACTGCTCTGCAGTTTCCCACACAGCCTGTGGAGAGCTCTGATGGGCTGATACTTCAGCAAGTAGAACACGTACCATCAGCTGAGGGTCCACCATCTGACAGCTGTAAGACCTCAACTGTTTCCCAGGATTGCTGGGAAGTAAACGTGACCCTGATGCTTGTGGTTCTCGCCGGGTTGCTCATCTTGGCTCTGTTTTACTGCGTCCTTCTCCTGCGGCACAAACTGCGTTTGGCTCAGGCAGGAAATGCTTTAGAGTACTTTGGCTTCTACCACATGGCAAACTACAGCCTGAAACACCTACCGGAATCCCCAGATTTACCTTCAGTGGACACTGATCCCCCTGTGGAGGTGCCTCCTTATTCTCCACCTCCACCTGTGGTTCCAAGTCATCCGGTCATCCCTCCACTCCTCCCTCCACCACCTCCACTTTCATCTCGACCACCCTCCGTTGTTCCTCTGCCTCACCCCATCATCTACACTACCCCACCCAGCCCTCAGCCGGACGCAGAGGTATATTCCCGCATAGGCACTCTGCGGCCCTCCAGGCACTCAAGCGTGAGTCAGACGCAGGTGGTTCTCTTTGAACACTCGTCCCTGTGACCCTTTGGAGAAGAACACTGTCATCTGTCTCTTCCATCACAGCATTTGCTAAGAGACTGCCTTTCACAGTCTAGTGATTCAGGCAACTTTTATGTCATGGGTTTTTTTTTTTTTTGGAAACTTGCATCCTCGGATGTAGCCTGTGGTACGACTACATCTCATCCATCTTCACATGGACATAACAGTGTGTTGAGGCTGTTTTGACTGTACCATTTTCACTCTAAATTTATTTGCTTCTTTAGATTTGCACTAAAGCCATGAAGGTTGTAACAGATAAGGAAAGCTCATCGCCTCCAGTTTAGCACCGCACAAATTATATGCCTTAATATCATCACACACTCACCTCAAACAGTGCTGAGTCATAATGTGTACATTAGAAGAGATAATACAGATAACATGCAAGGAATATGAGGTGTGCTGTTATAGAAAAGTAATCAAAAACATATGGACCAATGCAAAGTTAATTATTTTCCTGTAACAGCACATCTCAGAGTGTTTTATTCCTCTTATACCACAGCAATTAGCAGCTATATGCAGTCATTCTTTCATCAACCTATCTTTTTCCCTCTCTTGTAGTTAATAAGACAAAAAAAAAAAAAAACCCACAGCTTGTCATGTTTTAACGATAAACTGCAAAGCGTAAACTCCTGTCCTGAACATTTTCACCTGCCACAAAACGTACTTACTATTAAAAAGAGCTGACACTAGAGACTCCTTCCATAAATATTAAATAAAAATCTCTTTACTGCTCTCATCGTAAGTGGGAAAGTGGGAACATTATGCATGCTTTTGTAATTATTGCTACACTATTCCTTTACAATATTAGAAGTTGTAGTCAGAGATGTCCTATTCATACTGCTGTTTGTTCTGTATGATATTAGGTTGTTTTCTATATGATTGCTAGGACCAGTGGCCATGTTCCTTTTGACGGCATCATTATTATATATTGACTTTGTTTTTGCTCCAGCGTGTTCCTCTTATTTCCTTTGTAACTCTGGCTTTCATTCATAGGGTGGGATTTCCTGGAGAGCTTTTCCACTGCATTCCTTTTCACTTCCTCTGTTCTGTCTTAAAGGAGACGTTCAACCAAAATCCCAGACCAAAGTAAAATGTTAGGTTTAGATTTTAGGCCACACCTTCTACATATTGTTTCTGTCCATGTTTATAGATAACAGTGTGTCGTACCAAATCAGCAACATCAGCAAGTCTAACTAAAAAAAAAAAAAAAAAACCTATACAAACAAAATTTACACACTTAACATTGATTACCACATGCCACAGCAATTTGCCAGTGATTACAATTTCTTACTTATTAAAAAATGACATAACTTTTATCCATTTATAGTTACATTTAGTCTTGTAGTTCCACTTGTTGAATCCTTATTTCTATCGACTATTAGAAGATAAGAAAGGTGAGAAAGGCGGCAGTCCTAGAGAAACAAACATCTCATCAATAATGCAACACACATACACTGGGCTTTTTTTTTTTCTTTAAAGATAAGATTGGAATAACATGTCAAGTGAAACAGTTGACATCCCCTACTGTTTTTGAATGGAAATAAAAAAGGAAAATGTATCTACAAAAAGAAAAGAGCTTGATAAATTTACAGCAAAGTAGATACAACAGGTTACATGTTACAGTAAACTCTCCCTGGAACCTCCCTGATGGTGTGTTATATTGTGTTTGGGTGATATGGTGTTTCTGTGTGTGATGTGGCATTTGTGTGAGATATATTTTGTTTATATATGTGATATTGTGTTTGTGTGATACTGTGTTTGTGTGTGTGATATTGCGTTTCTCGTTTCATAAGAAATGCTTTTGAAATGTTTCCTTTCATGGCCAGTGAACAGAGGCTGTTTAATCCTCAAGGCTTTCATACCTTTTCTACGGTTAATAACAGATCTATTGTTCTTCTTTTTTTTTCTGTTTTTTGAAAAATACTCACCATGTATGGGCCTTGGGATAGGAGACAGCAGGCCTTCTTCTAGCAAAACCTTTCAGTAAATCATCAAATACTGCTATGGGTTTAGTCGTATTTTTTGATGTAAACCTGCAGGAAAATGTACACAGCTGTTTGTTTAGAGCAGGTCCTCCCAGATCTGAGAGCTCATCACCTACTCCCAAAGCACAATGTGTTATAATGGAGCAATCTATCTGCCAAATCTATCAAATAAAGCAGGTATCAACCAGATGAGAAACGTTCCAACTGTTTTCTGCTCAATAATACAGAAACTAATTTTGCCTGGAAAGACCGTGGCTCTTTCCCAGTACCAAGCATGCGAACTTTGGAACTGTGTTCCATTTTGCCAAAGGACATAATAACAAAGAGCACGCCTGTAACCTGGCGATATATTTCAAACAAAAAACAATTTGATGCAAAAAAGATGTTTCTGAGAAATAAAGATGTGATGGTTTCAGTTCATATGCCATAATGTGAGCAAACATCCAGACAGAACTCACAACCAACATATCTTTGTTCTGAGACCTTCCCTGTCTGTAGTCTAAAATATCATGTTTACTTGTGTGGTTTGTTTTCTGGGTTAGGTGTTTGCGCATTTGATTGCAGTTGCACCAGCACAACACTTTTAAGGAAAAACTCAATATGCCACTTTCTTCTCTGTGACTTTATTGTTTGTTTGCTTTGCAAAATAAATCAAAACCACAACTGACTTCTAACCTACCATTCTCGTAAACAGGTTAACCCATAACTAGTGTTATAGTGAACAGGCTAACCCACAATCTACTAATATAGTAAACAAGCTAACATTTAGTAAACAAGTTAACCAGAACTAGCATCATACAGACTAACCCACAACTAATATTAAGTATAATACACAGGCTAACTCATGAGGAGACAAATGAACAACAGTTCTACATTTTTAATAGTGTATAATATGCCTTTTTAAAGTCTAACAGTATGACTTCCATTGCGACGTGTATTGCGATTTTTTAAAAGGAATTTTGGGCAATACGTTTACCATTTTGAGGTGGTATTAAAAATAATATCATTAAAAGAAAAACAATTCTGTGCCCCCTAACATTGCAGTGTGTTCTATAAAGATGTACATGTTTTTTTGAGTATACTGACAACTGTGAGTTTGGCAAAGATTTGCTGTTGCTTGAAACATACCACCAGCCTTGGGAATTTGAGAAAAGCAGAATGCTTGCTAAAAAGATGAAAGTTGGAGGAATATTTTTGGAACAAATGAGCAACATTCTATTTAAATAAAAGACAAAGAATAAAAATCTTGTCACTGGAAATAAGTGTCTTTCACTTTGATCATGGTGCCAAATGAACAGTTGATTCTTTCTCAGTATTTGGGCAAGGTCAAGAACAGCTCTGTATATTGTAATTGTTGTAACTAGCATCATTTTGTATTGGAGGTGAACTCAGGCACTGGAAAATTAAGTCAAGAAAATCAAGTGACAAGTTGTCCATGGCTGCTCTCTTATCAATACCTGATTTCAGCAGATTTGCAGCAAAGTTACTGGAAATGGATGGCCCAGCCTAACCACTCAAGTTAGCTACAGTATCTACAACACAGGTACAGTATCATAAGCAATCCAGTAATAAATGTAAAGCATTTATTTTATAATTTTTTTTTTTACAATGTACACTCAACGGTCACTTGAATAGGAACACCTGTATACCTGCTCATTTACGGAGCTATCCAATCAGCTAATCATGTGGCAACAGAGCAATGCATAAAATCACACAGATACAGGTCAAGAGCTTCGGTTAATGTTCACATCAAACAAATGTGATCTCAGTAACTTTAACCGTAATGGTTGTTGGTGCCAGATGGGCTGGTTTGAGTATTTCAGAAACTGCTGATCTCTTGGGATTTTCACACACAACACATCTCTATAGTTTACACAGAATGGTGCGGAAAAAAAAAAAAAAATCCGGTGAGCGACAGTTCTGTGGCTGGAAAAGCCAAGAACAGGAATCTGAAGCTATCATGGGAGCAGACTTACAGAAACTGGGCAGTTGAAAATTAGAAGGAAAAAAATCGCCTGGTCTTTTTCCAGCCTTCAACTGTCCAGTTTCGGTGAGTCTGTCCTCACCCATGCCACGTTTAAAGTCACAGAGATCACACTATTTTTTCATTCTGATGTTTGATATGAACACTAATTGAAGCACGTGACCTGTGTGATTTTTGCATTGCGCTCCTGCCACATGATTAGCTAACTGCATGAATGTGCAATTGTACAGGTGTTCCTAATAAAGTGGACGGTGTGTGTATAGCACAGCAGACAAGTCATTTGTTTTCTTGAAACATGTAGCAGAGCCAATATAGAGCTCTGTGTCTATTTCATATTGTTTGGAATGAGCACATTTCTAGCACATGTGGGAACTGGGAGGAATGAGGCAGCTGATAAGGCAGCACTTGACAGGGAGATGTCAATGTACCACGGCATTTAACAAAGTGGAGGGTAAAAGCTTGGCTGAAAAAAATGGGCTTACAACAAGTGACAATTGATGTGGAAGGGGGAAAATGAAGACGGATACCTGAATTCTGTACAGCCAACTATTCACCCAACTGACCTGAGTCACACAGCCAAGATTTGGAGGAAGTAAGGAGGAAGAAGTTAAAATGAGCAGATGAAGAATGGGGCATTGTGGGCAGGAATGTTACTAAACATAAAGGAAAACATACTATATGTGTAACATTAGAAATTGTGAAGCTGATTTACCGAAGGTAATGAGGAAGCAGCTCTCCATTGTACTACTGGTACTTGGCAAATCTACTTAAAAGCCTATATGCAAAAAAATTGAGAGATCAGTGCAATAGCATTTTTAAAGCAGAGAGGCACAGCAATATGCTACAGCAGCTTCTAGCCTGACAAAAGTCAAAAGATGAAAAAGAAGTCACATGATGTGAACATTGTAGGTCTTCCTTCAGTTCCCTAGTAAACAGTTTAAGGCACTAACTGGATCAAAGTTAACAGGCTAACTTATCAGCTAGAGTTATAATAAACAGGCTAACCAAACTAGCATTATATCAAAGAAGCTAACCAAACTAGCATTATAGTAAACAGGCCAACTTATCAATTTGCTTTTCAGCAAACAGAACAATCATTAACTTGCAGTAATGTATACAGGCAAAACCCACAACTTAGCATTATAGGAAACAAGCTAACAGGACCTAGCATAATAGTAAACAGGCTAATCCATATGTAGCATGATAGTAATAAAGTTATTCCATAGTAAACAAAATTTTAAAAAAAAACCTAGGATTATACTAAACAGACTTATATATAAACTAGCATTATAGTAAACAGGAACTATCAAAATAGTAAACAGGCTAACTTATCAAGTAACATTATAGTAAACAGACTACTTCAGAGAGCTGCCCGTAAATTAACAGAAATTTATAGTAAATAATTGTGAAACTTTTACAATAAAATACAGTGGTATATTTACAGGTAAATGCTCTACTTTTTACAATATAACAAGGTATGTTTCCAGTAATATACTGTACATTTCCCAGATGATTTTACAGTTTCCTCACAGCAGAGTGCATTTACTATAAATGTGATTAAAGTATAAACTGAAATGTACACTATAGAACTAAATGTAATGCACTACCTGTGCATTTATTCAAATCAACTTCCAACTGAGGCAGGATATAGCTAATGGACCCAACCATAGCAGTATAGCACGAGTGGGATATGAACACACAACCTTCTAAGCAGCAGCATGGCTGTAGCATTAACCACCGAGCCACTTCCCTCAACTAGCTTGCACTCTGCGAACTACTTCTACCCCTGAAAGAACTCACACTGACAAATTTCAGTGCTTTAATAAATTAAAGGTTTTACTAGTATATAAGCTTTCAGGAGAGAGGGTTTGTGTCTGCTTAAAATAAAGATCACAAAAATGATCCAATGATTTCCAAATGTTGACAGCAAGAGAATTTTTTACCATTGTCACTCCTAAAACTGAATTAAATGTTAGATATCCCAATGTGCATTGCATTTTCTGGAATTTTACTGTAATTCAGTGCACTGCTCTATTTGCAAATCATTTACAGTCAATCCTGCGAAATAATAAAACAGTATTTTCTGTAAAATAAATACTATAGATTTACAGCAATTGTTTTATGGTGTACCAACCTGAATTATAATAGGACATCTGTCTTAGGTATGCTGCCTATTTTCCACTTACTTAACTGGCAAATTTGCTGATTTCTCTCTGTGTGTGTGTGTGTGTGTGTGAGAGAGAGAGAGAGAGAGAGAGAGAGAGCTCAAAACTAGGTACATGATGTCCTTGCATTAGATATTTTTTGGATTCAAATCAGCTGTCTTGAGTTGAACTGAAGAATGTAAAGCAATCACAACACGGATCACAGCTTGTCATTCGGTTCAATGCCAGGTAGCGAATTTGAAGCTTCTTATCTCCATCTCTAGGTCCTGAAGGTAATCACACACTTCTTATTTCTGCTCGGCATGACAGCACGAATCAACAATGAAGCTTTGAAAGGTGGATGACTCGACGTGAAAGAGTTCTGCTTCTCGTTCTTTCCTCTTCCCAGTGCATCACCAGCCACCGGCTTCGCCACCTGATTAGCCTTCATCTGCTTTCTGAGTAGGCGGGAGAGGAGCATGTTGGGTAATGGGGATCAGGCAAAGAAGCCGAGAGAAGCAACACATTTCAGACGTCAGGGGATGAAGCGTGTGCAGGAAACATAATGCTCAACCAGATTAGCCATCCATTTTAAATCAGTAAATAAATCTTTAATTATATTTTCAGTAAATAAATAATTATACCACTGCTGCTGAATTCTCAAATCTAACTGGTAAGAAGGTATTGATTAATTGTCTATAAAAGCCACTCTGAAAATAGTTCAGGCTGTAAATCAACACAGGTTTATATGAATGCCTTTGTTTTAACGTTATTCTTTCTATGCTAACAGCTCATACATAGGGACTGCGCATAATCTAAGACTAATAATAAACAGATTATAAGTTTCAACAAATCAAAATTATTGATAAGGTGAAGTTTTCTGTAAGCAGATTTATGGAAGGAGTCTCCAGTGTTAAGTGATTTGTAACAGTCAGAGGTAACGCTGTAATGTTAAGTTTTCCAGGAGAGAAGGGTTTATTCTTTGCAGTTTCTGAGTTTGACAAGCTGAATTTATTTTGTCTTTTTAACGTCAAGACAGAGAAAGTATGACTTGTTCATTCAGCATGTCCTGTTGTGTTTTATTCTTTATTTATTGCTTATTTGGTTACATCTGGAGCACTATGTGTCTATTGCATCCTCATTTTGAGGTTCAGTAGCTGTGTGTGGACCCTACGGCCTCTGTGTCTGTCCAGTTGGTGGTGCCCACGTGACACTCGCTCTATTGTCCAGGGCTTTTGATCAGATAATTGCCCCTCAAACCCAGAGTTTTCAACCTCTGAGTGTCACTATGGAGACCGGCATATCTGCCAGCTGTGTGGAGTGGCTTTTAGTGGTTTCAGCTTGACCGCTAGAGTGACTCGGGAATATGAGCCCTTCTCACCAATATGAAGTCATGGGAGAATATGAAAAAATGATCAGCTGGATGAGAAAAGAATGTTTTTTTTTCTATTTTTTGATCCATGCATTTTGAAAACAATGCAGTATAGAATAGAATAGAATAGAATAGAATAGAATAGAATGTTGTCTTTGGATCCTACACTCTAAATCTTAAAAGGTTAAATTTAGAACTCTTACATATTTTATGTAGAACTCTACAGAGTTTCATATGGAAAAATCACATACTTTGACAGTTTCACTTGATTATATGTTTTTGACATGTGAGTCATTTGTGATGATGTGAGAAGCAGGTGAAGGTGTATTCCTCCATGAAATTGCAGATGTATAATCAAATAAATCTCTGTGAGTAATATGATATAATCGTGTGAGAAATAAAACAACATGCCCTTCACATGAAAAACTGACGTGAAAATAATCATTTGTAAAAAAAACCTGTAAAAAATTCATCATTTGAAACAATCATAAGGAAAAAAAAAAAAAAGAAAAGCAGTACGTGAAGTCCACATGTGAAGAATGTCTAATATTGTCAAGTGACTAAAAGCCACATGTGTCAAGTGACTAAAAATCACATGTGTCAAGTGACTAAATATCACATGTGTCAAATCCTTATAGAAATCCTCTAGAAATCCTTGGCTATCCAAAGAAGCTTTAAAGGGTTATTTTTCGAGTATAAATATGTTTCTAAATGTATGTGTTCTTGCTTCAGTATTTGGAAGGTACCTTGTTGTAAAATGTACCAGACTGGTACTACATTTTACATGTTACAAGCATTTGTCACTGGGTGGAACCTTTAAAGGAAAACTCCATCCTGAAATACATTAAATATGAGTATAATGAAATATTTGTGATGTGTTTAGTACTAATTTGTTGGTTGGTGCAGTATTTCTGTTATCCCCATGAGAAGTTAGCAGCTTTCTGCTGCTCTGATGTCACAGGGGGATATTGTTATTGCTAGCACAGTGTCATTGGTGTTTAACAGGAAAGCAAAATTCATCATTCTGAAACTTACGTTATATAACAATCAGGTTTCTTTGCTAGCTCCTATATAAACAAAAGAGCAAGAGCTTCTTTTCCCACTCACCGTTTTCCACCTTATTTAATCATATTAATAAGAAATCCAGCATAGAGGTAGTGGAAAGACACCGAACACTGGACTCGAAGTTCCACAGTGAAATGCAGCTGTACGTGCAACGCAGCTTGTGCTGAGTTACGGCTGAGACTCGGCTCCGACTGGTTAGCAGTCTATGAAATGATGAGTGCGATGACGTTGATGGTGTTATTAGCATGAAAGCTGAAGTTTCCAAAACTGATCTGTCTGAGCAGAGTACGTAGATGAGGAGGTAAGAGAGCTGAACAGATTAAAGGACTAAAGCACTGCTGAAATTCATTATAAAATAAATATCGGATGCCACTGAAATTCACGTGTTAATTATAAAGGTTAAGTAGCTCGAGGTGGTCTTTTCCTTTAAGCACTTCTCTTTTGGATCTATAGCTATAGAAACACATTAACTGTACATAATAGAGCCATTAAGGACCAGTAGTTTGTGCTTGGTGAACAATAATGTACCTTGTATTGACTGTGACCTGTACCTGTTTCAGTAAATATTTGCAGATCTTTCACCATCATTTATCTGCATCACCTTGCACTTGGAAGCCTGATCATGCAAAAATAAATTAAATCGCTTCATCTGTTGTTTGTCCTCTACTTGCTCTTTGCCATGAGGGATGGAGGTGGAAATTACACAGAAATGAGTTTTCACTGAATAAATTGAGCTTTATCAGTATATGAGCCTATTTTCTATCATATGTTCCTGTTTTTCTATTAAAATAAATTGTGAAAAATATAAAATTCGCCTATTTGTGGACATAATGTATTTTTGAGCACACTGGAAAATAGTACATTTTTATTTTTACATTTTATATTATTATTAACAACAACAACAACAACAACAGCAACAACAACAAGACGGATGATGATGATGGTGATTATTATTATTATTATTATTATTATTATTATAAGTAGCACTAGTAGTAGTATGTGATTATGTCAAACTAAAAGATCTTAAAGAAAGCATTGACCATGCCTGATGACACATTATAAAACTAACTAAAGGTATTGTTCTAAAGTTTTCCTTTATCTTAAATTTTTAGTTTTTACTAATTTGATCAAATATTTCCATTTACGATAAACTATGAGGGTGAAGTGTGTTATATGAAAAGTCATTAATTATATTTGTGCCTCTTTTGTATAACAGAGCTGTGCTGCAAAAATCATCAACAATTTAGCAAAGATTATTGATGATGCCAATTTTGATTTAATTCTGTTGTTGTTTTATTTCTAAACTGTGACACATAAAGAAGCACAGAGGAGTCAGATTAGAGACAGTTTATTTCACAGCATGAACACATTCATGCTTCCAATGGACATGAGCAGTACATGGGGTTCCTTTATACACAGTATTATACACCTTTTCTGAAAACAGAAACAAATTTATAGTATAAATAATAAACGATGAGAATAATGACCCATTTCCACCACGGGATAAACGTCATCATTCTTTATCCCACTGAAGGAATGTTTTACTAGAGATTTTCCACAGCTATTTTCGACAAAAGTGACATTTGATGATCTTTTGGAAGGCGCTCTGGAAGTCCTTGTTGAAGTACGCGTAGATGATGGGGTTGAGCAGCGAGTTGGAGTAGCCGAGCCAGTTGATCACGTCCTGGAGCCACACGGGCATCTCGCACGACGGGCAGAAGGGCATCACCAGGGCTTTGATGAAAAAAGGCAGCCAGCACAGGATGAACGTGCCCATGATGATGCCCAGCGTCTTTACGGTTTTGCGCTCCCGCGCCAGCGCCAGTTTTCTCTTCGCCTCCGTGTTTTTCTCGTGTCGGTTCTCGAAGAGCGGCGCCGAGCTCGGTGTGTTAGGCAAAGGCAGATCGTGCTTTGAATTGCCGTGAACTTCCACGATCTCCACAGACTCGCCGTCGTCCGTGTGCTTCACTGCGCCGTTGACGCACGACGCCGGCTTGGGCTCCACGCTGCTCCTCCAGCTTTTGCCCGGCTCTCCATTGGCGCGCTGAAGCAGCGCCGGGGACACAGTCAAGCATGTGACTTTTTTCTTCTCTGTCCTGCGTACCGTCTTGCGGATACGAAACCGTGCCGCTTTGAAGATGCGCCCGTACAACACGAGCATGAGGATGAGCGGGATGTAAAAGGCGCAGAATGTTGAGTAAATGGTGTACCACGGGTCGTGGCTGATCGCGCACGCTTCGGGGTTGGCCATGCCTTCTGCTTTGCTTTTGGGCTGCGATTTCATAATCAGCATGGGCGGCACGGATATCAAGAAGCCCACCAGCCACGTAGCGCCGATCAGAACCGCCGCGCGCTTCAGCGTCCTCTTTTTCATATAGTCTATAGGCTCGGTGATCGCCCAGTAGCGGTCCAGCGCAATGGCGCACAGATGCAAAATCGACGACGTGCAACACAGAACGTCCAACGAGATAAATATGTCGCATGCGACCTGTCCGAGTGTCCATTTGTCCAAAACCTGGTAGAGGCACGCCATAGGCAGGACGAGTACCGACACCATAAGGTCCGTCACGGCGAGAGACCCGATTAGGTAGTTGGCCACGTTTTGGAGTGACCTCTCCAAAGCTATAGCGGCCACGACGCACGCGTTTCCAAACACCGAGCACAGGATAAGCGCGCCGATCAGCACAGACGTCGATATTTGATAACTCAGCGGCACCTTAGCTGTCAGCGACACTTTGTCACTTTGGTCCTCTAGATTGCTGTCGTTTTGGAACAACGAGGACGCGTTCTCTGTTTCGTCCATGTCGCGGTGCATCAACGAGCGCAAAAGTCGGAAAAAGCGTCGGCCACCTACCTACTGAACTCCTTCTGCAGGAGCGCGCGCGAACAGGACATGGGCATCGTCACTGACGGCTTGTGACGAGCGCGCGAGCTTTTATACCAGCACCGGATCACACGTCAGTTACCTACGCAGGTGGATCAGGGTTCACACTCTCTGCATCCGCGCACGCAATACCTGTCATCATTAACAGGAGACAAGGGGCATCCTGGTTAAAGGCTGAAAATGCCATGTGTATGGTCTCTTATGCGCGCTGCTTGTTAATTGCTATACAAACGGATCAAAATAATGGACAACTTAATTTATGACACCAAAGTTTCCAGGCTCAGCTCCGTGGCCAGCGAGATTCACAAACCGGAAACGTGGAACTGCTGCCATCTGGTGTAACAAGCACTTTCAAATCGTTATACGTCTTTTCATTCATTCATTCATTCATTCATTCATTCATTCATCTTCAGTGTCCTGGCCAGAGTCTGGAGTCTATCCCAGGAACACTAAGCGCGTGACCAGAATACACCCTGGATGAGACGCCAGTCCATCACCCTTATACGACTGACTGACTGACTGAATGAATGAATGAATAACATAGTCATTGGCCAGTATATCTACCATACAGTGCTATGAACAATTTGTCAGCCATCAGGGACCACATAAGGTTTAATGGGTGTGGTGTTATGGGTGGGGTTCTTTCTTCAGTCTCCTCCTGATTGACTTGGTCAGTCCAAAACCTACCACTTTATCTCCTAGTGAAGTCCTTTGTTATGCTGGCAGTGTGTTTTGGGTCATTGTCTTGCTGCATGATGAAGTTCCTCCCAGTTAGATGGGATGCATTTCTCTGTAAATTGGCAGACAGAATGTTTCTGAATTCATTCTGCTGCTACCATCATGAGTTAAATCATCAATAAAGATTTGAGCCGGTACCAGAAGCAGCCATGCCAGTCCAAGCCATGCACACAACCATGTCAGTGTCACTGCTTTGCTGCAAATGGATCACCACTCAGATAATGTCTGCTCAGTGGTAGTCCTCTGGTGGTCTACTTCCACTGATGGAATGACAAACTGTATAGAGTTTGTACAGCGCAAGAGATCAGATAAAGTGACAGGGGGCTGGGCTAATAAAATGAGCAAGAAATGACATTTTTTTAATGCGACAATTTAGAATTTATTAGGTATAATATAATGTAAATGTTCTGTCTTATCATATATCACAATCATAAAAACAAAGAAAAAAAAAATAAAGCAGTATAACCATTAAGTACAGCCTGTGAAGTGAATTGGTTCATTTCGAATCGCGTTTTAGACGTTACATGGCCCCAAACGGCTTCCGTATCCTGGCTGTTAGGAAAAAGCCGACTCAACGTGTTATTTGTTTTTAGCCAGCTTGCTAGTTAGCTTCAGCTTCGTCGAGGTCTTTCTCGGAAATATCGTCCAAACAATGGCTTCCTTTGATACGGTATTTACATTTTGTATTCTTAACCTTACATTATTGATTATAATCTTTATTCAAGTCACTGACAATAAGTATTGTGAATCTAAAATACCTTTAAGCCGCACATTAGCTACGCCTAAAGTTTAACCAGATATTTAACCTATATTAGGAAAGCTAGCAAGTATGTGCTTTATAACTTATTAACCTGTTAAATCCTTGCAGTATGTAGAGAGTTAACAAATTAACAACATGGTAAACCGGTTACAAAGATCACCAACATTCAGAAACTTCACTTGTATGATGTATTATAAAAGTTTTGCCTTAAAGCCAAACACTAGAGGTGAAAAGGGTTATTATTTTTTTTATCTGATTTTTTTCATAGATTGTTCATTGTTGATTGCTGTTATTCTTTGTATTGGAACCTTTTGAAAATGTAAATTTATTTATGTAAATAAGTCTTTGTTTGTTTAAATATGCATAATCGAAAATCTAGTCTTTTGATATTCTTAGAATTAAAATGTTTATTTCAGTTCCTCAGTAGAAAAACCTTTACCAGAAAGTTTGTTGGAAAATGATTTCTATATGATTTAAAGAAATCTTTTTTCCCCTGCTAAATTGGCTGCTTAAGAGTAAGTCTAAATCTTATGATTGTTTGTTTTTTTTTTTTAAATGAATAGAGCTTCTGGATTATATGAAATATAAATTAGTGATAGGAATCAAAATTTTCCTACACCTGTCTCTCACCACATCCTCTAATATTTGACGTCATTTCTGTGGCTAACGGAGACAATCCTGGCCTTGACAGTTCTCCATTTCTGTGTGCCTGCTGCTGATTAACCAGTGTTCCACGTTTATAAATACAGGACGGAGTATCAGACCCTGTTGGAATCCACGAGGAACCGTCAGTCCTTCGCTGTAAAAAGTGCCGAAGATGTGTTGTAGATTCATCATGCCTGCTTTTAGTGAGTTTGTTTTTCTGATGAATATTCGTGTATATTCAAGTTGACGAACAGTGGTTACTAAAGGGGAGAGATTTCACACTGAATCTCTGCTTGGGCAGAATTGCAAATGCAAGAAAAATCAGTTTACTTCCATTTGGTTAAGCAGGGGCTTCATCTGTCCAGCCCAGGGCTTCACATGGGTCTGTGTGGCTGCAGCTCCATACTACTGTTATATAGACTCAGTAGAAACCTGTAGCCTGAGCAGCTGTTTATGAACTTCAGAAGTCTGACGTAAATAAGTATATAGTTAGTAACATCTGGTCAGTGCTGGACTGGTAATCTGGCATGCAGGGCATTTTCCCGGTGGGCCGACGCACTTTTGGGCCGGTACAATTTTTTTTTTCCGCCAAGGACCGGCCCATCACAAAGCACTATATAGACGGAGTGATAAGGGATCTTGCTCCGCCTAAATAAATATCGCTTCACCTCTCTTCCACTTTCCTCTCAGTCTCTCAGAATGGACAGACCAAAGCGAAACGGTGGTGCTGAAAAGCTCAGGGAAAAGTAGCTTAAAA
>CM075017.1:12227336-12246138 GCA_037576675.1 Pangasius sanitwongsei | reverse complement strand
GTGTGTGTGTGTGTGTGTGTGTGTGTGTGTGTGTATATATATATATATATATATATATATATATATATATATATAATGTATGTATGTATATGTGTATACCTATATTTTGGGGCAGGATTTGCAGGGAGGGTGTGTGTGAGATGAAAAATACAAAACATTAAGAAAAAAAAAAATTATATGACTCAATTCAGACCTTTACGCATTTAATGACAGATTTCAAAATATACCAAAAGCGCAGTTTTCTTTTTTTCCCCTAATAAAATCAGCAGCCAATTGAAATATGAATCTAAAATGACTGACAGTGGCACAGGTGTTTTGAGCTCTCTCACAGCAGGGCCTATATTCGGTATAACCACATGATTGCGAGGGCGATATTGCTTTTATACAACAGCTCCATAAACAAGAAATTAATATTGAGTAAAATAATTTCGGGGCACAATATGGACAAACGTCCTGTTTATTTTTGCTCCGCTATTGGAAATAGATCCTGAAGAAGCTACACTCACTTTATAGCCCATCGGCTTGCTCACTAGCTAGCTAACAATGAGTTGTACATTCCCGTTAAAGGTGCGGCCGGTGAAACTGGATTCGCGTCTTCCTTTTCATCTTCAGCTGACAAGCTTTCATATTTCGAGTCAAAAGTTAGATTCATGAAAAAATGTATCGTTTGTCATGTCCGCTGATGATGTCACTAACACGAACTAGGAAGTAGAATTTTACGTAATGAACACAGACGAGTGGAGTGATACATGCAGTGAAACATCCCAGTGCTTTTAATATAAATATAAATGCGGTTATAATGGTAAATATAAGCACTCTTGGAACACTGCTCGACTAACTGTTGTGCAGTGTGAAATAAAAACTATCAATGTATATCCGACTTAACTATATAAGTTATATATAGTTATATATAACTCTATAAATTGATTGGACAAATGGCCTTCCAAGTGTGCTTGGAGCACTAGTGGGCTCAACAAAAAAAAAAAGGGGAGGTGGGACTCTTGGGGGGGAAAAATTTTGAATATGTCTGCTTTAGCCTATGCAGCGTACAGTTCATTCTCCTTATCAAAACTTGAAACCGATCTTTTCTGTCGCCGACAAAAAATTGCACATCATAAAAGAATTTTTGGCTGTGAGTTGAGATTGGTGTTAGAATGCATAACAGATGCTCACTGGTGGCCGATGTAGTGCCATTGCTACCAAACACGTACAGTATGAAGACAAGGTTCTGTCAGTGTGAGAAACTTTGATTAAAATCTCCGGGTGCGTGCAAGGCTACGACACTCGTCAAAACGCCACCAATAAGAGGATGGCACAGGATTACATAAAACTCACGGGACAGCTAAAAATATGGTAGTGGCGATGGCAAAAATGTAAGCAAAACATGCTGATGGACAGAAAAAAAAATATACTTACTATCTCAAACCCAGTTTGGAGAATGTTTGTGTTCTGCGAGCCCGTTTAATCTGACATGAAGAACACATTATCACACAGTCCGCTGTAGCATTCAGCCAAGACCTCATTGGAATCTTCTCGTGTGGCAAGAAATAATCAAGCTTAAGATATTATGCTTCTTGTTTTGATATAATGGATGTGGTGAATAAATGCTGAAGTTGTTGCTTCTTCTCCTCACAGGCCTCAGAAGACCCCATGGCGGGATGCACCGTGTGGCATGTGAATGCTGATGCATTGCCTGATTGGATCCTGTCCGTTGTTAATCAGGTACTGGTCTTGTGATGTTTTCCTTGAGGCTTTTCAGATTAGCAGTTCAAGACAGATGTCATCAGATTTAAGGTCATGTGACTCAAAAACAGTAACAGTTAAGTAAGGAATAAAACACGATGTGGCGTGAGTTACTGTTACCAGCCCAGCGTTGATTATTTTCATATCACAGCACATCCCAAAGTGTTTTTTTCCTCTTATATCACAGCTATTTGCCAACAATTGCAATTTTTTCTTATTAATTAAAGAACGACACGTCATCCTTTTCATCTGTTTTTTGTTACCTTAATTGTCGAATGTCTGCAAAACAAGTTTCTGTTCTCACTTATGTGGTATAAACAGTTGTTCCTTCACCGGCCTCTCTTTTTCTCGCTGACACTGGAGACTCCTTCCATAAATGTTAAATAAAAGTCTCCTTATGAGAAACCATTACCATATCAAACATTACACACACTTTTAATCCCTTTATAGAAATGTTATAGAAATGATTATGGATTAGAACCAGTGCAGTAATGTAAACCTGTGATTTGCAGCTGCACTGTAGTCAAAGCTGCTGTTATGATGTGCAAAATTTGACAGCGGTGGGTGTAAGCAGGAATAAAATTGGGTTAATACGAAAAAGGCGTACCTGTATAAGTCACAGAACCTGCTAGAAAACATCTATAAATGTATAAAGAACGCTGTAACGTAAACTGTAACTAAATAAGGGTTTTAGGCATTAAAAATGTCAGTGAACGTTTTAAAGAAATGGTATTGAATGACTTCTCTTTTTCACAGGTTCACTGGACGACAGGGAAACTGAACTGCCAGCACTGTGGAGCACGTCTCGGTGGTTTCAACTTTCTAAACCGTTCGCGATGTCCCTGTGGACACGACACGACCGTGCACCTCATTAAAAGCCGCGTTGATCAGGTTGTAAAGCATCTGGTCTACTTGAGCAAACCAGGTACAGCTAGAGTACACACAGGGTTTCAGGTTAAACACAAAGATCTAGAAGGACCAGAGGACAGAAACCTGGGCTGTGACCTACATCAGGTCACTCATGGACTAAACCCAGAGCCTGAACACCAGAGCAGAGAAATACAAGCAACTCATTTCGATGGTGAGCCATCTGTCGTCTCTCCATGCAGTCGTCCCCTTTCTCTGCCTCTCATTCGTCCTGTACGTGAGGAAATGAACGAGGCAGCGGCTCATGATGACGGCCACATACGCCTGACCCCAACAGAGCTATCGGATCATCTGCAGAACCACGACAGTCATCTTGATTCCTTTCCATCACCTACTACTCAGGACACGGTCGTGGGACAAGCGGATGTCAGTGATGGTGTTACAGAGGAAACGCAGGACCATGCCTCCTTCACTCCTGTGCAGATGCTCACCAAAAGGGAGAAGAATCGCTTAAAGAGCCTGAGGAGAAAGCAGAGAAAGAAAGAACGCTGGATTCAGAGGCAGCTTGAGGAGAAGGTATTGGTTAGGTGTTTTATTGTTATTGGCAGTTATTCTCTCGGGTCTCTCTTTGAGAATTAAAGTCTGTTCGGATTGCAGCGAAGAGAGTCCTCAACAAACCGTCTCAGAGTCTAACAGACATTTAAAACCAGAGATCAATATGAGCTGCATGTCGTCTCCTGACACGACAGCTGAATACTCAGCTGAGTAATACATTCATTTTCCAAACCAGTACCAAGTAACTAGGTAGCAATGAATCAATCTGAATATATTTTATACAGTGTTTGACTCCAGATTTTTTTTAGAATACAGATGCGATACAGATTTAATCCATTATATGAGCAAACATATTCTCACCTTAGTGCTAAAAAAGTCATTGGAAGCATCCAAACAATAATAAGCTTTCACCGTCTCTCTGGTGTAAACACGCTCTGTATCAACATGGTAGCGATACACACTAGGGTAAGTCACTTCAAAGTCTCCGCTAATAACAATAGATAATTTACTGTTAATGTTTGCCTAGTTCTTGCTTGTTTTTCAGGAGACACAAGAAGTATGAGCTAGTCATTTTGGTTTTACAGTTTCACATATACAAATGGCGCCACCTGAAATGCTTTAGGAATAGACATGCGGAGTAACCTGGTTATTGTTTACCACAGACAAGTAGTTTATATCCATTTATTTTTTTCGTTTTTATATCTATTTTTCTCTGTCTAGTTAATGTTTTGGTGTAGAGGAATTTGAAGTTCTTCTGAGAAGAAGCATCTTTTGTAGTTGCATAATATAATATGTCATGTAGAGGGATGGTTTACAGATGATGTTTTGCATTCACCTACTGCTCGTTAACTACGACCGTATCGTTAATACGGACAATAATGTTTATCAGTGATGTCATTTGTGAACGAGTCGACTCTCTGAGCTGCCTCTAGTAAGTGAAGGTTGGTAGCTGTAGCTGACTCTAATTTTCAGTGCACATATACGTGGTCCTTACTGGTTTTACATTTGTTATGACTTAAGATTTTATGAAACGGTTTATACCACAGTTACTGTTAAATCCTGTAATTGTCTAATCGTTCATTAATTAATAAACCATTTTAATCATTTGCAAATTATGGTATAAGAGGAATAAAACACTTGGGGGGCATGCTGTTATAGAAAATGAATCAACTTCATAGTGGTAACAGTAACTCTACTTTGTATTGGGCTGCATCACAGCACCCCATAAATCAGTATTTCTTAAAATAATCATATTTGTAGAGATGATCATGTATGCGTGTGTGTAAGGATGGTAAATGGTGTGTGTGTGTGTGTTTCAGAGTGTGAGCTGGAATCTGACAAGCAGCGATGAAGAGGAGAAAGAGGGCTGCATGTGTGCCGTGTGTCTGGACGTGTACTACAAGCCGTACATGTGTCAGCCCTGCAGCCATGTGTTCTGTGAGCCCTGTCTGAGGACGCTGGCGAAGAGCCGGGCCAGCAGCACGCCGTGTCCCCTCTGCAGGACTCTCATATCACATGTGATCTTCCAGGAAGGTCAGCAAATCAATGAAAACAATCTCCTTCAGCAGAGTAGCATTAGGACTGAGATTAGTTAAAGATAATGGGAACACGGTCTTGTTTTAGCACTACTGGTTTAAACTGTAGCTCCACAGGGTTAAACATATCAGAAATTCTTTACTTGGTGCTATGACTTTTCCAGCTAGGTATATGTTATAATTTTTTGTATCAGCCTAATAGTAATACGGCAGTTTCTTAGTGCTGTACAGTAGCCATGCTATTCCAGAAACTACGGTAAAATTATGCAAAGGTGTACTACTGCGAGCGTGGTTCTTACATAGCATTTAATAAAACCTTATAGCATCATGGTAGTGGCAGCGGTTGGACAAACACGAGCTTCTCATAAAGTGAATGATGAGGTTTTGCCGTTATCCGTTGCTATATAATGACTTTCTGTTAAGGCTGGCCATATAGAGAGAGATTTTTCCAGACCTGAGAGAGGGATTAAATTTAGGGCCTTCTGAAAATTACACTTATAATTACTCTTAGAAACAGTGTTAGAAGTCTGTGTTAAGCAGAAACAAATCTCAGCTAAAGGGACATACACTAGACTGCACAAGGGACAAACACTAGACTGCACCAGTAGGAGGGCTGATTTGGCCGTCAAGCTTCAGACTCTACCTTTTAAATTTTTTTTGTTTGTGTGAAAATGTAATGATAGGTCTTTGCTGTAACGAGAGTTTAAATTAACAACCAAGATTGTAAAAATCATACAGTGTACGACTGGCTTTATGCGACAGAGGAATCTATATATTGATTTGTTTTCTTTTAGCAGACAGAATTTAATAGTGTGGGTCTTGTACTCCAGCTTGACTTATTGTCATTAAAGTACTAAAAATGAATTTCTTTTTTATTTTATTTATTTATTTATTATATAAATTGCTTTTTTTCCCCCACTATTAGAAACAGAAACGGTAGTACTCAGTAAGAATGTGGCCGTAAGTCATTTCTGATGTCTGAATGAATCGTGGATGCGTTTGTGTTTCAGAGCTTCACCAACAGACTAGGACCCACTTCCCCAAAGAATACCGCATGAGAAATGACTCTTTCCATAAGACCAACTATTCCAAATGGCCCCTGCCCAGCTGTCCGAAGCATTTTCACTTTTTATGGGGTTTGTCATTTGAGAGATATTTTAACTTATGCTGTTTCTAAAATATTATTCAGATGATTTTCCATCTGTTTTGGTGCTGAGTGCCAATTTATCAGTACAATTTAAGTTGTGTATTCATAATATATTGTGCTTTTTTTAAAAAAGGTATTTGTTAACTTTCTCTAACAGCAGCTCTGACAGTAATGCCGCTGCAAATCACAGGTTTATATTAATGCTTATTCTGATACGGTATTGTTTCTGTAGCAGCTCATTCACAGGGTCTTGTATGGCAGACTCTCAATTAAAAATAGTTAAATAATTGATAGTTGACTTTAAATCATCATGACAGTAAATGTTACTATAAACGAATAACAAGTATGATGTGTAGTCCTGTAATTAGTTACGTAGTTAACTGTTCGTTAAGCGTTTTTCTCCATGTTTCAGGACTGCAGAGACACAGAGCTTCGGCTGGTCAGTGGCAGTTCCCTCTCAGAGCGTTGGGGCTGAACAGACTGGAACTGGGAGACATAAGGGGCTGGACTTTCCACTCTGATATGATCACCTTCATCTTCTCTTTCCACTGGGTGCTTTCCTCTTTTATCATTTTGTGTGGCCTTTTCTACATCCTCCTCTGGTGACATGACTAGAACTCGACCATGTCAGAGATGTATGAGGCAAAGCTGTGGACACATACTATCACTATACACATTATGTACTATTTTTTAGAAAGTCAAAATTATTTTTTTCTAAATGCTATACATTTCAGAGATCCCGTTCAGGTCGTTTTGATCTGAAAGTAACAAAGTGATAATAAAAGTGTTAATAATGACCAATCTGAACCAAAAAGGTGATATTATTAGTGCCCCATTCCCTCTTATCTCTCATTTTCACACCCAGTTCCCATTAGGGTATTTCCCCCAGCAGGGGAAGCCACTTCTGAGTTTATATTGTTAATAATCAAGATAGGATATGATGTATTGGAGGTTTTAAAATGCATTTTACTGGTTATTAAGTTCGATCGTTCATCTTCAGTAAATGCTTTTTCCTGATCAGGGTCAAACTGAATCCAGCGCCTCTCTCAGGAACAGTGGGTGTGAGGTAGGAATACACGCTGGAATAGATGCACACATGCATGCCACAGCTCGTTTACATTTAGTGATGGCCATAAAACTCCGTAAAGTTAAGGTTTGCAGAGCGCTGAAAGTGTGAAAAGTAATTTTTACTTAGGTCTACACCAAAAACATTGATTTTGTAGTGTAACAGCACCTGAAAAGAGTAAAATCAGGAGACAAATTACACAAAAGGTGAATTAGCTATGAATTAAGTGAGGTGGAAAGAAAACGGTTTGATGTGAATATGGAGAAAGAAAGACATCTACACTGTACCCAGGCACATAACACAGAGAAGCTGTGATGTTTAATTGTTTTAAGACTTGGCCTGCCAGAAAGCTGCTCTTCAGCCTCTCGTACAGCAGCGTGCCCTCCCCAATGCTGTGCTGGAAAAAGCAGGAGGGAATGTGTCAGAAAACCTGTATTCAGGATGCCTGATGAGAGTACACAACGCTAGGGAGCATTCACTGCAGCTTGAGACATACCACGTAGGTCAAATATAATATCGATCACTTAGTCATGGCTCTAAAGTGTTGTGCAGCATTAAAAGAAGATGCACTGGCTAGAGGCTAGTTTCTTAATTTATGATTTTGTGTTTTTGACTTGCTTTCTTTAATTATATATTTTTTTCCATATTTAACATTTCTTTTATTAATACGTTAATTTGAAATTAAATTTGTGTGCAATTGAAATAAATGAGCTATGTAAACTTGACAGTGTAATCCATACCTACTTGTAATTCATTTAGATGAAAGGTCTACAGTTGATTTCAAGCATTTGCCTTTGGAATCTGTTAGCAAAAAAACATTAGATGTGGACAAATCAACCAATAGGTACATTCTTAAAAAGCACTGGTGAGCCCAGGAACACCAAAAGGCATGGAAGACCATGGAAAAAAACTGGGGTGGATGACAGAAGTATTGTTCCCTGGTGGAGGAAAACCCCTTCACAACAGTTTGCCAGATGAACACCATCCAGAAGGTAGGCCTTTCTGTGTCAAAGTCAACAATCAAGTTTAAATTTCACCAGAGTAAATACAGAGGGTTTGCTGCAAGATGTAAAGAAGATCACGGAAGATCAGATTAGAGTTTGCAACAAAAAAAAAACAAACAAACAAATGCCTGTACATTTCTGGAACAGCATCTTATAGACAGATGAGACAAAGATCAACTTGTAGCAGAATGATGGGAAGAGAAGAGTTTGCAGAAGAGCACATTCAAATGTGCTTCACAATGCAGATGGACCTGAAGCACACCTCAAAAGCAACCCAAAACTGTTTTAACGCTTTAACAGGCACACAATGAAATACTTGTGCAAAAATAATGTTAATTCTCAGTAATTAAATCACATTCAGCAGAACTTAATTAATTTTTTTTTCAAAGTCTACCGCCCAGTTGGCTGTTTAAGGTAACAGTAGAAGCGTATAATATATTATAATAAAGCTTTTAATTGAAAAGGATTTGGCAAGAGGAACGGGCCAAAATTGATGCTGTTAACAACAGCTTTGTGGGTAACAACAAAGTACTAAAATTGTTCATTTGTGGTGTCTGAATACTTTTTCCCCAATCAATTTCATTCTATAAAAGTATGTTTGTATATGCTTATGAATATATACTTTTTGTTCATATTTATAATCTGAATTTATAATCTGAATCTCAATATTGCCACAACTTACTCTTAAGTGCCTAAACTTGGCCCTAAATCATGGCCCCTGTAGGGTGATAGTGATGCCTGAGGAAGGTACCATTTCTAACCATTAAAAAGAGAAAACCATTAGGAACCGAGGGAAATGTGTGTAAGCTTGTCCTGTCACAAGGCCACATTTGGACCAAAACTGAAATGCAGCACCTGCATCTGCAGTTGTTACAGCTTCCCTTTACATGCCTAAACACATGGCTGCTAATATTAATAAATTAACTGAAATGCTAATTTAACTATTAATTCATTAGTTTAGATTAATTAGTTAATATGGCTACAAGGTCACCATCACAGCGCCCCCAGATCATCAGTGAGGGGGAGCAGAAGTACTGACTACCCTGGATTAAAAGATTTAAAGATTTCTTTTTTTTTTCTTTCTTTTTTTCTTTTTTTTTTTTTTTTAATAGAAAAAGGGGCCCACAGAAATTTGTGGAACGCCACAGTACCATTAGTAAACCTTCCTGTATACCTTCAGGACTTTTTTTTTTTTTTTTTGCATTATAATATCCAAGCATATGGAAAGCACAATAAAAACATTTCAGGTTATTACGCTTATAAACCACCAAGTTTGCATGAAAGCCACGCAGTAAGAAGTCACGGATTGGTGGTCACTGTGGAAAATAAACTGTCCTGTAAGATTACAGCACGCAGACTTCTGTAGTTCTGACCGGGCTATCACGCTTCTCTTCTCATCAGTCCTTGCGTCCTAAAGGACAGAAGCGTTTCACACAGACGCCTGCTTCTGTCTGCTCGTACTGGCGTGTGTGTGTGTGTGTGTGTGTATGAGTGCGCGCTTGTGTGTGTGTGCGCGCGCTTGTGTGTGTGTGTGTGTGTGTGTATGTGTGAGTGCGCGCTTGTGTGTGTGTGTGTGTGTGTATGTGTGAGTGCGCGCTTGTGTGTGTGTGTGTATGAGTGCGCGCGCGCGTGTGTGTGTGTGTGTGTGTGTGTGTGTGCGTGTGCGCGCGCGCGGTCGCTGTGTGCGCCGCTCGCTTCATCCGAGGAAGAGATGCAGAGGAGTCGATCGCGTCCGTGCGGCTCGCGATCACGCTGAAAAACGAACCCGCGACTCGACTCGTTCCGACTCGACGACCTCTGGCGCGCACGAACACGCAGGCTAATTTGCTGGTGCGGGGGGTGGTCTCGTCCGTGGACGCGTATGCATGTGTTCCGCACCGAACGGGCGAAAGAGCCGCCCCGGATCCGCAGGCCGCATGTTTCAGCTGGGCAAAGCGGCGCGCAGCGAACCCGAGCGGCGGGAGAGCACGGACAGCGCCCGCAGGGGAGGACAGCGGGCTCTGGAGCACTGCAGAGCGGTGAGTGGACGGCGGGAATACCGCAGTGTTACCGCTGCATCATTCTATCAGCGTTTAATCACGCTGGGGCTTTCAGATTTTGCAGTGTTTTCCCAAATGCGCACCGCCGCATTTGTCGGTAATTGTAGCACTCAGTAAGAGGCTAGATAAATAATGACCGATGCGCCCTGATGTGATTGTTGTCAGGCTTGTTTGCTGGTAATGCCCTGCTACGGCGTGTCAAACGATCTGTTCATTAATAATAGAAAGATGTTTGGTTGGTAATTTGCCACTGAGATTTAGCTTTCCCTGTATCGTGACTCACGCAGATTAATTTTCATGCTAGAACGCAGTCATCTGGAGATGTCACATCCACAACGTGATACATCCAGGCATGATGGCAACTATACTGTTTTTAGCATAGCCCTGAGAATGCTTTGTGTTTATGCTGTCTGAGTTACGACCCTTTGCATGGTCACATCTGTGCATATGGACAACAAAAATAGGCAACCATTCCAAACCTTTTAGAAACCTTCAGGAGCCAACAGAAACCTGTGATGGGTTGTTTTGTTGTGGTGGACTAACTCTGTGGCAAAGAAAATGTCATGTAACAGTGCACAAGTGGTGTACTGAATCAGCCAAGACACACATTACAGATGAGAAGCATTACAGACATGGACCATAAGGTTCTCTGTATTACCTATAAACCACAAGGTCACCATTAGAGACCAGCAGACTTCTAAGAGCTTCATACTCCCCTGGAAACCATTAAATGCATAGAGATAGTCACCTGATACATCTACAGGACCTATCGGAAACCAAGAGAAACCATTTACTGTGTGTGATGCTACTGGTCACTGTCCTGCTGTGGACGTCACACTGAGAAAGCTTTGTGTTCATGTTCAGGCGGTGCAGGAGTTTAACACTCTAGTGGCACTCCACCGTGAGCAGGTCATCTCCATAGGAGAGATCACGGCTGATTGTCCCACTCTGAGGGCACGCATGCACAGCACACGCACCAAAGGCTGCACGGTGGCTCAGAGCGCCTACCAGCACCTCACGCTCATCTCTGGGTAGGAAACTTTTCACCAGTTATTAGTTTCATGCCCTGGAAAAGTACCCCTCATATGTGACATATCTTTTTTTTCTGGACTCGTAGGCCAGAGGATGGTGAGATCCACCCTGAAATCTGCAGGCTCTTCATCCAGCTGCAGTGCTGCTTGGAGATGTACATCACCGAGATGCTCAAGTCCATGTGTCTGTTGGGTGTGCTGCAGCTCCACAGGAAAGGTGAGGTACTGCATGAGTACAGCAGGGGGCGACAAAGCACTTGAAAGTTAAACCAGCCGGCCTCAGTCTAGCCTGGTGAAATGCTCAACTGCAGTAAAAGTGTATACTCCAGGTGGCAGTGTTAACACCATGCGGTGCACGATGCTCCCTGCAGAAGGCATTATAATAGTTTTTGCACTTTTGGTCTTTGGCAAGGTATCACAGTGATATCAAGTCCAATTGGACTGAGAATTGAGAATACAAACAGAAAACCCTTTACTCTTAGAAAAAGGGTTCTTTAAGGTTTCTTTAATGGTTCAGTGGATAATTAAGGGTTTTTAGCTTCCATAAAGGGTCCTTTCTGTTGGAAGAACATTTACGGGTTAGGGGAAGTTAAACTCTCTTCACTTGTCCCTCTCAGGACCGTATAAGGGTTTTTCATTTTCTATGAGCTTATATGTCAGTGAAACCAAGCTTCTGGAAAGGTTTTTGACCAGGGGTCATCATTTCCAGTCCTGGCTACATTTCCATTTGCCACACTGCTATGTTTATAATAATAACAACAACAACAATAATAATAATAATAATAATAATAATAATAATGGCTGCATGGTGGTTCAGTGCGTAGTGTTTAAGCCTCAGAGCTCCAGGATCCTTGCTTGGTTTACTGCCTATGTGGAGTTTCTGCATGTTCTCCTCATGTCCTCTGGGATGCGGATTGGCTCCAGGTTGATCGGCTAATCGAAATTGCTCCTAGGTGTGAGTGAGTGTGTGAATAGTCACTGAAACACATCTTACTAAATTTCACTGATGCATGCAAAGAAGATGTTGATTATTTTCCTATAACAGCAGTTCTGACAGTAGTGCAGCTGCAAATCACTTCTTTATAATAATGCACTTGTTCTGATATATTACCATTTCTGTAGTAACAGCTCATTCACAGGGACTTGTATGACACTCCACATAAACTGAATAAAAACCCGTGTGATCGTTTATATGGTTTTCTCTGAGGAGACATTTATTTAACATCTTAGTAGGAGTTTCTAGGTAACATGGCAAGCTGTATTTAAGAGAGATAAAAAGATAAAAAGGCTGCTGCAGAAATGACTGTTTAGAACTGCTATAACATAAGTGATAACAGGAGCTATCTTGTTTTGTGGACGTTCCAGAACATTAAATGTAACTGTAAATGGATGAAAAGTATGACGTGTCATTCTTTAGTTAATGAAAATGATAATTGTTGCCAAATTGCTGTGGTGTAAGAGAAAATAAACACTTGGGGACATGGCATTGTAGGAAATGAATCAACTTAACAGTAACAGTAACTTCATCACAACATCACAACACCTTGTCTTTGATTATTTTCCTGTAACATCCTATAACAACATGTGTTTTATTCATGTTTTTGCGAGGTGGGAAAAACCGGAGAACTCAGACGAAACCCACACAGACACAGGGAGAACACGGCCAAAAACTCTACACAGACAGTAACCCAAGCTCAGGATTGAATCCAGGACCCTGGAGCTGTGTCAAAAACTGCACCCATACACACTATATTTCTATTTCTATTGTATATATTTATACATAAATGATAAAAGGAAAGTTATTAGTTATGAAACGTTATTATATTCATAATGTTGAATTATAACAACATATTGTAGTTCTGCTTTTTTCAGGAAATGGCAGACTATCCACAAAATCAAACTATATGCAACCACAGGTCTCTTTCAAATTATTTGAGATAGATACTATATTTGTTTGGGGTTTTCTCAATGCATTTACATGCGTTTGGCCAGCAGATGGCGCTAATATGTGGTATTTAACATTTTAAAAACTCCCATCACTAGGCACACTTTGGTGTTTACCATGCTCAGAGAACTGTGATTGAACCTACCTGCTAATTACCAGGTTTAGAGCGGCGAAACCTCTATTCTGGTGCCTGACTCCACAACTGGCCTAGAATCGATGCCTCCTTCCTGCAGACTCTATATATACTCTATATATACACAGATATAGTGCTCTGTACGTTTTACTTCCTGCAGGAAATGAGCCGTGCCCCGAGTCAAGTGCAGACTGCAGAGTGGACGAAAGCTCTGATGTCCCAATACTGGAGGACAGGTCTTCATCACCTGTCGACTTCCCCAATGAATCCTGGCTTGTGTGCACAGATATCGAGAACATAGAGAGGTATTGTCTTAAATGAGTCCTGATCACTAGTGGAATTGCTAGAAGTCAGCCTAGATCCTGTTTTTTAATAATTAAACAGTTTAGTAAGAATTCATTTCAGTGAACAAATGAGTCAAAATGCAGAAATAGACACTATTTATAGAAATGGATATTCCTGATAATGGGAAATAGGTAGACATGTTTCTTTGTCATTGGCTATTTTCTTTAAACCAGTTGCGTTCAGTAAAGGAACTTTTTTTTATTATTATTATTATTTCTGTTGTTATTCTAGTGTATTATTGGAACTT
Source organism: Pangasius sanitwongsei (assembly GCA_037576675.1). NCBI lineage: Eukaryota > Metazoa > Chordata > Actinopteri > Siluriformes > Pangasiidae > Pangasius > Pangasius sanitwongsei. The sequence goes on along the minus strand of CM075017.1, from coordinate 12,232,481 downwards.
GGGAAGCCAACAGTGGAAAAAAGGAAAATATATGAATTTATGAACTTAAATATAGGTCTTTAAACACAGATTTTCATATCTGATTGAACAATTGTTTAATTATTTTAAACTTATTTGATTGCCAATACATAGTAAACTGTAATAAAACATAAAAAAAAAACAAAAACTCCATGTGTTCAAAAACTATGATAGACTCCAGTTTCAGGCACAAAGGATTCTTGGATTTCGATACAAATTTGAAATTTCAATTTCAAAAGATTTTTAAGTGTCCCAAATTGTAACTGAAAACGTCAGATTTAATAAGAATTTTGTTGTTCACACTGTCATAGTTAAAATTTAAGGAATTCTGATTTTCTAAGGAATCAGATTTTGCTTTGTTTCTCCATTTTTCTCATTTTGCATTACTTTAATACTTAAGGTGTAAATATTAACTCCACCATTAAAGCGCTACATTTTTTCTGACTTGTATGGTAATTTGCCTTCTAGTGACATGCGTGAGATGAGAAATCTACTAAGCAAACTCAGGGAGACCATGCCTTTGCCACTGAAGAACCAAGGTTTGTGCTAAAAAATGTGTTCATGTATAGAATATTGACAGTTAAATCACTGAACAACAACTGCAAATTCTCATGGCTCTTCTCCTTGTGTGTAGATGACAGCAGTTTGCTGAACCTGACACCCTACCCACTGGTGAGGCAGAGGAAGAGGCGTTTCTCTGGGCTCTGCTGCCTTGTGTCGGGATGAACCACCCATAGTCTTCTCCTCTTAATGGCAACTTCGAGTTCCACTTGTCTATTTTGTTCACTGTAAATGTGCAGCAGTAATCTAACTCTGTCACCACCATCACTACAGACTTCATTCATTACTAGAGAGAAATGCTACATACCACCCTGCCTCACTTGGCCCACCCTACCCCAACCTACCCCACGCTGCCCTTCCATACTCTCCCCTACTGTACCCTACCCTGCAAACACCCTGCCACACCCTGCCATGCCCTGCCCGGCTGTACGCATTACTCCCTGCACCTTGCCCTTTCCTGCCACCCCAACCCTAGCATGTCTGACCCTGCCCTGTCCCACCCTTCCATACATCACCACACCCTTCTTCGCCCCAACCTGCCCTGCCCTGCCCTGCCCCGCCCCACCCTGCCCAGCCTCTAAATTCAATAGAGAGACTTTTATCCAAATCCGATTTTTTTGTTGTCGATTGTCCTTTCATTTTCTGTTATTTGTGGTGCATACAGTATATGAACACGTCTCGAAAAGAAAAAGCTAGAATTGGACATAATGTGTTTTGTGAACATAATACTCCTTTTCTTCTTGTTTTTCTGATGCTCGTCTTTGTCCCAGTCTGCAATCAGGAAGTTTGTCCTCACCAAGAGTGAACATATGCAACAATATTCAGTACAGGCTCCATGACTTTACTCCAGTTTAGTTCGGTCACTGTGCAAGGCTTCTTATTTAGTCTTCCATAAATGGGAAAAGTAAACAATTACGATTCATTTCTAGGGCACACAAGTGCTCTGCACTAAAGCCATTACTTCTTCATTCTTAACATGAAGACAGAATAGATTTATGTACATAATACAGTGTAATGTATACAAAAAGCTCAAGATGATTCATGTCCTGTTCTCTGGATGTTTTACACATTCATTTGTGTGATTTGTGTGTGTTTAATGAGAGTCTGCAGCATGCTTCTAGTGTCCAGTATATTAGGTATGCATAGAGTCCAACATTCATCATGTAAAGGCCATTTTATAATGATAATAAACTTTTTTTTTTTTATTATAAGCTGTTATGTACGTTACATATAATACACTTGTTTTAAGAATGTTCCGGGAATTTCTACTTTTAGGAATATCTATTCAAGTATGAATGTTTTTGTCGGCTTTTAAGCCAGAGATAAAGTGTACATAGTTTCCCTGCCTTTCCCAAGTGTAATACATCAACCAAGATATGTTTGTTAGTTTAGCGTCATGCCAACCACATACCAAAACCATCGCAAACTCGCCTTAGGTAAGAAGGTGAGAGCTTGGAAACATTGGTGGTTGCTTTGCATTTGTAATTGTCACAGGCCATGTCTATAAAAGACTGCAGTAAAGCACTGAACATTCTGAAGACCACATTTAATTTGGGGACTGCAGATATTACACCAAGACCACAGCTTTGAGCATTCTTCCTCTGCTGCATTGGACAAGAACATCTACAATTCACTAGGGGGTTTTCCAATGCTGTAGCATCATACTAAAGTAGGGGGTGTAGCCTTAAGTTAGAATGTTGTGTTGAGTTGTGTGTTGGAAGTGATTTGTAGGATACAGTTAGTATTTGATTTGTATACAAATGGTGCTAGTGAGCTAAAGGATTTCTTTTGAAACAAACGCTAAACTTATACACCATATGGCCAAAAGTATGTAGACACCTGATGATCACAACCAGTTGGTCTTCACCAAGTTGTTGATGCACACAATTATCTAGAATGTCATTGTATGCAGTAGAATTAAGATTTCCCTTCACTGGAACTAAGAAGCATGAATCTGTTCAAGCATGACCATGCCCCTGTGCACAAAGTGAGGACCATAAAGACATGGTATGTATGCGAAGGTTGGTGTATGTGAAGTCTGCACAAAGCCCTGACCTCAACCACAATGATCACTTTTATGATGAACTGCAACACAGACTGCACTCCAGTTCTTCTCACCCAACATCAGTGCCTGGCCTCACTACTGCTCTTTGTGGCCGAATGAGAAAAAAAGTCCCCACAGCCATGCTCCAAAATCTAGTGGGAAGCCTTCCCAGAAGAGTGGAGGTTATATCAGCAAAGGGGGACTAAATCTGGAACGGGTTGTTCAACAAGCACATATGGGTGTAATTGGTCAGGTATCCACATACTTTTGTCCATATAGTGTTGCTATAAGCTTAGATTCCTAATTAGTTCCATTGCAAAACAAACTAAAGAAACTTAAAACAACAAACATGTTCATAAGTGATGATCTGTATATGACTCCATGGTGGAGTTTTCTAACCTCTCTGCACTTCCCCCTCATTCCTTTTCTAAACTGCTGTCCAAGAGGGTCAGAGGTCAGAGGTCATGTGGACTGGAACCAGGAGGACAGCTTCCAGCTGCTGGATTTACTGGAAGTTGGAGGGCTGGACTGATGGATGAGGGGATGGAGGACGGAGGATGGGGGGTTTGAAAAGGAAGGACACAGAGGTCGTTCCTTTTCATCTGAGCTTCTGCAGTGAGACATCTTGTGAAAAGGACCAGTTAAAAGTGATGAATTGTGAATAAAAATTATTTGGGTGTTTATATTTTGCGGAATAGCCCAGAACTTCAACCACAAAGCTAATCTAGCATACTAAATTGGGGTCTGCAGTATATGGTAAGTCACTGACTATTTATCATCACTCTGTTAACATTTTAAAATACATCTCTAATGCATATTTCTTTACTTGTCCTCCAAATCATACTTTTGTATTTATCCAATGCATACTTCTGTACTTCTCCTCCAATGCATATTCCTGTATTTTTCCTCCAGCTTATACGTCTGAACTTCTCTAGTGCGTACTTCTGTATTTCTCCAATGCATATTTTGTGTTTCTTCTCTTAATTCTACAATGCACACTTCTCTTAGCTTTTCTCATAGGTTATTGTAACAGCAAAGGCGGACTAAATCTGGAATGGGATGTTCAAAAAGCACATATGGGTGTGATTGATCAGGTGTCCACAAACTTTTGGCCATATAGTGTATTTCTGGCATATAAATTAGTAACAAGAAGGACTAGACTTGCTGGTGATGGCGGCATTCCCGTCATGTTTGACTTGTTTTTTCCCTGTGATGCACCAAGTGACTGGCAAATCCTGCACTTGTGAGAAATTATGGTCAATGTAGTCAAACGCAATTGGTTAATAAATCATGAACCCACTAGTCTTGCAAAGTTATTGACTAGCTTTGGCTAGCTGTGAAAGAAAGGTAAGGGTCCGACAAGAACAGGGAGTGAAATACAGGTACAGGGCAGACAGAAAGAAAAAAAAGGTTTAAGCTATTTGTCATAAGGAGCAATCTCAAGTTTCAATTCAGAATACTGATCATGCACTAAATAAATGGCCTGATTTGATTTCGTATTGCAACTACATGTATGTGGGTCATTTAGCAAATCACTTTTAAGGATAATCCATTTGTGACTGGACTGAAAAACGTCTTTCGTCTTCTCTTGTTATACTTTATATAGGAGATGGGAGCTGAGATCAAATAAAAGGTGTAGCATAGTAGTCCCTATTAGAAATGCACACAAACGGAACAAAGGTATCACTTTCATGACATTTATTTTATTATTGTTAAAAGCAATACAACTCATGCTTTTCATTTAAGATACTCACCAACCAAATTATTAAGAACCCCATTCTAAAACTGGGTAAAACTGCATTCTGAGATGTTTTTCTGCTTACCATGGTTATAAAGAGAGCTTATTTGAGTTACTGTAGCCTTCCTGTCAGCTCAGACCAATCTGGCCATTCTCCACTGACCTCTCTGTCATCAGCAGTGTATTTTCACTCACAGAGCTGCTGCTCACAGGTTGTTGTTTTTTCATTTTTCCCACCACCCTGTTTGGCACCAACAACCATGCCACAGTCAATGTCACTGAGGTCACATTTCCCCCCCGTTGTGATGTTTGATATGAACATTAACTGAAGCTCTTGCCTTGTATCTGCATGATTTTATGCATTGAACTGCTGCTAAATTGGCTGATATTTGCTAGATATTTGCATAAACTGATTGTACAGTGAGTGTACATTACAGTAAGTGATTAGTGGTCTCAAAATTAGTTTTGGATGTATGGGGTGGCTCAGTTGGTTGTAAGACTCCCAGCCTGAATTTTTGTCCCAGTACAGGTTTGATTAAATGAGTATTTTGGTAGAAAACCAAATTTTCACCTCTTGGTCAGCCAGGATATGTTAGGAATATAACTGAATATGTATTTTGGAATGGACAGATAATGTGTTCTAAACAGATACAAATACAGATCCAAATAGGAGGTGCACTATTTTTTTTAAAATTATATACAGTCGGGCCCAGAAGTATTTGGACAATGACAGAGTTTTTGTTATTTTGCCTTTATACACCACCACAATGGATTTGAAATAAAA
>CM075017.1:12200088-12220065 GCA_037576675.1 Pangasius sanitwongsei | reverse complement strand
TCTGGGCCCCCCCCCCCCCCCCCCCCCTTTTTTTTTTTTTAACCCCGCCCCCCCCGCCCCCCCCACCCCTTTTTTTTTTTTTTTTTTTTTTTTTTTTTTTTTTTTTTTTTTTTTTTTTTTTTGCTTTTTGGTTTGTTCAAGTATATGCAGTCTGAAACTAAAGCAAAACAAACAGCAACCAAACACATACAAAAAGTGTCATGTTAATGAGTTTATGAGATCATTTCTCTACTTTTTTACCCAGCTGAAGCCCCTGGTGGATCTTGTACGTGGAATTCCCTGTGCCGTGACTAAGAGACGACACATGCAGAAGGCTCTGAATGAGTATCTCGCATCCTTTGACTCATGTAAATGTGCTCCGTGTCCCAACAATGGCCGTCCCACCTTGTCAGGGACAGAGTGTGTGTGTATCTGCCAGACTGGAACCTACGGAGCCAACTGCGAGAAACGGGCCAAGGACTACACTTCAGGTTTCTCTTTTTAATTAAGCAATGAAAATGACTGACTTAGATATGTGGTGATTTTTAATCTTTATTTCATTATTGTTATTAATATGGAAGTAAGTTAGCTAAAGTTAGCTATGACATGTTTATAACGTGGTAACGTCAGTGTTATGATGCAGAGTGTAAGTAAAGTGTTACCGGTGTACACTACACAGTAAAATAATTGACTGTAAATTTTACAAATGCAACTAGGCAAATGTACTGGATTATGTGGATTTTTTATACTATGTACTATGTATGATATTACAGTACTTTACTGTCAGTATGTTTAACAGTTATTTACAGTAACTTTTACAGTACTTTACTGGAAACCCTGCTGCCAGTAATATACTGTATTTTTTTTTTTTTACAGTGTACTTAAAAAAGAACTACTCAAGTTCTATATGTTTGATGGTTCTAGTTATAAATCCTCTGCTATTGGGTTCTACATAGAACCTCCTCTAGAGCGAGAAACTGAAGCGCCATTTACGTTACCAGATTTTATTATAGTATAAATAAGTTAAGTTCCTATGAATATCTTCTCCATGCCCAGAGGCAGTTGATGGCTACTGGAGCTGCTGGAGCTCATGGAGTGTCTGTGATTCAACCTTAAGGAGGCGCCGCACTCGCTCCTGTAACAACCCTGCTCCTCAGAACGGAGGGAAACCCTGCCAGGGCCCTGAGCGCCAAGAGGAGGAGTGCACCATCTCTATATTCCAACAGTAAGTGTGCACTCAATGTACAGCAACATGGAGAAAGAAATGTAGCTGTGGTTTTCTAAAGCAGTTTCTACGTCCTCACTCTGATCAATGCTCCTTTCACAGGAAGGATGTGTGCATCAATGACGATGACTTTGAGTCTGAGGGAGAAAGTGAGAGCATTCTGCCTCCGGGAGTTTCTGGCTGTGCCAAACCTAAACCTCCTGCCCACAGCTACCTGAGGGTTAGGGCTCTCTCTCTCTCTCTCTCTCTCTCTCTCTCTCTCTCTCTATCTCACACACACACACACACACACACTATTTCAATGTACTTGTTACATATCAGTGGTGCTTTTAGATAGGGTCCAGTGCTGGGTCTATGTTGGTTTTATAATTCATAGTCAAATGTCTTTAAAAATAAATACTATTATTATAGTATTTATAGTTCACAGTTATTATATACTTTCAGAGAAGAGGCTTCCTCAAGGGTTCTTTGCTTTCTAAAGGGGTTCTACAGTACTTTAAACATTTTAGGAAAGGGAAACTCTCTGTTCTATGATCCTTAAATAACCTAAAATGTTAGGTTCCCACAGACTAACAAAGCACTGATAAAAAATTGTTCCTCAGGGGTTCTTTGAATGGTTACAGGTTATAGCTTTCTAAATTTCTATCTGCAAAGCCAATTGCAGTGTATATAAGTAGGTAAGGTTAAGCTGCTATCTAGTTAATTACTGAGCTTCACAAAAGAATCATAGCACAAGGATCATCATTTATATGATAGCGTGAGAATCAGATAGCGTGAGACTCTCTCTACCACTTATTAGTACAGGTTTTTTTTTTTTTAACAAACAGTAACATGCATTTATTAATACTGCATTCACTGTTTCAAAACTCTTCACACAGTTTCAAGGGCGGCCTATGTGGACCAGCAAATATTTCGGTCATTCAACATATTTAATCTTCATTAATTTAATGTTCAATCATCATAAACAAAATTTTGATACATTTTAAATATTGCTGAAATACTAAATACCTCTTCTGAGTGACCAACTATTTAAACATGTTCCTATTTAATCGATATAAGCTAAGGTTCTATTGATTTGCTCACCTTTATTTTTCGCAGTTGTGGGGCAGAGTGCTCACTGTCACATTTAGCTCAGTAGAGTTGAACCTAGTGGTCAAAAATGGGAACTGCAACAAGCTTGGGGCAAGAATCATGCTGCCCCATGATCGCTCTGTGAACATTTTCAGTGGAGGAGGAGCAGTGGACAGGACAGTTAATGATACAGTTACGAAGGTTGTGATATCTATGCCAAATTGGATTAAAAATATCTTGTATTATAGCATCTTGTTTTATAGCAAATAATCAGAATTAAATCTTTCACAAACAAAAGCAGACAGTTTGTCTATGACACACTACGTGCAACTATATTGTTGACGCTTAACTCACTATTATGGAGTTACTCTAAAAATTCAGTAGATAGTAGCCTCTGAACTTAATTTAGTTTGAGGCTATGTCATTATCAATGCCACCCTGCCCCACCAAAATCTATGGTCATGAGCCGCTGCTGGTGTGGACTGAACTATGGATACATTTTCATTGCTTTGCCACAAGGGCATTGAATAAACCTCAACTTTCAAAATTCATGAATTGTTTTCTCACTCAACATAAACCTTCCGTAAAAATCTTATCTACAGTGCATTTTTCACATGTTTACATACTGTTTTCATGACTATTTAATATAAGTTCAAAACTAAACAAAATTTAATTTGACTTAATTTATTCTTATGTCTAATCTGCTACACTCATCAGTGCAAGGCTTGATGTATGCCTAGATTATTTGAAATGTAAGCAAACTGAAAGATATTTTTTATTGCTTGTCAATAGCAAAGAGAAATATATATTTTTAGCCCTTGGAATTACCGTGCTTTCAATGTGTATTTTGGATTTATTCCCTGGGAAATGGCAAATAAATTGAAGTATTCTGTGTAATTTCTGATTAATTCCTGTAAATTATACTGTAGTACATTCTATACACAAGAGGTTCAGTGTTCTTATTTTGTAATGGAATTTTGGTTTACGTAAAATATCAGCGACAAAATGATCTTGTTACATGATGTCAGTGTTTTTCAGGCCACTGTGTTATGAATGATGAAGTGATCTTTTTTGAGACAGAACCTTTGTGAGTGTGCTGATAGAATGAGTTGATTTTGAGGTGTGTATGAGATGTGTTATTAGCTTTAATGCATTTTGGATTTGAGCTTAACTGCTGTGCTCAGATGTTGGCGAATAGGACTCTCTGAAGTGTTTTGAAAAAGTGAACTCAGTATTGAGAAATGTGTGTAACCAACTGTAAAAAAAAAAACTGCATTATGTTAAATTTATCAAGCTTTTCAGGACCTGAGTGTTGTTCTCTTGCACATTTCCCTGCTTAGAGTCACAAATGTGTTGCATAATAGAGCCCTTTAACAGAGCACCTATACCTATGTCTCTAATGTTCTCACTTAGTATATCTCGCTGTACCTTCTTTCCAAACACCTTTTCCATCACTGTTTTCTTCTTCTCCTATTTTAGATCAATAAGCGAGTGTATGATCATGGAGATCATGAGGAGTTTGTGTGCTTCTCTGGTTTCGAGTTGAATGGTTACCAGCTCATTCACTGTCAGAAGGATGGAACGTGGGAGGAGGCAAAGGGCAGCTGCGTCAGTACGTCCAAGAAAATCAGCTAATCTTAAAAATCATATGATCAGTCATGACATATTATGATCTCCAAAGTTTGCTGCTTTTGTTTTGCACTAAGGCTATGAGGCCAATGTAGCTAATAAATGATGTAAGGAAATAAAGTGCTCAGGGGTGTGCTCTTATAGGAAAATAATCAGATACTGTTGATTACTGTTTTATGTTTTATGCCTTACACAGTTTCTTAGCTACATCAGTGCAAAACAAAAGCCGTATATTATTTTTTAAATGAATATTGTAGTTATCCATTTATAGTTATATTTAACGTTGTATAATGTCAGTGAAACAAGTAAGTTCATCACTTACATTAGTTATCACTTGTTACAGCAGGTATAAACAGTTATTCCTTCAACAGTCTTGTGCTTATTTGGAGCATCCACCGTACAAGTACCTGTGTAAGGTGGTACTACAGAAATGATAATGTAACAAATGCTAACATGTTGAATTCTGGATTCTGATTGGTCAGAAGGTGTTGATTAATTTTCTATAACACCAGCTCTGACATTAGTTCAGCTGCAAACCACAGGTTTATATTATTGTACACCTGGCAATATGCTGTTATAGGAAAATTTTACCTAAACCATTAAAATCTGTAGAGGAACCGTCTTGTGCAATAACTTCCATGTTCTGCGTTCACTCCTTTCCAGAGAGGGTATGTTCCAGACCTAAAGTGCCAAATGACATGAACATAAGTCCAAGCAAAGAGGAGTACAATATTGGCTCCAGTTTCTCTCTGAGCTGCTCGGGCAGTGCCAGGAGCCCATCAGGACCACGTTACTACATCTGCACCAAAGAACTCACCTGGGATCCATCCATCCCTGATGACATACACTGCAAAAATGGTATTATTAAAGTCCACATCTTGGACAATTCCTAACAAGCTGCTTGTTTAACCAGTGGTGTTTCATTACTGCTCAGTGCTTGCTTATCTGAGGGCATGTCCATTCAGGTTTACTAACTTTTTGAGGAAGCTTTTGCGTTTCCATTGCTGTGTAATACATCCACACAAGACAAGAGCACATTAACAAGTCGAGCTTGAAGCTTTGTTGTAAGTGTCAGGGATATGAAGTAGAGGTGGATGCAAGTGCAGGAATACATTTATTTACACTGAAAATAAAGAAGCACGACGACTATGAAACATGAACAAAAAACAGTGCAGCTGTACAACAACATAAACATGATACGTGAGTAACGAGACAACTTCTAAAGACCGACAGTGTGTGCTAGACAATACGTGACTTAAATACCTGTGCTAATTAGGCGAAAATGTGATTCAGGTGCTCGTGATCATGTGACATGGTGCATGCAGTGAGCATGTGCCGTGCAAATGGCTTGTGGGTACTGTAGTCCAGCACCGCATTGGCGCTACTGTGACAGTAAACGTAGCTTTTCAAGCAATTTCAGTATATATATTTGTTAGTATCATATCACTACACCACACCACAGGGTTCTTTAGGAATTTTTGGATGATTAACAGTTTTAGTTGTCTACAGTTAATTATAGCCTAACCTCGTAACCATGTCTGAAAAAGAAATCCCCTATTGCAGACTTCTACATAGAACCTTAAAGGCTTCTCCCAGAAGAGCAAACTAAAAAATGACTTAGGATGGAACTTTTATTTTACTATTACATTCCTAAAAAACAATGACATCAAGATGCTTTGCATGTCGTGTCTTGCTAATTGTTTCTTAGCTAAACGCAGGTCTTTATTTTTAAAGGTCATTCCGTGAGCTTGCTTTTAACCAATCAGTGATGTTCAGTACAGCAATCTCTCCGAAATTAGTTTTAACGCCTCCACCACTAGGGGGTAAAGGCATGATTTTTTTCTTGTTGTCCGTCCATCTGTCCATCCTGAGATATTCAGCGCAATATCTCAAGAATGAGTGGTTGAATATTTGTAGGATTTAGAAGGAATTATCATTGTAATCAGCAAATCAGCGGATTCGATTCTGGAATTGATCCCAACAGGTTCAAGATCACAGCAAGGTCAAATGTCTGAAATAGTTTTTCTTCAATAGCTTCCTTCCTGATGTTTCACAGAGATGCTACTCAAAGCCTAATTTCTGGCTATCTACAGTTTTTGCTATGCATCCATCCTTCCATATGTCCACATGTCTTTCCATATGAGATTCTTTTTAGCATGATATCTCAAGAAGGAATGGGTGAATGTTTGTAGGATTGATTCGAAGAATTACCATTGTAACCAGCAGATAAACAGATTAGACTTTGGAATTGAATAGGGTCAAGGTCAGAGCAAGGTCAAATGTCTGAAATAGTTTTTCTTTGTTCTGTATGTTTGCCATACAGAAATGTTACTTACATGTCCATGTTTAGGTACTCAAGTTCCATTTTCTGGCTATCTAAGCTTTTTGCCATCTGTCCACCCATATGTCAAATGTCTGAAATACTTTAAAAAGTTCATATGTTGTTGAAAAGGATCTTGCAGTAGAAACGTGCTTACATGTGTAATTTGTTATTACATTTGATAAAAATATAATGGACATTATTATGTGGCTACAGATGAGCCCTTTCTACCAGACAGTAGCTGTGGGATGGGAAAGCGGCGTGTGGGTTCCACGTGTGTCTGCATTCCTCGAGAAGACTGCAGGTGAGTGCTTATTAATAATCCACATGCAGGGACAAATCTTTGCTGTGAGGGAGGGACACAGACTTTCAGATTATAAAGGATACCTTCACTCTGAAATATCTTAAATATATTTATACTGAAATATTTATGATGCGTTTTGTGATTCTGGGGCTAATTTGCTGGTAGGTGCTGTATTTTCATTATTCATGGGAAGTTAGAGAGCTGGACAGACAAAATGACTAAATTACGGCTGCATCACTCCTTTTAGATAGAGATGAAGCGAGGGCCACACCACTTTCAGCAGGTAGTCCCGTGGCGTTGTGGGTAATGTAGGAGAGTCAAAAATAGACCAACGTGTCGATGAGAGAAGTTTAAACTAAACTTCTCCTCAGAATTTCTTTACAAAATAAATATTGCATTTTTTTTTTTATAACAAGTCAATTTTACTCAAACTTTAGTTAAATGAACTACATAAATCTCAACACTAAAAAGTTCACATCATCTAAACATTATTACTTCATAATGGTCACTAACACCTTCAATAGTTTCAATCAGAAGTAACGAGCAAATGCATTTACATCACTCTTCACTAAGAGGGTCAACCAAGACGACTTCGCCAAAGCACTTGATCTTTCAACACATTTCATAATACAATAGCCGTAGGCCTTAAAGCCCAAGACAAAACAAGCTATATTGAAAAGAAGCCACCCATAGTGCTCAAAATGAAATAAGTTTAAAGTTATGTTAAAGCATATGCAAACCAAGTTCAAAAACCACGCCCCCACTTTAGTATGCAATCGTTTCAAGTAAATGTTACTTCTTTTTTTCTAGATTTGTGAGCACTTGCAAAATAATATTAAATTTAACCCAGTAAAGTAAGTAAAATATACATTCCTGGGCAAAAAAAACCCGGCCAAGCCCAAATTGGCAAATATTAAGCTTTTAATGGTGTTAACAACAAATCATTGGTCAGGAAATTAGCAAGAATTAAACAAATGCACTCCTGAGAGCTCCTGAGCCACCATTTGCTGGTTTACTTTGATATAAAATTCAAACTAACACATGTCTGGGTGTACAAAACTTTCCAAACATATCTTCTGGGATGGTTTTTTTTTTCTTAAAAGATTAGTCATTATTTGGTTATCTGCCACACCTGATGCAGCCCATCAAGGGCCTGATAACAAGCTCAAAAATGGAACCAGGATTGATAGAGCAGGGAGAGATCTACAGTATTTGTTTAATTCTTGCTAAATTCCTGACCAGTGATTTGTTGTTAAGACCATTAAAACTTAATTTTGGGCTTTTTTTTTTTTTTGCCATTTTAGGCTTGGCTTGGTGTACACTTTGGGTTTTAGCTGCATATTTTCCAGGAATTCATTTAGTACAGTATTTAGTCATTCTAAGTATTTAGTAATACTATTGAGTAATTCTAAGAATTAGTTTTTTTGTGCAAAATCCACAGATTTGTTTTTGTCATATTTACTGAACCAATGAATCATCTTTTTCAGTGTATGCCTAATAATAAACTGTTAAAAAATGTGGTGTTGTTTAACAAAGAAAAACTTATAATTGTTGATATGTCGAGGCTTTTTGAAGACATTTATGTCACATTTATGGAAGGAGTTTTGTGTGTCAGCGCATTGTAACAGTCAGAGGTACTGGTTTCTCAGTCACATGACGAGCTGCATTTTTTTTCTTGTTAACTTCCAGAGAAAGAAAAAAGAGAGGTTGGTGAGGGAACGACTGTTTATAGCTGCTATTATGAGTAGATAACTAACATTTCACAGACGTTCCATAACATTAAATGTAACTAGAAATGGTTAAATAATATGATGTGTCATTCATTAATAAATTAAAAATTGTAATTGTAATTGTAATCGTACAGCAAATCACTGTAGTCTGCTTCATGTTGGGTTGTATCAAGCCACCTTGGTGTGTTAGGATTGATCATGTGTTATTATATATTAGCAGTTATTTTCATTACATTATGTGGAAGACCTGAACATTTTCTATGTGTTTTGGAAAATCCACTCATCTCTTGTAGGAAGTATAATAATGAGATTTGTGCTCTGGACGTGGCAAAAGGCAGAGCCATGATGATGTCCTTATGCTCCTTTCACGCCGACCGTTGTCATGGAGACAAGCTAAACTTCATTAACGATGGTCCATGTAAAGGTGATGTGAACTGGGCCATATTCAGGGCCAGCATTTCTGAGAAGAGCTCGGTGCAGGAGCCATGTGGATCAGACACCTGTTACGAGTGGGAGACCTGCTCAGGTACACCTGCTCTCATGAGGAACATGGCACACACACTTCTGCATGAAAGAGTTGTCATTTATCTATGGTAATTAACAGAATGAATGACAGCAACATAATGCAACAACATGTACAATGCCAGCTGTAAGTGTTAATTCACTGCTGAGGATTTTTTATGGAGCAAATCATCTGAACAGACATTTCGTTGACGATCGAGTCAGTCTTTTTGGATGAGTCACTACATCAAATGAATCAATATCAGTCACTGCCATGGACTGAGTCTTTCTCTTCATTCAGTTCTGCTGGTGGGGTTCGCAATTGCAAAATGTAAAATTGAAACTTGGAAGCCAAAGCACTACATTTCAATACATGTGCATAATCAATTGATGTGCTATGTGTTTATCTGTCGGTGTTTTTTTCACATTCCAAACCTGATCCGTGCTCTTTTAACTTTAGCTTTTGGTCACTATAAGTGGGTCAGTGTCAGTGTCAGTGAAAAGATCTCTACATCTAAAATGACCTGAATCAGACTCTTATAATTGCTGTTATAAGAGTATAACTCTATAATTCTATAACTATAACTCTAGTTCCTGCATATATTTGTGAGCAGAGGTGGTATGAACAGTCAGACCACTGCTTAAATTATGAATGCAGCAGTGCATAACGCTCAACTTGGAGGTTGTACTATATAAGTCCTTCCCCTCCAGTAAAAAGAGCCAAATGTGTTGTTGGTTAAGACATAAACAGCATTGGGCCCATCAGATTCTTATACTGATGCACAGACATATGGCTCTTTGCACCCAGTCATTTGAGCCCAATGCCACACATTATTTACACTGTTTTGGTTACATTTAAACAGTGATTTGAAATCTGTGCAACAAGGTATGTGTTGTCTTTCTTTATTATGTTTTATTTCAGAAAAAACTGCAAAAACTACAGGGCTGCTGATAAATCTGAGCAGAGCTAATGGACTAGCATAACTAATTCACTAGCCGATATAGCGGCCTAACTAATAGACTAGCTAGCAAAATAAAGCGAAGATAAAGAACTAGCTAATGTACTAGCATAGCAAATACACTATATACCAGAATACCTAATGGAATGTGCTACCTGTATCATAACTAATTAATTAGCTAATATACTATCATAGCTAAAGGACTAGCTAGCACAGTTAAAGGACTAGCCAACATACTAGTATAGCAAATAGATCAGCTAATATTGTAGTATAACTAATGCTCTTGCTAATGTGCAAACATAGCTAATTAAGTAGCTAATATAGCAGTATAGCTAATGTACTAGCATAGCAAATCGACTAGCTAATATACTAGCATAGAAAATAGAGCAGCTAAAATAGTACTAAACTTGGTTGAGTAACCAATAATGTCCTAGCTAATTTCTAAGCACTATACCTATCATATTCTGGCTAGTATTTTTATACAGCTGTTTTTGTTTCTCTGTGTTTATCCCCAGCATTGGGTGTGTGCGTGTGCAAACCTCCCAGAAATTGTCCAAAGGCCGAGGGACAAACCTACTGTGTAAAAATCGTGAGACTTCAGCGCCAGCAGAGCGTCGGTCTGTGTAGCATGGCTGCCATGAAGTGCAGCGGCTTTGACTTGGAAATTCTTCATGAAGGTGTATGTTAAAGCCCATAAATAGATTTATACTCAATATCTATACACAGAACAGCTGATCCCATGACATATCCGTCCTCTAAGTATACCTGTTCACTCAGCATTTCCTACTGATATCGTCAATCACAGAGCTTACATTTTATATACACTTTCACTCTGAATTATCGGTATTAAATATTTATGTGGAGCACTATTATGAATAAAGTTATTTTCAAGTGTAATGTGTGTCTTGTCGTTT
Organism: Pangasius sanitwongsei; assembly: GCA_037576675.1. Lineage (NCBI taxonomy): Eukaryota > Metazoa > Chordata > Actinopteri > Siluriformes > Pangasiidae > Pangasius > Pangasius sanitwongsei. The sequence continues at coordinate 12,209,433 of CM075017.1, read as the reverse complement.
AGAGTGATAATTTATCTAAAAAATTACTGTACACAAGTTCGTCCTTTACACTACATGTTTAGTGTTTAATAGCTAACAAGTAATGGTACCTTTAAATCTTTTTTTTTTTTTAATTTGATTTATTATCAGTAATAACTGATAAAATATTAAATAAAGATTGGTGTAATAAAAATGAAATATAATATAGAAATAAAGTTGAAATAAAGATTGGTGTAATGCTGGTGATGAGGAGGTAGCTTGCCTTCGCTGTAGCTTTGGAGGCAGAAAATCAAGAGAATTTGAGCTGCTTGTGTGACTTGGCTGTAGCCACAGGTAAAGTGGGGCGTCATATCATGTACTGGTAAATGCCCCAAAAATACACATGCTATTATTTTTATTAACATTGCAACACTGGAATATTGGCAATGAAAAATGTTTGATTCAATGATCAATCGTAAATCTCCTCATATTTGCTAACTAACAATTTTTCACTGATTTTTTTAGTAGCACTTTGTCCTTCAGGTTTGTTTTTCTTTCTTGCCTGATTGGTCAGGGGATTAAAAAAAAAAAAAGTACCTTTTGATGTCACTCTAGTTTTTAACTCTACACGTGATTTTTAAAAGTGGATGCTTCTAGTAGGATTGAGAAGAAAAAAACAGCAAATGTGAACGCAACCTGATCTTTAGGCAGTTTTAGACTGCAATTTTATTGTCTGTTAAGATTATTACTTGTCACACTGTATGAGATCCCAGTAAAATTGTGGCTGAATTCTATAACGGATTGTGTGATACCATACAGTATTCTCCATTTCCATCATACAATCACTAACGATAACGATAGACCTGAGATTAAAGAAAATTACTATGTTCTGCTTACATCATTCAGTGTGATCTGGGTTCATGCAGAAAAACAGTCTCACATAAACACAAAATGAGCTTGAGGTAATAAAGATTTTCTTTCCATTAGCCCGTTTTGTTTACCATTTGCCATTACCATCCTCCTACTGGTGGCTTTTTGTAAAAGCATCATAGGAGTGCATAATCTGAGATTTTTAATCAAAAATGTCTCACACTGGCAGGGCTTGTTGGCTGTCTTTGGTTATAATAGCACTAACTCAGCCACAGGTGAGCACATCACATTATGTGCTTTAATACCGCTGATCATTTATGACCAAAGAATTCTTTTACAATGTGTGGTGTTCGTCTGGAACAGCAAAGTCACGCAAAAATCATACTGGATAAAGCTGGCTTTATACTAATCAATACCATTTGATATAAATTCTGAATTTATAAATTCTGTAATACAAGTAATACATAACACTAACAGTCCCAAGATACAAAACAAAAGCTTTATTTGCAGCCACTTCAGCAGCCAGAACAGCATGGAACACAGCATTTTAAATAAGAGTAGTACTGAAGTAGAAAAGGATCATATGAAGGTTAAATTGAATTAGTTCAATTTGGACATTCTCCAACGTTGATGACTCTGACGTCTTTCCCCGAACACCTCCAAGCCCCAGCCTCACACTCTGTCATAGACTCATGGCCACCGTTCTCTACAGAGACGCAAAGGTGGGCAGGTTCTTCTGGGCAATCCTCTGGGTCTTTACAATTACACTTCACACCTGAAAACACACAGCGGCATTCAGATCAGTCTCAGCCATGCCCCTCTCTGTAGTGCAAGACCTGTATGTTCTATATAATATTTTATACCACCTAGCTGTTGAATTATCAAATCTGATTGGTCAGAAAGTGATGATTTGTTTTCGAGAGCCTGGTGAGTTAATAACTGTTTATAGCTGCTACACTGCAAGTGATAACAGGAACTAACTTGTGTCATGCATGTTCCACAACGTTTCATTCTTTAATAAATAAAGAATTGTAAATGTTGGCAAATTATTGTGGCATGAGAGGAATCTAATCCACTAGTAAAATAATTCACTTCAAGGTAGTACCAATACCTCAGATTCATTATTTTACTATTATAGTTTGCCCCCATGTATTTTATTCCTAAAATAATAATCGGGAAGTCATACCAGTGCACTCCTCCCATGGCTTGCAGTCTTGACAGGATGTGAATTTGGTCTCTGGCCAATCACACGCAGTGTCCTGGAGCAGAGAGAATGTCCGGCCCAGACACTGCAGGGCACCAAGCTGGCACACGCCCATTCGGTTCACTAGGCCGGGACGCACAGAGACACACACTTGCGGAGAAGACCTGTGGAATGAAAGAGAAGGCAATGATACAGGCTTTACTTTGCAAATATATAAAATGCACATATGTGCGTTTTGTGTATGTGCGTTTTGCTCAAGTATCCAATGATAGCTAACAATATGCTATATGATATACATAACTGATACAGACCCATATAGAAAACAAATATCAGTAAAATATTGATATGTTACAGTAACATGTATATTATGTATATATGGATTAGTAGTCTCAGGTACACTGCTACTTGCTTCTGTTTTTGCAGGTAATCACTGACAACGTCTTTATGTTTTTTTAATGTCTGTTTCAAAATATGTTTATATTCTTTGACATAAGACATGTTCTAATGTTTTAAGACAAAAGTTAGGGTGCCTAAGACTTTTGCACAGTACCGTATATGACATGATATGTGAACTGAGCCCATAAACCAGCTTACCCGCATTCATATGGCATTTTGCACACACACTGGGCCCGTCCGGGTTTCTCCCAAGGCTTGCAGCTCAGGGTGGGCTCTAACTGGACCACTAAAACACACATTTCATTTCAGTGTAAGAAAATGAGAGGATATTATTATTGTTGCACAACAACAGGGTTACCAAAGAAGGCAGTATGTTTCGGCAGGGTTTACACACTCCTAAAAAGTGGATCAAAAAAAAAAAAACCCAGACTGTTCCATTTAAAAGGCAGCTGTGCTCCGAGGTTACCAATGTTCCTTTTCAGTTATAATGCTGCTTGGTGCAATATAATGCTGCAAATTGTGAAAAACAGTCAAACTAATAACATTATTTCAAGGTATATCATTATTTTAACTTAAAATCTTGCTATCTCAAGACGGTATGTCAAAGCATTAACTTGATATCTTATTATTTCAAGATAGTATGTTGTTGTTTTAACTAATATCTTACTATCTCAAGATTGTTTATTATTATCTATAATATACTTAATATTATACATTATATAATATATATATATACACTTAATATTATAACTTAATATCTTGTTATTTTGACTTAATAACTCAAAATATTTCAAGATATTATGTCATTATGTAAATCTAAATAAAAGTGCCTTTGGTGTTACATATTAAGTCAAAGTAGTGAGACAAGAACTTGAATTCCTAAGTTTATCATTATTTTGACATATCTCATTATTTCTACTTAATATAAAAGACCCCATTATCTAGTATATAGTAATAATAATTCTTATTCTGCATGCTGTTTCCTAATGGAAGCCCTTATGGAAAAAAGTTTGAGTGCTCTAGATTCAGGGCTTCTGCAAGGTACTATTACAAAACTAGGTTAAAATAAGTTTTCAATGTTTTAGCTAGTGTGGGAAACCAGCTTAAGGTTTGTACCTGGGTCGCATTTAAAATCAGTAGGTGTTGGAGACCAGCTGAGACTGGCACGGCAGATTATCTCCTGCTGTCCCTCGAGCTGCATGCCACTGGGACATGACAAGGACACAGTCTCTCCTATCGAATACGTCTGCTTCAAGGGTGTGGTGATGACATGATTCAAGAGTGGTGGAGCATCACATGAAGTTCCTGGTACATAGCACAAAGGTTACATGGAGGTTTTTGAGTATTTGATTATTTTCCACAAATGGACTGTTTTTGGTTAAAGCTGAAATATATCTGGAAGTGAAATATACCAAACGCATCATCTTCTGGTAGTAAGGCAAGAAACTGGACTTGTAGTATAATTTTGAAGATGTTTTACACTTATCCAAGCGTCTTAGTTAATACCTTTTTAGGTTTTAACATTAAAACTGAAAACAAATGTGAGCATAATGTCGATCATAGTTGGCCTACTGATAATAGGTATGTTTGTGCTAAGTAAAGGGTTAAAAAGGTAGGGAAATGATGAATGATTGGGTAGTGTGATGAAGCGGAGTTACTGTTACCACCCTAACGTTGATTATTTTCCTAGAACAGTGTGTCCTCAGGTGTTTTATTCCTCTTATACCACAGCAATTTGTCAATTATAAATTATTTATTTATTTTTAGAAAGTCATACTTTTGTATCCTTGTGTAGTTAGTTCTCTCTCTGATCTCTCCTTTTTCTTTCTAAGTTAATAAAACCACAGATGCAGCATGTCACCTTACCTAGAAATCATAAAGCCATATGTTCTCAAGACTTTCCCATGTCAGAAAACTTAAAGTTATAGTTCTGACTGTTACACTGACACTGGAGATTCCTTCCATAAATGTAAATTAATTTTCCTTACAGAAAACTTCACCATATGAAAAATTACATGTTTTGTATCTGTTTATGTGGAGTATTTGCCATACAAGTCCCTATACATGAGCTGTATACTATAAAACTACTACGATAACATATCACCTGTGATTTGCAGCTGCACTATAGTCAGAGCTGCTGTTGTAGAAAATTAATCAACACCTTCTGACCAATCAGAATACAGAATTCAACTGTGCTCTGGTATAAATTCAAATATAGGAATACAAAGAGGAACACTGACATTATGCACAATACAACTGAATTGAAACTCAATGTGTAAAATCTTTGCGCTCATTTGATGTTTTTTTTTTCTAGACTTTCAAATGATCTGCAATCCTGAAAACCTTCTGAAAATATACTACTCTGTATCTGACTTACTCTTGCACTCTGTTTGTCCTCTCCTCCAGTTCAGGCTCTCTGTACATACAGCAACAGGATCCCCGACATGGTAATGTCCGTCAATGCAGGCATATTCAATCTTACTGCCAACTGCATAAACATCTTTAGGACTCTAAAAATGGACAACAATTAGTGAGGGAGAAGATGAGTAAGGGGTGAGCCAGTCTGCCAGTTTGTTTATAGAAATGTTGTGTTACATTATGACAGTGAGAGAACCTCACCAAAACAAATCCATTTCGTAGAGGAGGTGGAACCTTGCAGGACTTCACCGGGGTCAGGGATGGATCAAAGCAATGTGGCTCCATAAATCTAAAATGTCAATCACACTAATTAGGCTAAAGATGATGTAATATGATAATACTACAATGACATGTTTTTCAGCATCACACCTTAAGTGTTCAAGATCCGGGTCCTTGCAGGCTTTATGCTCAATGGAAGGGCCTACACAGTGCTTGCCTCCATTTTGTGGTACAGGATTATTACATGTGCGAGTCCTTGATTTCTTACCAAGAGAACAAATCCCCCAGGCCGACCAGCAATTCCAACCCCCATGAACCACTCCTGTAAAATAACAGCGATGTTCAAAGGAAATGGCAGTATGGTATCATGAAACAGAGTTACTGTTACCAGCCCAGTTGATTATTTTTCTATAACAGCACATCCCCAATTGTTTTACTCCTCTTATACCACAGAAATTTTGCACCAATTACATTTTTTTAATTATTAATGAACGTAACAACATATCTGTTATCCTTTATATCCTTTTATAGTTACATTTACTGAGACTCCGTAATATGTTAAATAAACATCTCCTTGTAGAACATTTACTTAACCATATCAATAATAACAGGTTTTTCTCTGTTAAATAACAACACATTTAAGTCCTTGTGAATGAGCTACATTACTGTCCGAGCTGCAGTTTATTAATTATCAGTTTATTGCTGAAAATTAATTACCACCTTCAGAATTAATGACCAATCAGAATTGAGAATACAACAGCACTGTGGTATAAATCAAAATTATGTGTAATACACTCAGCTGTACCTGGCTGTTCTCCAAGGACGTGACCTTTCTGGCAGGATGTGCCGCTGGTATCGGGTTTGCACACACAGGTACACATTCCGTCACTCAGCACAGGCCTGCCATTGTTGTGGCACGGCTTGCAGTGGCATGGGCTCTGTTCCTCAAGGTAGGCCTCCAGCGCCCTCTTCAGGTGTAGCTTCTTCAACTGTGCACATGATACCTCCTTCACCAGCTCATAGATTGGCCTTAGCTGAGGATATTATGACATAAAGCTATAAATGTATTCTGTTGGGAAAGTCTTTCCAAACAAAACAATGACTACACTCAAGTGCAAAAGTTATACTCATAGGACAAAATGAAGAAGAGAAAGAAATCAAATTTACAGTGCAAGACAATTTATGTGATAGTATTCGCAGATATTTTTAGTGAAAAAAAAATATATAAGTTAAAAAGTTTGCTTTTTCCTTCACTATGCCTTTATGGCTGCCTACAGCCTCTTTCATATCCTCTGAACAGCTTTTGCATTCTCTCAGTTGTAATTTTTCCCTCCCTGTGGCTCACTGTACATTCCTCATAACATTCGTTACTCTGCCAAATGTAAAAACGCATTCTTCAAATTGTGTCTGGAAACTGAGAGGTTCATAGCATAGTTCTTTTCATTATATTTCTCTGTTAATTTTGAATTTAAATCAACTGTAGATCAACTGTATAACTAGGGGGAAAAGAAACAAGGCTAATACTTTACAATACTGTTCAACAACTCATAGGTATCTATGCAGGAACTAAGCAGGAATGAATCAGTAGTTCTTTGTTAACGCCTATCTTATTCCTGTAAAATACTAAGAACTACTAATTATTTACTCAGTAAGTGTGTTAGTAGGAGTTCACTATTAACTAAGCAGCAATTAAGTGAATCCTAAGCAGTAATTACAGAGTCCTACATTTCTCCTGCAGAACTACTAGTTAACTGTGTCTCTTTTATAATAACTACTGATTAAGTACTGATTAATTACTGATAGGAATAGGAAAAAGATAGGTGTTAATGAAGAACTATTCATTCATTCCTGCTTAGTTTCTGCCTAGTTACCTATTAGGTGATGAACAGTATTGTAAAGTGTTACTGAAAGAAGGACTTTATCTTTTAATTGTATGTTAGAAAACTAATGGTGCAGTTTTTAAGTAACTTCGCTTAGACATACCTTCTGTTTGATCACCTGAGGAAAGTCCTTGACTGAGCCGGCCCATTTGGCATACATGGCATAGTTTTGCTCAGGGTTCTGCAGGTCCAGGAGGCCTAAACCTGCCACGTAAGCACCATGCCCTCCAATTATGTTGGTCTTCACTGGCATCTTCTGGCTTTTTTGCTCTGTGAAACAACATTTATAGATTAAAATAAGCAGCAAATTTCTTTCTGAACTTGTGGAATGTAGTGTATGAAAAGAAATAAACTAACCATTGTAGCTCCTAATTGACTGGATCAGTTTCTCACACTTGGTCGTTCTCTTCTTTCGGAACAGTCGTCTCTTGACACGTGTGACACACTTGTGAAAATCAATATCTGTTTGACCTGCATTTTTAAACAGGAAAAATATTAACTTCATAAGAACAAATAGGCCATATAATGAATAAAACACTTGGGGGCATTCTGTTACAGGAATGGTGTGATGAAGCAGAGTTACTGTTACCACCCCAACGTTGATTATTTTCCTATAACAGCAGGTCCTGAAGTGTTTTATTGCTCTTCTACCACAGTAATGTTCCAGTGACTACAATGTTTATTAAAGAGCTGCTGTTCTAGGACACCTTCTGACCAATCAGATTTGAGAATTAAAAAGTGTTGTGGTATGAATTCCTATGTAGATAATGTCAAAGAAGCATGCCAAAGAGAAGTTTACCCCCCTTAAATTTCTAGCTTATACTTTTTTTTAAATTGTTCTTTAAGGGGTTCTTGAACAGGGGTCCTAAAAAGCTAGACACTTAGAAACCTTTCTAATAAGAAAACCCTCTCTTATAGGCTTCTACATAGAACCTTTAAGGTTTTCCCCATAGTGATCCAAAAATGTGGTTCAGTTTATTAATCAGATATCAGTATATCAGTTTATTAAACAGTTTTAATCAGACATCTTAAAGCTCAGTAACTACAGCAAAGCTAATAGGAAAGGCACTATTAAACTAAAGAGTTCTTAGCCTTCCAAAGGGGTTTTCTATTTGGGACCCTCTCTGAAAGGAAAGGGAAAAGGAAGCCATCTGTTGTAAGGTCCTATGGTTTCATATAGGAACTTTAAGTGGTGACCTGTGGAACAGTTTAGGATGTTATATAAATTTTGTATTGCAAGTGTCTTATGAGAGTGAGACATGTAAGCCTGAACACCAGTTCTTGGGAGTTTAAGGGGTTGATTTTTAGCTGGAGGCATGTCATCACCCTCCCCTCGAATCAAGAACAGCAGATTTTGGTCAAATAACACTTACTCATCTCACTCATAAACTGGGAGTCAAATTCCAGCAGGACCTGGTACTCTCCACCCAAAGAGCCTTCAGCCATGTAGTGTGTGCCGTAGAATTGCAGGAGTGAGCGGTAGGCTGCCGGATCATATGTGCTGGGCAGAGCAGATAGAGCTCTCCAAAACTCCTCAGAGAGGGGGAGGTACTCCGGGATGTTGTTCTGGAACTGAGCTACTTCCACCTCGTTCTTGATAATCAAGAGCTGGTAGGCCTGGGGGAAGAACAGCTGATTTTATGTCCCTGTTCATCTTTGGTATTTAGTTGTGTGTTTTTGCAGATCAGTGAGACCAGCTAAGCAGTTTCAAAGCTGTCTAAAGTGAAAGCATTTCGATTGCATAGTGAGATTATGTTCGTAACAACTTTTCAGTGTCTTGAATCCCGAGGCTTATCATCTTGAGATTTTTGAAGATGGATTGTACACCTGTAGAAATAAGGGTTCCTCAAGGGTTTTAGATGGCTAAATATTCTTTAAGGTGCTAGATGGAACCTTTTTTCTAATAGTATACAGCTCTGAATATGAACTGACAACTGTGATTCATTTCTTAAAGGGCAGGCCTGATCTGAGCAGAGCTAATTTGAGGCCCAGAAAAATATAAGCAGAAGCCTGAATGGCACATTTGAATTGAAATCATTATCTCAGGCCTAGAAACAGTTTTTAAAAAAATTACAAACTGCACCTTTAAATAAAATATTTATTATGTAATATTGTATTGTAGCCTATAGCAGGGGTTCTAAAAATTGTAGGGGTTCCACTAGAGTGAAAAAAACAATTTAAGGTGCTAGATGGAAACTTAATAGTGAATGTGAGCTATAAACCCTAAAACATAAAAACATAAAACATAACAAAATGTGAGCTTTTTTTTTTTTTTGCGCATCAGCAGTAATGACTGAAGGTCGGGCCTTTTTCCTATTTGCTGACACATACACTATATTACCAAAAGTATTCGGTCACCCATCCAAATGATCAGAATCAGGTGTCCTAATCACTTGGCCT
>CM075017.1:12187912-12199988 GCA_037576675.1 Pangasius sanitwongsei | reverse complement strand
GGAATGGGATGGCACTTAAGTTCATATGTGAGTCAAGGCAGGTGACCGAATACTTTTGGTAATATAGTGTAGATAAGTCAGAGTATCTGCCATCAAAAGTTCAACTTTTGACCTTGTTGAACAGACAACAGAGCCTCTGCACTTGTTGGGGAGTGTGTGTTTATGACTGATAGTAATCAACAATAGATTTTATCACTAAATAATCAGGAACTGAACAATGAACAGAATAATTAACAAATGCACAAGGCTTAGCATCAACTGTTCATTTCTGCAGTCCGGCATGGTGAAACAAATTAAATTGTTCATAATCATTGAATCAATTAATAAAATCAATGCAAGTGACCCAAGTAATAAGTGACCCAAGTTGAACTAGCAAAAGAAAGGCAGACATTTTTGTCACTGCATGAGAGGTATAATTAAATAATCTGAAATACTGTAAATATTAGCTGTAAAAATGGCATTGTATTGTCAGTTTAGCAACCAAAACCTGAGTACTTTTAATAAGTTAGACCCAAATCCTGGTAGATTACTTTACCTTGTCCCTCTTCAGTTCATTGTGGAAGGTTTTGTGATCATGGCCTCCTGTGATTTTATATCGCTGCTCTACATGGTCTATGTAGGACCAGGAGCTGTTGTAGAACTCGTCACTAAAGTCATTGTCAACAGCCACCTGATGAAAATGTGAAGAAATGAGATTTTAATGAAGAAAACCTATAATAATGTGATTTTATACCATGAACTAGTTATAGTGTTAAAATTATTCCATACTGATAAAATTAATCACAAAATAGCTGGCGCCACAAATAAGCTAGGTAGGTCTTATGTAAACTTACTGTATGAACACTCCACTTAAGTAAAGTGTTTCTGAATTTAAAACTGCTATAGGTAGCATACAGTAGCTTTTTAAAGGACAAACAAACCTGACAAAAAGTATACCTGACATAGTTGTCCTGTTGTTCTAAGATTATGTCAGCCCACAAAATGTCATGAAAAGCTTATGTCAACAAAAATCTCTCAGTTGACTAAACTTGATATCAAAATTGACAAAACTGGGCCTTGTGAAAGGTGCCACCTGCTTTAAAAAGTTTATGTATGTTTATTTTAGTTGTCATAAAGGCTTATGTATGTCTAATTTAGCCTTATGAGCATTGCTCTTGTTCTTAAGGCTTCATGAAAGTTAAGGGATCCCAATTTTACAACAGGGTATTTTACTTTAAACATAGTGATTTATACATTTTCTGATAAACTACTGAAGAGTAACGGCTCTCTTTTTAAAATGTGCTGTAAAAAAGATCTAGCAATTTTCAATTGAATAACAGAAACCTTCTGCTTCGGCAAAAAATTATGTCATCTTTAAAAAATTAAAATGATAAGGAGCTAATGTGGCACACTGCAAATAATGATACTGGGTTGGCTTGTTAACATAATGCTGATTTTTTTTATACCTTTGGTTCGATTTCCCAAAATACCACCGTGACCCTGACCAGGCAATTATTAAGGAGGAAGGAATGAATGCCACACGTTCATGTTTATATCTGACCGCTCGTCTGCATGAAAGTAAAAACCTCCCACTCACGTTCCACGGGATCCCAAACCCAGAACAGTGTGTCTCCTATTCTTATCTGCATTTGTATATGTTTAGAACACATTATTTGTTCATTCCAAATAATATTCAGTTACATTCCTAACAGATACAATATGTTCTTTATACAAAGAATCCATTTTGCACTTTCTTGTTCACCTGAAAGCTGTATCTGAGGATACTTTGTGGGAGTCTATAAAAGTTTCTGTGGTCCCCGCTAAACACTTTCCTGCACTGGCCACCGAAGCTGAGAGTGTTAATAACACCAGCCTTCAGCTTGCCCGTCAACACATCAAACCTGTGACATACAGCAGCAAATAAACATTATAAATATAAGTTTGTCTTATAAGCTAGCACACACAAACCTTAAGCTTTAAAGGAATACTTCAGCTTTTTCCGAACTAATCCCTCATTCACTCATATGTGATTAGCATGGACAAGAATTTTAAACATTCCCCTGCTCTAAGAAAAGAACAGAAAAAAACGTGTACTCCAATTTAACACAGTGATGACTAAGGGCAGGTGTTTGGAATTTGGGGTTTCTATTCTTTTCTCAGTACAGGAAAAGGTATTGAATTCTTATCAGTGATAGTAGTGCATAAGCTGTAGACACAGTAGAGATCAGGTTGAAAAACACTGGAGTATTCCATTAATAAGCAGTGTGTCTTACCCTTTTCCAGTGAGATCAGAATTGGGTGGAGTCTTATGCAAATTACACACGACCGTGCTGGACTGTGCACAGCGCTGCTCATCTAAACCATCCTCCTGGCAGTCATGATCACCGTTACACACCAGAGTAGAGCTGATACACTGACCTACGCACACACGCACATGCACGCACGCACACACAGAGCTGATAATTACTAATGATGTTTTAAAGAATGTCTTATTTACACAATGCCCCCCTTGTGCTAAATGTAATCAATTGTCTACAAAATCAATCTGACTTTTGCTTCTTTATTTTTACACTGGATCTCTGAGGCTAAGGTAGCCAACATGTAAAGGAAGTATGTGTCACAGAATAAATATCAGCATCTTTTTTTAGCATCCTTAAATATGAACTAAAGTTCTTCACTATGTAACAGAATGCTGGAACATTATGGAGGTGACTGTCTTGGACAAACAAATTCACTTAGTAGTTGTTTAGCATAGTTTGGTATGATTCCACTCCTTAGGACTAAACTTTGGCTTCCAACGTTTAAAGTTGGAATTATACCAGAAAGCTTTAAGTGTTGCAAATAATAATAGACTTTCATGTTCAACTTAAATTGCAAATAGGGACTTCATAAACAGTTAGCTTATTGTTTGTAAAACTGAGATTACATAAAATGTTGTTTGAAGCAAGTATATAAAAAATTTGGGTAAGCATTTTAGGTGAGACTTCTGATTAACTATTTTATTATTTGGCATAGGCAGAAATTTGTGTAAATTTAGTTTTGGCCAAACGTTTTGTTAATTTTGCAAGGCTAAGTACCAGAAGTGCAGCGGAACTGATCTCCACATCCTGCTTCCAGGGGACAGCTTTTAGTAGGCACGCATGCTTGTCGTTGAACGGCCTCCCCTGTGCAAACTCTCCCGCCAAACTGGGGGAAAACTTGTATCGAGCGAGTTCTAACCTAAGGGGAGCCAAATAAAAATCAATAAAAGCTTTTCATAGATTTGAAGCTTTATTTTAGTTACTTCAATCTCCACTTGTTTCTGTCTACCTGTGTTTTGGTGCAGCCGTCACACTCCGACCAGCCTCCATATGCTCCCCATATGCAGTTTACTGGCTGCTCACATCTGTCAGAGCAAACACAAAAATTAATCAGCCACCGTGTGATCACTTTTACTCACACACTGCTAACCAGTTACAAATGTGAAAGAATGCAAAACACATCTTTTACAGGAATAATTGATGGATGGCCAAAAATATTTTATCTTACACCAAATGTCAGTCAAGACATTTCTGCTGTCTAAACATTGCTTCTTTAGTTTTGTGCATCAAATTTCTTTGTCAAGTTATTCAGTGTCTCAAACAGACCTCCAAATGTAGGTGATCAGCCAAGCTATTTTAATTTTGGTGTCTGAAGTTTGCTACTGATGCTAACAGTTGCATAACAGCTGGAAGTTAACAGTTGCATAATATAGCTGAATACATCCATATTCAAATCACATCACTTGACTCAGTTCACCAGTAACATCCAGATAAAAGAGCCAAATCATTCATGAAAAAGAGCTGACTCATCTACCTAGAAGAGCTGACTCATTCACCTAAAAGAACCGACTCATTCACCTAGAAGAGCACACTGATTTACCTAAAAGAGCCACCTACAACAATCAACTCTTTCACCTCAAAGAGCTGACTCATTCACCTAAAAGATGTAACCCAAAAGAGCTGATTTGTTCACCTAAAAGGACTGACTCATTTGCGAATGACACATCACTATCGTGTTGAGCAATAAAGTGATTCAGCTACAAGATGGAACTACAACTGTTTTTATCTACGTGACATAATTTTGTTTCTTGTTTATAGATAACAGTGTGTCACACAGAGTCAGCAACCATATCAGCAGGTCTGTGTGAGACACTGAACAACTACACAAAGCCATTTGAGGCACAATGCTAAACTGTTGTTTAATATTAGCCTGGTAGCACCAGTGCAAAACAAAAGGAGAAAATTTTAAGAAAGCAAAAAATATCTTGAATAATCAACTACATTTGCAAGAAAACAAATTTGTTATTTGGACAAGCTAATCCTTTAAAGATATGTGATATACCTAAAGTGTTAACAGGTGTCCATGAGTGTTTGCTTTTCACAGAGTTGTTTTTTTTTTTTTAAACCTACCCAATGTGTGACAAAGAGGTGAGCAGGATTAACAGGCAGGATGAAGTGACAGTTAGCAGAGGTTTCTGGAAACACATACCAGAAATCAGTGATGTAGCACACAGAGCCTTCTATTCTTTACAAGTATGAACCATGAGTGAATAAAATATAAATAATGCTTATTAAGGAAGGTGTTATAATTGACCAAGCATGGAAAAAGGACAGAGAAATTATACCTGAGTGAAAATGTACATATTAAAAGAGAAGGTAGTGAGTCAAAATTATACCTCAGTGAAAATTAGTGAAAGGGCCCCACAATTAAATGTATTCAGGTTTGCACAGCCTGAACAAGCTACATGGGACCATCCTCTCATGGGCCCACCACCTGCAGGAGCAGTAGTATAAAGTCAGGTGCATTTTGGATTGGGCGGCAGTCGAAGGCAGAGGCCTTGGTGGACCGTTCCCCAGCTACCGAAAGTGGCTTTAGGAACATGGAACATGATCTCTCTGGTGGGAAAGGAGCCAGAGGTGTGGGAGGTGGAGAGATACCGTCTAGATCAGGCTCACCTCAACACACAGCTCTGGAACCAAACTCCTGGAAAGGGGCTGGACTCTATTTCACTCTGGAGTTGCCCTGGGTGAGGGCCTTCTTGGTGTCCTTGGGTGGGGTGCTAGAAGGTTTCCCCTCAGGAGACTGCATAGTTTTACTGGGGGACTTTAATGCTCATGTGGATAATGACAGTGAAACCTGGAGGGGAGTGATTGCGAGGAATGGCCCGTCCGATCTGAACCAGAGTGGTGTTCTGTTATTGGATTTCTGTGCTTCTAATCATGGTTTATCCATAATGAATACCATATTCGAACATAAGGGTGTTCATAAATATACTTGGTATCAGAGCATCCTAGGTCGCAGCTCAATGATCGACTATGTGGTTGTATCATTGGATTTGCGACCATATGTTCTGGACACTCAGGTGAAGAGAGGAGCTCACCTGTCAACTGATCACCACCTGGTGGTTAGTTGGATCAGATGGTGGGGGAAGATGCCGGACAGACCTGACAAGCTCGAGCGTGTAATAAGGGTTTGCTAGGAGCATTTGGCAGAGCCCCCTGTCGGGAGATCTTCAACTCTCACCTCCAGCAAAGCTTCTCCTGCATTCCGAGAGAAGCTGGAGACATTGAACATTGGACAATGTTCCAGAGGTCCATTGGTGAGGCTGCTGAATGGAGCTGTGGCTGCAAGGTCGTCGGCACCTGTTGTGGCGATAGACCCCGAACTCGTTGGTGGACACCAGGGATAAATGGAGCTGTCAGGCTGAAGAAGGAGGCCTTTCAAGCTTGGTTAGCTTATGGTACTCCAGAAGCTGCTGACAGATACCGGAGGGCCAAGCAGAGTGCGGCAAGGACAGTGGCGGAAGCAAAAACTCAAGTATGGGAGGAGTTTGGTGAAGCCATGGAAAATGACTTTCTTTCGGTCTTGAAGAGATTCTGACAAACCATCAGGCAAATAAGGAGGGGGAAGCAGGGCCTTGCCCACGCTGTTTAAAGTGGCGAAGGAGAACTGTTGTCCTCAACTGGGGACATAGTCGGACGGTGGAAGGAGTACTTCGAGGACCTCCTGAATCCTGGCTCCTTCCATTGAGGAAGCTGAGCTGGAGGACTCGGAGTAGGACTTTCCCATCACTGAGGATGAGGTCACTGAGGTAGACAAACAACTCCTTCATTTTGCTTCAGGTTGGAAAAGAGATACTGCCTCAAGCAGAGAAGTTTAAGTATCTCGGGGTCTTGTTCACGAATGAGGGTAAAGTAAAGTGGGAGATTGACAGAAGGATCAAGTGCAGCATCAGCAGTTATGCGGACGTTGTACCGGTCTGTTGTGGTGAAGAGAGAGCTGAGCCGAAAGGCGAAGCTATCAATTTACCGGTCAATCTACGTCCCAACTCTCACCTATGGTCACGAGCTTTGGGTAGTGACCAAAAGAATGAGGTTGCGGATACAAGTAGTGGAAATGAGCTTCCTTCGCAGGGTGGCTGGGCTCAGCCTTAGAGATAAGGTGAGGAGCTAAGACATTCAGGGGGAGCTCAAAGTAGAGTCACTGCTCCTCTGCATCGAAAGGAGCCAGTTGAGTTTGGGCATCTGGCTAGCAAGCCTCCAGGACACCTCCCTGGGGAGATTTTTCAGGCATGTCCAATGGGGAGAAGACCTCAGGGCAGACCAAGGACTAGATGGAGAGATTATATCTCTTGTCTGGCCTGGGAGTGCCTGGAGTGGAGTGCCTACTCCCCCAGGAGTAGGTCTGTGCACCTCTACTTAGACTGCTTCCCCCCACAACAAAGATCTGGATATGAGGAAGAAGATGGATGGATGGATGGATGGAGGTTTTTACAAGTAAAATGCAAATTATTTTTTACCTGAAATTAGAAGTCATGACCTAATATTGTCTCACACTTTCAAATCCAATTTGAACAACTTGATTCATATAAAAAGTTATAAAGATATAAAAGCAGAGTTTCTAAAAACTTTAACCTCATATGAGATAGAAATAAATACAAACACATGTGACTGGTTGGTCATTAAATTAACTCTAACTCATGAAGAACAGAAGAACAGCACAAAGTTGATTAGTTGTGGAATCCATGCACACTGGAATGAAATTGATTGGATGTTTTACATAGTTAATAAAGAGGGTTAAAAAGAAAAGTCATGATTGAACAGAAATTGAATAAATTTAAGGAGTAAAAGTTTTTTTTTTTATAATGAAAATGTAATTGAGTAATGCCTCGATTTAAAGGTGTGCTTGAATAAAAATATACAAACTTGATAACACCTGCAAAAAAAATGAGCTTTTTTAAATGAGCAAAATAACATACATTGCCTGGCTTTGCATGCTTTCCTTAATGAATATGAGTTTGGGGTGTTTACTCTACCCAGGGTCAGCTGGTATAATGATGTTAGTTACAGTCATCACTTATGTTATATTGGCTAAAAAAATTGCCAGCCTATTTCTCTTCTGTGAAGTTCATAAAACACAGTTTGTTATGTTACTGCAAAACTGCAGAGTGTAGACTCCTTTGTCCTGAAGACATTCCTGTGTCGGAAAAGCTACAGCTTTACTTCTGACTATTACAAAGACTCCTTTCATAAAAGCTAAATAAACATCTCCTTAAAGAAAACTTCACCATATCAAGAATTATGTATTATTTAAAAAAATACATTTTATGTGTTAAATAACAATGTATTTTCTTAATCTATGTATTGTTAGGCTTAGTGTATGTGGAGCATAATGAGAATGAGATGGTAATATAGAAATAATAATGGTTTAGAATGAGTGCATTAATAAAAAATAAAACTGTGATTTGATTTGTGTATTGCAGCTGGAACTACTGTCAGAGTTGCTGTTTTTGTGCATTATAGTGTAGTGGTTTGAGTTCAGTGCTTACCTTCATGCTGGAGGCTTGAGTGACTCTGTTATCTGGCTAAAGCAGAGGAAGGCCATGCTCATATAATAGCTCATGCTCAGAGATTACTCAACCCAGTGATTTCCTGCAGTTACTCAAGGGCTGTTTTTTTCTGCACGTTTTATGTGCTTTTTTTTGTTTCTGGTCTGGTACCAGCATATTTTCACTGACCTCCAGAACACTAACTGGTGTACTTATTTAGCAGCATGAAGAATGTGATGAAATAGTGTTTTTTCTTTTTTTTCTAAACCATTTGGAACTGCCAGATCCACGAGCTCCAGAGACTTGCACAATAATTGTTTGTGTTGGATGAGAAGTCCCAAAATGCTGATGGGGTCAGAAGTCTAACCCTAGTAAAGTGAACACTTAACTCCAATGCCTGAAAAAAATCACTCTAAACCATTTAAAAAATCATTTTAATTAAATAAAACTGTTTCTCTTTGAATTTCAGGCCAGTTTATGCAGAAATATGATAGAAATATGTTTTTATTTTGGAGGTAAGTAAGGCAGTGATTAGATTGGGCTGCTGGAGCAAACCACTGACAACACGCAAAAAAAAAGAAAAAGAAAAGAAAACAAACAAACAACAACAAAAACAGAATAGTTCACCTATTCATATCACGTTAACAAATTTGGTCTTTGTCCACAAGCCTCATGCTAGTGCCCTTCAAGTAAGCGCCTGAAATAACCTCCTGCTATCATGATATCTTTTAGGATTTTGAATGTATCTGTATTTGTTTATTATTTTGTTTATAATTGCTTGTTATATTTTAGCCTAATACCTAATACCACCATGACAGTTTAGGACTGCCACATGTTCATGTTAATGAACTTCATACTTGCACTTCATGTTCCAGGAAAGTAAAAAACTTCTGCCAGCTTTTGTGACTTTTTCTTCTGTTGCTATCTTAGCAAAAACAAACAAACAAACAACAACAACAAAACTGAATAATCTGTCTCTAATCTGCATCTCCATTGTATTTGTGTAGAACACATTATCTGTTCAATCCAAATAATTTGTTCGTAAAAACGTAGGAACATATCTGAGCATGTGTTCATAACCCAAAACCAGAAACCAGCACTGAGCTATCACATCTGTTCTTACAAACCTCCACTACTGTTACTTTCACTGCCTTACTGCCTTCCTGCATTTTAGATCAGTGAAGTGACCTAAAATAAGACTACACTGGCACCTAGTGGACATAGTGAAAATGAACTATTAACGCCTTACTTCTTTCTTGTGCTGCTCTTTATTATTCTTTCTTTCTTCCTTTCTTTCTTTCATGGACAGTGCCGAGTGTAGACTAAGTGAGCAGTGTGCTAATTTTACAAAGCTTAATTAAAATAAATTTTGTGCACTTAGCTATTAAATGTTAGCTATTAAAGTAATGCAACACTGTTGCAGACTATCTAAGCTACCTATCTTTATTTGTGGTAGCTATTTTGAAAGCTATTACTGTATACACTTATAAAAACATTTTGTACAACTTGACAATGATACCAAATTTCCTTAATAAGACCTTGAAAATGCAGCTGTTGAATTTTCTATCCTATTTCTGCTTTCTGTTTGTTTGTTTGTTTGTTTGCTTGTTTGTTTGTTTGTTTTTAATCTGTTTTGGCATTGCTGATAACTTGCTGATAACTTGTGAGACTCCTTGTGAACACAATGAGGAGTTACTATTACCCTCTTTGATTATTTTCCTATAACAGCAGATCCTGTCGTAGTGTTTTATTCCTCTTATACCTCAACAATTAGCAATATTTTTCTTTTACATTTTGTACTTTTTTATCTGTTTTTCTGCTGCGGAATGTCTGCAAAACAAGTTAGTACCTGTTATAAGTACCTGTTATAAGTTATAGCAGCTATGAACACCCGTTCCATCACCAGTCTCTCTTTTTTCTCTTTCTTGAAGTTAATAGGATGAACAAATATAGCTTGTCGTGTTACCAAGAAAAAAGTGTAAACATCTCCTGAAGACTGTCATGTGGTAGAAAAATTAAAATAACAGCTTTTACCTCTGACTGTTACAAAGCACTGACACTGGAGACTCCTTCCCTAAATGTGGAAAAAAGTCTCCTAACAGAAAATTCCACCATTCTTTGTTAAATAACAGCACATTTTTACCTCTTTATGTGGAGCATGCATTTTACATCCTGTAAATAGTCCCTGTGAATGAGCTGTTACTATAAAAAGGATTACATTAAAACAAGCTCATTAATATAAACCTGTGATCTGCAGCTGCACTACTGTCAGAGCTGATTTTATAGAAAATTAATCAACATCTTCTGGTCAATCAGCACTCAGAATTCAACAACGCTGTGGTATACATTGCAAAAATGACATCTTAGCAAGCAAAAATCTTTAAAATAGCCAAATGTATCTATTATTTCCTATTATAAGATTATTAAACCTATTTCTAGACTTTTTTTTTTTAATTGAATTTTTTTTCTGTTGGCACACAATTTGCTAAGATTGAAATGAGTAAACATGCATACCATTGAGTTTAATAATCTTATCTTTGTTTTATTGTAATCTTATGATAGGAAATACTAGATTATTTTTGACTATATTTAAGTTTCACTTGCTAAGATGGCTTTTTTTTCCCTTCAGAGTACACAACATTAAAATTATACCCTACCCTCTATATGAACTTACACATCAGCCTGCCCTTTACTCTCCTACTTCTCTACTCCTCCAACTCCCTTTTTTCCTGTCTTCAGAGCAGACCAAGTGATTTCCCACTCACATTGTGCAACATGATTGGAAGGCATCCTGAAGGCATGCTGTAATAGCACAATGTTTCCTCCATCATTAAGATAATGGAGATACATTGCATTGTTACTGTGAGATGTTTCACTCCTGTTTTCAGCAGACCAGTGATGAGATTCTCTAGCATACCCCACAAACATACGCCTGGAATAGAACGATGGAAATAGACCCATCATGTGTGATTTGTGTGGGAACATCGGTAGAGGAAATTACAGCAAAACAGCAGCTTATCAGATAGGAATGGATCCAGTCAAGCAGTCAGTTGCATAAAAAGGAAATCTGTTTACCTTACCTGTGTTTATTTTATAACACAGTATTAATTAATTTGACCCTAAACTGAAAAACACTTTTTTAATGGTAAAATTATTTCATGGAAATTAATTTGAGTGCATAGTGTTGAGTGATATGAAAATGCAATATCAATATTGCAATGCATTTACATCATAATATACTTTTATCCTCCTCACTATCATGGTTATTATTGTGTGCCAGTGCTTTAATAATTCTATCTTTCCTCACAGTAACACATTTTCCTTAGTAAATACTTCAATATTTTGTAAGTGTTAAATAAAAACATTTCTAAAAGGATGTTTTCATAATATGGCTCTGCTTATTTGTTTAGATGTTAAAATATATAATATGATTTTTATAATTCTTAAAATATGGTCTTAAAATTCTTAAAATGTGCTGACTGGTGAAAAATCATCACTGTGGTAGTTTTGATGGAGGTTTAGCTGAAAATCTCATATGAGTTAGGATTGACAATGTGAGAGGAATGAAGAGAGCGTGGGTTTGATCCTGAGCTTCAGTTACTGTTTGTGTGGAGTTTCTTTGCTTGTGTGGGTTTCCTCTGGGTTCTCTGGTTTCCTCCCACCTCCCGAAAACATTCCAGTAGTTGGATTAGCTAAGATAAATTGCCCCTAGGTGTGAATGAGTGTGTGAATGTACAGTATGTGTGCATGGTCCCTGAGATGGACTGTCATCCCATTCAGGGTACATTCCTGCCTCACGCCCGGTGCTACTGAAATAGACTTTGGATCCACTGTAACCCTGATCAGGAAAAGCAGTTACTGAAAATGAGTGAGTGAGATTGGATTTCTTGAAAACAGTAAAATTGTAGCTATAATTCTTTGCTTTTTTTATTCTAATGACATGGTACCATCATACTTATACACACAAAATTATACAAAAACTTAACAAATTCACTTGAAATCTGGCTTGCAGTATAATAACTACAAAGTAAAGGAGTAGTTTTATGTATACATTGACTACATTGACTGGTGTTTAGTGTAAGAGGTTTAATGAAATTAGAGGCATGCACTTTTGTGGAACCAAAGGGTCAAGGGATTTATTTTTTATTACTATATTTTCGGGAACTATTAATTCATATACACTGCCCTCCAAAAGTTTGGAAACGCCTGAACAAAATAGGGTTTTTGGGCAATATCAGCATAAATCCT
>CM075017.1:12174637-12187812 GCA_037576675.1 Pangasius sanitwongsei | reverse complement strand
AAGAGAATTTATGCTGATATTGCCCAAAAACCCTATTTTGTTCAGGCGTTTCCAAACTTTTGGAGGGCAGTGTATATGTAAAACAAGATTTAGATGTCTTAAAAAGTATGTGAGAGACATTCCGCCTATATTTTTGCACACCTTCCACAAACAGAATGGAACCATCTGGAATGTCTGTCATTGCTTCTGTCTGGCTTCTATAGAAACACGTTGTTCTGGAGGGGGAGGTGGAGAACCAGCAGCTGCTGCATTCCTACAGAACACGCAGACACATGATACAAATCCACAAAACAATGCACACATTCAGAAAGGTCAGTGCGAATAGGGCAATCTCTTGTTTTGCTGATTCAAGCAGGAACTAAACGGTCTACTTTTCTTTATGCTTTATTTTCAGAATAATGGGAGATAAAATGCTAAAATGGATGCAACAGATGTCATTGTCTTTAAAGTTCTTTAAAGGTTCTTGTTAGAAACCTGATGTGCAAGTGTGGACATAAAGTTCGCTTGTGCAAATAAAGTGTCTGTTTGAACAGTGGGTCCATGTTCTGACTTTAGTTCAGCAGGCTGCTGAAGAGTTCCTAGAAATCAAACATATCAAGTATTTTACTGAGCATTCGGATTATCATAAAATATCGAACATTTAATAATATCGTCAAAAAAAGAAACAAACATATTTCGTTAGATATTCTGTATCACTATAAATGTACTCACTGTATATTCATATTTGGAAAATAAGAAAGATTCTAATTAAAGCTGTCACATAACCAAATGGTGACTGAATCCAAAAGCCACGCGTCACTTCCCTTATCACACAGATAAGAGCTACTGCCACTGGCTTGAACTGCCACAGATATGCTCCTAAGAAATGCATCTGACCTGAATGACACTCACTATATTCAGGAAAAATGACGCTGACTTTTAGAAAACATCACTTTTCACAAAAATGCCTGGATCCTACTCCGAACTCTCTATTTATGCCATTTATACTGTTTATGATTAATTTGGGATCTTGTGTAGAATGTGTGTACAGATATAGCAGAGACATGTTGCATTGAGAATGGAAAATAATCTAAAAAGCAACCGAAATCAGGATAATTATTTGTTATATTACAGCAATAGTCCCACGTGATTTGGAGGGGATTTACATCTTATATTTTCCTTAGATTTTCTTAAATGCACAACATGTTGAACTCTGAGGCAGATTGGCTACAGCAGCAGAAGGTCACATTGGGTTCCACTGCTGTCAGCAAAAGAACAGGAATCTGAAACTACAGTTGGCACAGGCTTACCAAATCTGGACAGTTGAAGATTGGAAAAACATCTCCAGGTCACTTTCCAAGACTACTCACACTTCTGTTCTTGGGCGACAGGAGTGGAACCCAATGTGGCCTTCTACTGTTGCAGCCTATCCAACTCAAGGCTCAGCGTGTTGTTCATTTCGAGATGCTTTTCTGCTCGGCACAGATGTAAAGAGTGGTTATTCCTCAGACCTCTCTCATCAAAAATTCCGTGTAAACTCTAGAGACTTCTGTATGAATATCCAAGGAAATCATCAGTTTCTGAAATCCTTAAACAACTCATCTGACAGCAAAAACCTTATCATGGTCAAAGCCACTGATATCACATTTTTGCCCATTCTGAAGTTTGATGTGAACATTAATTGAAGCTGATTAGATAAATGCGTGAATGAGCGGATGTACAGAAAGAGCTCAGAAAACAGTGAGTTTTGATACTGAGAATGAGCTTGTTGTTCAAGCACTATCTATTAGAGAAATTGAGATTCAATCAGTTATCTATACTCATAGAAGAGAATGGGTTTAACTGATGGTATAAATTAAATATTAAATACACTGAAACATTGTAATAAACAAAAACCTTTTTTTCTGACAAAAGTCATTCTAATAAAAGACTAGACACTTCAATTACGACACTTCAATTAGGTTCAATTAGGTTTTGTGTGTGTATTTTTCTTTCTTTAGAAATTTGGAAAACGTTATATGAGGCAGTAAATTACAATTTTAGACATTTTCCTGCAATGTCATATTGAGAATAATGCAACATTTAGAGACAATTATTGACTTAATCCACAAGTCTTATCTTCTTATATTATATAAATGAATACTTCTGATAGTGTTTAATGTTAGAAGTAGTGGTAGAATTAATATCATTGCTGCAGTTTCTATTAACTTTGTTTTATGTAAGAAAATAAGATGGGAAGATTTACTGGAGATGAGGACTAAAAGGAGTGATTACATAATCCTTAAGATCGAATGATATAAGTGTACTGACTGTTGTATTTGTTTTTTCTGTTTGAAAATCAATGACATCTTTGTGAAAAAAAAATGAGACTGGATTTATCTGGCTCTTAAAAAATGATCAGGTTCTTAATTCAGCACCATTCTGTATAGTTCACATTTCAAGATCAGCTACAATGACTTAGTAATTTGACTTCATGGTTGTGATGTCACTACATGAGCACATTTACATGTGTGAATATGCACAAAGCAACTAGAGATGTAGAGAAGATCAATGAAACATAGTGCTCTTCCTGGCTCTTGGAGGTAAATCTCTCTTTGCAAAGCCATCCAAAGTGAATTTTGTCCCACTTTGCTGAGGAGTTCAATCCAAATTGAACAGTTTCCTCTGAAAAAGGCATTACACAGTGCAGGTTTCACCAAAAGGGTTGTGCTGAGGAATTCAATTCTGAATTATACCTATGTTGTTGCTAATGTGCTAGCTAGCTACCTACCTACCACTTTGCTAATTTATATCTATCCATCGTGTACATTATGTCAATCATAGTAGTACTGGCATTCATCTGTTTATGTCTCCATTTTAGCAGGTTTGAACTATATAATGATCCTAGCCACCTTGATATTTTGCATTACACCACTGGTCTTAGAGTGAGATTTGTAAAATCGTTGAGTGTTGGAGAGATTGTACATACATTATATGGCCAAAAGTTTGTGGTCACCTGATCATAACACTTATATGTGCTTTTGAAAATCCCATTCCAGAACTAGTCTCCCTTTGCTGTTTTAATAACCTCCACTCTTCTGAGAAGCCTTTCCACTAGATGTTGGAGCATGGCTGTGGGGATTTGCTCATTCAGTCACAAGAGCATTAGTGAGGTCTGGCACTGAAGTTGTGTGAGAAGGCCTGGTGTGCACTCAGTGATCCAGTTCATCCCAAAGGTGTTCAGTGCGGTTGACGTGAGGGCTCTGTGCAGGCTACTCAAGTTTTTCCACTCCAAATTTGGCAAACCATGTCTTCATGGACCTTGATTTGTGCACAGGGGGATAGTCATGCTGGAACATGTTTGGGCTAGTCCCCTTAGTGAAGGGAAATTGTAATGCTACAGCATACAAAGACATCCTCTACAATTGTGTGCTTTCAACTTTGTGGTTTGGAGAAGACCTATATATGGGTGTGGTGGTCCACATACTTTTCATATAGTGAAAAGGATGGTACGTGTTGAGTGGACATTAATAATTTCCTGAGTATGTGAAGCCATAAGGGTGCTTGCTAACACTATATACTGTATAGCATGCACAGATCAGCTAGCTGATGCAGAATGCAATTAAGTAAACCAATGTGTGCTTTGATATAACACCCAAACCATCACCCAAAACAAGTGCACTTAAGTGTCAAATAAAATGCCCAACCAGTGGTATCAGGTCAGACAATGGTCATGTAAAATGAAGCAAAATCAAACCACACACATTTTATATTTTGACTTCTTTGGAAAAAAAATTAAATAATAAAGTAAAATGAAAATAGGAGCCCTTTAAACCTAATATTGAGCTTGAGTTATGTCTATGTCAAATACTTAACTAAAATGAAGGACAAACAACATTCTATACAGTAAATGTATTACTTACAAGAAACTTCTAGTTGCAGCAATTCAAGTGTCAAACTGAGCAAGCGACTGCACTAAAGGCACTTTAGTGTGCGTGTGTTCTGAGGTGGAGTAAAGTCACAGACAGGTACAGGATGTGCTGTGCAGTGCCTCCAGCTAATTATACCTGTGTAACAGTGTAAGATAAGAGCACAGTACAGCGGGTCATCTGTTTGTTTTATTCCCACGCCAGACTGCATAGTCTGGGGTTAAAGATCACTTCTTCTTCGGATATGTGACAACACTCAGAGCGCAGTGGCTTATAACACGTGTGTGCGCAAACACAAAAGTATTGGCA
The DNA here is from genome assembly GCA_037576675.1 of Pangasius sanitwongsei. Lineage (NCBI taxonomy): Eukaryota > Metazoa > Chordata > Actinopteri > Siluriformes > Pangasiidae > Pangasius > Pangasius sanitwongsei. The sequence continues at coordinate 12,183,616 of CM075017.1, read as the reverse complement.
CCCCATATAAGAATGGGTGTATATGATGCTATACAACAACCATTCAACATCATGATATAAAAATAAATTTCCACTCAAACAGTTGAAGAAACATTTTCTGTAACAAAGCTTATTCTCATTAGACCGTCTCTAAAGATTTCTGGAAAAAGTGGCGAAAGTAGTGGCACCCCTACATGTTTTTAAAAAAATGAGGAGCCCACACAAAGTTGTACTCGAGAGCATGTTATTTATTGTGACATCAAGACATTTTGATTTTTTTTTTTATTTCATATGAGCACAGGTCTCTCTTATTTAAATATTTACAATAAATGCATAGTAATTGTGCTTAAAAATAATCATACAAGGTCATGTTTCCCTGAAAACAATAAATAAAGCCTTTTATGTCATGTCAAGGACATGAAAAATGGGTTATTTCATTTTGGCTCTTTTTCATTAAGGGTAGCAATAATTTTGGAAATGAATACTCTTGTGCCTCATCATATCTCGTGAATTCCTGTTACTCAAAGCAATTGAGTGCACCAGCGTTTTGTCTTCAGGGACAAGTGCACATGGCTCAGATGAGCTACTTTTACATGTTCAGACATGCTAAGTTTTTCTGACAGATTTTTTTTCCCCCTCTGAAGCACTGACGATAAAAAACAATCGATTTATTTCCCAGTCTGCAGTGCATGTCTGTTTACTCAGCTAATCCGCAGTAATGAAGTCCACTCGTATTAATAACAGTGATGAAAAGCACGACTTTATAAGTGCATTACTAGAAAGCAGGCGCGGACGGCAGCGCGCGCGCTGAGGGCGGAGTCCCCGCCTCATTTAGGACACGAACGCGAAAACACGTCTCAGCTGTAGCTCGTGGCAGAAGGTCGGAACAACTTTACACGTCGTCTGATCGACTTCTACGTTGTGCATTTATTCAGCGAGTCTCACCCTATGGGCGATCGCCAGGAAAGCCAAACTGATACGGGATAAACGAGAGCAAAACGCGGAATCTAATGTAGATTTAAAAGCGCACGCGGGAATCTGTCGAGGAATCCGATACGCACTCTGCTAAAGCGCTTTACATGCAGCTCCTGGGCATTGGATCTCCCACAGTTCCCTGGGAATTGCAAAGCTGCTCCTGTGGGATTTGAAGGCTTGCTTACTCTCTGTAGCGGTGAGTGTTTAACTGTTTTAACACTTTGTAAACATGGCATTAAAAAAACAGGATTCCCAAGGTCCCCCTTTTCCCATGGGGGCTGGGAATGCTGGAGACATTCCCAGTGTGGAAGTTTGTTTTTCTTGTCAGGGTGAATATTTGGGGGGAGATATGGAAATTAAAAACAAAAAGTGTGCAAATTCAGACTTTTCATATTTTTAGAAAATGTTTTTTTTTTTTTTTTTTAATGTAACTAGATTATTGGTTATTACACACACATACATTGTATATATGTATATGTGTATGTATGTATAATGCATTTTATATTGTAAATGCCTTGAAACTTCAATAAACAGAACAGAGAGAAAAGCTCAAGATACTAAGGTTAATTACATAAGGTTGTTTACTCCTTGTTTTCTACACTAATAAAGCCTCATTAATATGATCTTTACATTAAGAGAACTGGGCATACAAACAATGGACAGTCTATTTTCACGAAGAAAGTACAAGAGCCCTGTTTTTCTGTTGTTAGTTACAATATTTGAAAAGTTAACATAACCTTCAGCAGTGTCAGTACTGTGTGTTTTAGGTTATTGCCCAGTGCACTGGGACAACGGTTCAGATTACATGCTGGGCACAGATTAGCAATACAAAAGTGTTTGTTTATTTGTTTGTCGGCATTTTACTTTTATTTGCGGAGTTCTGTGAATATGTGCCAAGAACTCAAGAATATGAGTCAAGTACCTGTAGGCTGAGCATATATAATATGTAAAGTAGCTCCTGTGGCGCAATATTGCCCCAAGCGCAATATCAAAGGAGAGAAGCAGCAAAGAGTTTGTTGAAAATCTGGAATTTGCAGAACTGTTAGATTAGTTTTAATTCACCAAGTTGGTCATGAATATGCTCACGCATTTAAAGAGGTTGCAGGTTCAAATCCCTCATGGAGTTAGACAGACACCTGCACATCCACACAGAGTAATACATCAGTATGTCAGTTATTGCAGTCATGCAATAATATTTACCTGTAATTTAAAGAAAGATATGTGCATATAGATTTAAACATTGGTTTAAAATTTGCATTTGCATTTTGATTGCACAGACAACATTCCTTATCAAGCCAATATAGGTGATGTATACCTGTTGGTAAAGTTTAATACAGTTTGTAAAGTATTTAATGTGATTTATTATGCAATGATCCTAAACATGTTAACTAAACTAACCATAAGTCAGAACCATGCAATCTGTATGCACAAGTATGCTAGGACTTTCTAGAGTCTCAAGTCTCCTTATTATCAGTGCTTAGATTAATTATTAATTGGTTTCCTTTATGGATAACTTAAGGATCTGCTGGATTTATCTGTAGCAGCTCTGTGCAGTGTGACTCAGACGTTAACATTCACTATATATAAAACAGATGGATTTGGATTACAGCCAGTCAATATGGAGATTGAGGTAATAATATCGTAATAAAATTATGTCATGAGTATTGTACGTACCATCACTGCTTGAAGGCATGATTAGAATGAGAAGCATTAAGGTGTTACGGTAAGCAAATTGAAAAGATTCGTGTAAAAAGGTTCTTTTTAATTTCATTCGAGTGATTTTTTTTTTAATTTATTTGAACAGTGATTCAATTGTGAGATTCTTGTGCTGTATAGGCATTGAAATATAGAAGAGGAGATTGTTTAACCCTGCTTATTTTGTTTTTTTTTTCATTTTGTTTTTAATATTTTTATTTATTTTTATTTAAAATACATTTTTAATAACTTAGAATTAAAATTTTTGTAATATAAAAAAAAACCCAAGATAATTGGACTTAGATATTCTGTATTTTGGCACACATTTAAATTGTGTTAACTTGTTGGATCATCCTCAACAAAACAAAATCTGTCATTTATGATACGTTTCTACATGTATCCATGCACTTTTTCTCCTACCACTTATTTGGATTGATAATTAAAATGAAAATGAGAGAGAGAGAGATGTGTGGGGGTGTCTTAATATCTCAGAATGTGAACCTGTTGACATTGTTGATGATGTTTATAGATTTTGTATGCAGTCTTTGGATTTTTTTTTTCAGTACAGATTTTATCAAGCACAGTTCAACAATTAAATGTCATTACAGGGATAGAATATATTATAACATAAAAGCAGTGAAATGTAGTGCAGATGTTAAGAAGTAGCTGGAAAAAGTTTAATAGTACATGGCCTATAGCCTCTTCACATGAGATGTTATTCTTGGTTGGTGTTAACTGTAGATAATTGCCACATGCCTCCGTCACTGTGGGTGGGACTGAAAGGCTGCTCCTTATTTGTGCAAAGGGAATAGCTGCAACTCTGAGATGCCGTTTCTGAGAATTCACTTTCCAGTAGCACAGAGAGGACAGAGTGGAGAACAAACATTTCACAATCTCTCCAAACAGCTCAGGCGTTTTGCTTAAAGCAGTGTTATGTTTCATGCTAACGTGCTTACTATGTTCAGTTTCATGGTCCCATTAATGCCATTACAGGTGGGTGTCCATAGAGTGACCATAATTTGATTTACAAAATTTGAGGACGTTGGAGGGGTGGGATTTGGCGCGTGGTTTGATCTGCATTTTAACACATGCCTCCATGTGCCTTCAAAGTCATGAACCTTTATTAGATTTCCTACTATTCATTTTGATTTCTAAGCCTTTGATGAAGAAAAGTTAAATGTTTTATTAGTATCTTTGTTAGTTTTAAGAGCTGCTATTTTACTCCAGTGTACAAAAATAAAAAAAAAATAGTAACTTAATTTTCTGAAGGTTGTGAAATTCCAGCACTGCCAAGCTGCCACTTTTGGGTTCCTGAGCAAGATCCTTAACCGTCATCTGCTCAGTTGTAAATGCAAATACTTCCAATTGGATATAACCCACATTAGAGTCCCTGAATCTTATTAAATGGACATGGCACAGTTTGACCAGGCTTCTTCTTCTTCTTCTTATTATTATTAGTAGTAGTAGTAGTAGTACTAGTAGTAGTTTTACATTTGTGGTTTTCCGGTTTCCTCCCAAAAACATGCCAGTAGGTGGATTGGCTAAGCTAAATTGCCACTATTTGAGAATGAGTGTGTGAATGTGTGTGTGTGTGTGTGCATGGTACCCAACAATGGACTGGTGTCCCATCCGGGGTGTATTCCCACCTCACACCAACATTCCCACGAAAGGCTCTGGCTTCCCCCTGACCCTGACCAGGATAGAGCAATTACTGAAGATGAATGAATGTTTGCACTGTGCTTCTTGATATCAGTTATTTGTGACAAGAACAACAAAAACCAGCATAAATTCAGGTTAGAGAAGGACAGAGTCAGGAAGTTTAAGGACGTCGGTTGTCTCTATGCATCGTTACTATAACAACCGGTGTGGCTCTATGAGCAAGTCCAAGCAAACAGATCAGATTTGGTCGCTGCCCATTAAGAGTTCTTTGGTTGGTCTTCCTTAAAGTTTCTATATAGAACTCTACAACACCAAACACCAGTTCCAAATTGAAGTTATTTTTTGAAGCTAAGAACCCCTAATTATCCAGTGAACCCTTAAAGACCCTCCAAAAAACAATTTTTTGAAGAGGCTTGAGAAATAAATCAGATTTATTTTGATTCGCTGTGTGGAAAGATATTAAATTGCCATTGTCTTTAATTTAACAGACTGTTCAACTTCCCACATATTACTTCCTGGTTAAGAGCGCATATATTTATTTTTAGCTGATGTAAATTTGTATTGTCTTTTGGTGTTTAAACATATTGTGCATGTTTTCTATCCTTCTCGCTGTGGACTGTGTCCAATGGCCAGATAAACTTTTCTTTAAACAAACCCCTCCACATTTCCTAGCAACATCTGGTACAGAGTTCACATAATTACTATGTCACGCTGTGTGCACCTTCCAAACATCCACTACCAGTGCATGGAACAAATGGGAATATATAGGCTGTTGGTTAAATAGTCTGAGTAATGAGTAAAACAGAGTTAGAAGTTCTATGAATCCTCTCTCAGCATATATCTTAAGCCTTAAAACATCTAATCACCATACTGTGATCGTCATAGTTTTGAACATAATGCAGACCAGTGGTCAGTACTAAAGATGGCACAGATTTGATGTCCGTTATCTATCATGATCCAATTTTGTAACAAGTTAACAGGTAATTTTATAATGCTATTTATTTTCATGTTATATGTTTGAGGATATTTTTGTATTTTCGACTGTAATTTTTTTCCCCCACCAGTATAACTTGTTATTTATACTTGGTATAAATAAGTATTACACCGGAATTACTGTTTGCTTGTTTGTTATAAAGGGTTTATTTAAATAGAAAAAAAAAAGCTGCAGATTTGTGTAACACCTACTGATGGATATGTTTTTTTTTCCCCTGTAGGTTAAGAGGGTACTTTAAGCATGGTAACTTTTAGATAGCTCAACTAAGTGAAGTGCTTTATTTTAAAATCTATTATTTTAAAGCTTTTCGGATCAGTATCAGTCAAGACTCAAGGTCACTGGTATAAGAAAAGAGAAAGTGGGGTCGTCCTGTCTCTAATAAATAGTGTAGGAACTACACACGTTTTTGTCCATTTTTTTCAACACTATTTACATTGTATATACAATATACTGTAATAGAAAGAGTTTATTATTCAAGGTCTTACTCAATTTTATTTGAATTGTTTTAATAAATGTTCTAAATGTTCAGCTCTTTGTACTACCTGTTATGGCTAGCATTATTACACAACATCTGAGTTCAGAAACTGCGTGAAAACTGCAATTAGTAGGGCTGGACAATATGATATAATATGATTACCTCAATCAGCTATAACCTGACATGCTTTTTGGAGAGTATCATGGGAATCATGTATATTTTATTAACACTGATTGACTGCTTTCCTTCTTTGTTGAATACTATACTATATATAACTTAAATAAAATCATATTGAGACCCTTTCAATAGTGGTTACAATGGATATCATGATAAATTATGTCACAGTACACTTTTCTGAGATATCCCAGGTGTTTTATATTATTTTTTTTTTAAAAATAATAGTAATAATTACAAAAGTCTGAGTTATTAACCTACTCTGTGTAGGGGGCCGTGCCATGGGGATTCATCGCTCCTTCTTCATCTGCCTCTTCCTCGTTGCTGCTGTTGCAACAGAAGATGTACAAGCGTCGATGCAAGGTACAGTCTTCATTTTTGCGTATAGGCAGTTCCAGCATTATGGCTGTGACGCTAGAACTTGTATCAACTTGCAAAGCTCGGCCTTTTTGTGTGTCTGGTTATGTGACTCTTCAGGATGAACACAGATCTATATTCAAAAGTAAGATATTTATTTATGTATTAAAAACAGTTACTGTAAGGTGAGCTCATGACATTTTTGATTGTTATCCTGACATTTGCATTGAATTACCCATCAGTATATACCTGTATAAAACCTCAAGCATGGAAGGGTCTTTGCTTGGGATCTGGCTCAGTTGGGCTACAAAGAACTTCATGTTCTTTATATATATATATAGAACACTGTGTGCTCTTTATTGCTGAAACTGCACCAGAAACAGGATGTTTTGATCAGGAAACTCCTTCTAATATCAGAGGAAGAGTCATTAGTGATTGTGAGAACCAACCAGAAAACCCCTCCTGCCTCTGAAAGCACAAGGCCTCTATAGGAATTCGCTTTCCCCCTCAAGAGGCCACTCTGTGTGTCCTGTTCAGCTGCTGCAATGCCACTTGCACTTATAGTACACCACAAGGTGTAATTCACTGTTGTAGTGTAAAATGTGAAGTATAGGACATGGAATTTAGGACATGTAACGTACTAAATGAAGGAGCTATTTGGTCCCAGGACCAAAATGGGACAGGACAGAAAGTCTTGTAGTACGTATATGGGATATAAAAAGGAAAATGAGGCAGAGCTTGAGGACAGAATCTGTTCGCTCATTAGGGCCGAGTGTTCATTTTTCTCTGAATATTTCAGCTGAGGAGAAAGACATGTTTTAGGTTATAGTCTGAAAAATTTAATTCCATTTACATTTCTATAGCACTTCTATCAGTGGTCGCACAAAGTCTCTTTATAGAAATCGAGATATAGATTAAAATGTATCCCTTGCTTTGTATGCAGTCTCCTGTGGTAACTTTAGCCAGCTAGCTAAGTTAGCATAGTCTGTGAGCGTAATTCAAGGGTGGATTGTTGTGTATTTGCTTGACACCATCTTTCACCAACCAAGTTTAATTCCACAACTGGAAACTGAGGAAAAAATAACAGGTGTTCTGGAACTTATCTAAATATTGAGGATGCATCGGTCAAACTTGTCAAACAGTACAAATTAACATAACATTTGATGCTAAATGTAGCACACTTTCAGTCTATTCCAGGAGTTTTCCCCATTTTTTCTTACCCATAAGAGTTCTTTTACACGGTGACTTGGCGAGAACATTCCTCTCAGGAATGCAAGTCTAGTCTTCACATTCTTGGTATTAAGAAACAGCACACTTGTAGCCTTGAAAGTGCACTTTCTCCTTAGCTGTTGACATTGTTCAGATATTTTGTGGGCTGCTTCATGTTAAATGGTAAGTAGACATGTACATTCATTTTAGTAAATTGTTACTCTCAGAGAAGGTCTTAGAAAAATCACCTGTGATTTATTTATTTATTTATTTATTTTTAAAAAAAGCTTCTTCAACCATCAAGCATCTTGAATCTTTTGTATGGAGGAAAAAGAGGCTTTAAATAATGAGTGTTGGGAGATTTTAAGCTCAGATGTTTACACCACCTCTCTGAAACATTGTACTACTACTACTACTACCACTGCACTTGAGGGCATGCTGTTATATGAAAAAAACAACAACATGGTGGTGCGATGAAGAAAAATAACTGTTTCCACCCCAAAGTTTGTTTTCTTTCTTATCACAGTACATGTCTATAACAGTTTTATTTCTCTTATACCCTAGCAGTTTCCCAACAATTACAGTACTGAATTTATTAAAGAATGTGTCATATTTTTAACTGTTTATAACTACATTTGTGGAATGTTCACTAGACAGGTTAGTTCCTGTTATCACCTACACTATAGCAGCTATAAACAGTCATTCCTTTACCATTACTTTCCCTCTTTTTCTATCTCTCTCGAAGTTAATAATACAAAAAAAAGCAGCTTCTAATGTTAGCAAGAAACTGCAAAGCATAAAGTCCTCTGTCCTGAAGACTTTCCAGTGTCTGAAAACTTAAAGTTACAGCTTTACCTCTGGCTGTTACAAAGCCCTGACACTGGAGACTCCTTCCAACAATGTTAAATAAACTTAAACTTCCAACAGTGTTGAATAAGATTAATATTTCCTTACAGAAAAGTTCACCATATCAACAATTACTGGATACTTTTTTCTTTGCTAAATAAGAACACATCTTTATCCACTGTTATTAGTCGTAGATTATGTTGCACGTCCATCATACAAGTCCCTATAAATGAGCTGTTACTAAAAAAATTAAACCGTATTAGAACCAGCACGTTCATATATACCAGTGATTTGAATTACAACCAGAACTACTGTCAGAGAAAATGCTATGTGCTGTTATAGAAATTAATCAACACATTCTGACAAATCAGAGTTGAGAATTCAACAGCACTGTGGTAAAAGTACCAATAAAGTAGTTTGCACAGTGCGGCTTGATCAGCTTGATTGGTTAATGGTGACAGGAACAAACAATACATATTAGTGGAGAAATAAGTTATAAAGTTATAAAGCACACAAATGTGATTCAAGATGATGGTTAAAAAAAAAAATTACAAATTATTTTTTGAGCCATATTCTTAAGGATTATAATATATATATATATATATATATATATATA
>CM075017.1:12148703-12166568 GCA_037576675.1 Pangasius sanitwongsei | reverse complement strand
GTGTTTATATATATATATATATATATATATATATATATATATATATATATATATACATATTGTAATATTTATTACTGTAGCAGAATGGTAATGATTCACAGTACCCTCTAGAATTATTGGCACCCTTAAAATGGCATAAAAATGACCAAAAATGATTGTATTAAAAAAAAAAAAAAAGTTCCACTCAAACTATAGGAGAAACTATTTAGCTTTGTTCTAATAAAACGATCATTCTCAGTAGAATTGCTTTTTAAAAAACAATGCTGTTTTCACTTGTGCAAAAATTAGACATCCCTAAGAAATATTTTAAATAAATGCAAACAAATTGTCATTCTTGTCATTTTTCATTTGGTCTCAATCCCCAGAAACTCAATTTTACATGTGTGCAACTTCATATTTATATCCCAGGGAAAATCCCTTTGTCAACCATTACTATGAGTAAAACCAAAGAACTTTCAACACAAAAGAGACAGATGATTGTTATTGACCAGCACAAATCAGGTAATGTAAAAAAATAAATAAATAAATAAATCATAAGAGGTTAATTAGGGCCATATCTAAAGGTTTCACATGTCTAAAATAATTGCACATTTGCCATAATAATTCTGGATGGTGCTCTAACTACTTCACATTGCTTTATCATACCAATATACTATTATACCCTGGGTTCACACTAATTGCTTTTACCTATAAGGGTAACATTTCCTGAGATATTTTGAATTTTTTGTCTTTATAGAAGGGCCAGCTAACTGAGTTCACCTCGGTCCTGGGAGCTCACCCAGATCTGCGTCCAGAGCTCTATAGTAATGACCCATGGGTGGAGTTCATACAGGTGGACATCGACGAACAAACTGAGATGATGGAAGGCTTGGACACACCACTCCTCTTCGGCGAATCTCGTGTCTCTGACTCCCCTCCGGCATCCAGCGGGTTCCAGGATGACGACTCAGGTCGGGCGAGCTGCTGTGACCCTGATCTGTCTGATCACGATCACCAAGATGCTCATCATCCTTCAACCAGTGCCCAAGATAGTTTTCACACTTTGATACCTCCTGCTAATTTGGGAGCTTTGCAATGTGTGGTTCCTCCTGCTCAGGAACCTGTATGGCAGAATTCCATTTACTCTCAAGTGGCTGAAGTCATGCCGTGTGGTGAGACACTGCTGTGCCCAGAGCAGGACGTGACTGATGACTGCAGTATTCAAGATAAAGCTACTGAGCATAAAGAGAAAAGGCCCTGGTTGATGGTGACCCTCAATGAAAGAGGTTACAGTGTCAACGAGCCAAGCTCTTACACAGCAAACCCTGGGTCAGAAAGCAACAATACTCCACAACAGAGTCAGAATGCCATTGCAAAACCAGAGATGACACCCATCGCCTCGGCCTTTCCTATCCTCACGATGCCAACTCCTCCAGAATACACTATGGTGGATGGAGTGGGCTGGAAAGATAGCCTTCTTTTGAAGACAAACAGTGCAGCAGCTTCTACTCTTGTGGCACCAAAATCTGGACCCACTCCTGAGGGATATTTGACCCCGGACCTACTACACAGCATTACTCCAAATAAGTAGTGCCAGAAATGTACTGAGGTGGGATTTGGAGAAAGAATGGATGAGCGTATTGGACATTGTTAGCCAACACCAAACAAGACTGGGCTAAAAAGTTGGAAGCCAAGCAGATTTCTCATTGACTGGTCCTTATTATATTACAGAAACATTTTAGCAAGATGGCCTTGAACTGGAATAAATTTATTAGATGAAATTACAATGGCCTATTTTCTAAGCTGTGTAAATATTGCAAATCATAGTTGATTACTGTGTACCACTTTAAGGGCTGATGCCTTACTCTAATGGAATTCTCTAGCTAGGTGGATTTGTATCTTTTGTATAAAATCTTGTCAGTGGATTAATGAACTTTTACATGGATGAAGAACCTGCTAATTTGTTTACATACAGTGAGTCTGCTATCTAACAGCACAGTTTTAAATAGCAAGCATAAGCTAATTTCTGCTGAAGTGCACTTCTAAGTCCAGAGCGTTGTCTCTAAACCTCAGCACACCATGTATCTGGGTTACAACTTAAATGTCTCATTTTTTTGTGTTACTTTTCCTGTTTGTGTTTCTTTTCTTTTCTGTTCTGCTGTGCCTAAGCCAAACTGTAGCAAGCCAAGTTTGTAAAAAGGAAGTGTCATATACATACACCCTCTGTGTGGCTTGTTAAAATGTACATAATAAATGTATATATTTTAAATAAAAAAATGTAAGCAATTAAAATTAACATTTATACATCTGTATTGTAATTTGCTGCCTGAGGTAAGCTCCTTTAGTCATTCGAATCGATTCGAGAATTTGGGAATTGATTCAAAGATTCAAAATTTGGATTCGACTCTCAATTCTTCAATTATTAATGCATGAGAATCGAAGAGCCGACTCTTTCATGATTCATCTGCCAGCTGCAATTCAACCGTGAATTTGCAAGTTAAACAAAAAAAGAAATGAAGAAAACGGTTGTCAACCTCGATAAACTACTTCAAGATTTCAGTCTACTGGAGCAAGTATATCACTGACAACACAATACCACCTTGTTTGTTTGTTTGTTTGTTTGTTTTTTTCCTCAGAGAAATTAACAACAAGTAGCTGCAAAGTTTGTGGTTAGCCAGCTAGCTAGCTGAGTAGGCCATGTTTGATTGGTTTACCTGAAACAGCAGTTCTTTCTGTGTTCATAAAGAAAATAACAGAGCTGAGGGGAAAGAACAGCATCCTTGAAATAAAACTGGACGAGGCCAATAGACTTCTAAAACTGTCTCAGAGCAAGGAAAAACATTTAACTGAGGGTAAGTACAGGTTTAATATTAAGTTAAGATGGTGTTTGGTGCTGAAGGATGGTCGCCTACACGTCAATTTATGTCACTTATAATTTTACTAGTAACAAAATGAATAAAAAGTTAGAAAAACATACAGAAAATCAGTGGATGACAATACTAAAAAAAAAACAAAAAAAAAACATATCGATAATACCCAGAGCTGTAGCTATATTGAATTGTCTGTACAGTTGAGTGCAAACGTGATTTTAAATATTCTCTAAAAATTTTATGACAATTCTTTATCTTTGTAACTGCCTCCAACATTTTCCTATCTTACAGATTACTTTAGATCCTCTAAGTGATTGTGATTGTTTAGATTACCTTTGCCTTTTAATCCAGACCTCATGGGGGATGCAAATTTATGCACCTATGGACTATTCGCCTGTAGACTTTGTTGCCCTCTAGTGGCAGATAATGGAACATCCACTAGTGCATATTCTGCTTATTACTGTAACTGTAATATGATTAAACCTGTGTCTGTAGAGAAAGATGGATTTCTGGGAAGCATTAAGTGTCTTCAGCACAACTTAGAACAACAGTGTAACCTTCGAGGTAGGATATCTGCTAGCCATAATTATATTTTTGCAATGAAACAGTGAATAATAGAAAAAAAAAAAAAAGATTGCAGAGACTTCTGGATGAGGTCCTTTTTCTCTTAATCTAGGTGAAAACGAGAAGCTTAAAAATGTCATCCTTGCATTGAAGAAGCAAAATGAAGAGCACGTGGTGGTAATCCACTTAATTTGAATCCTTTTAAGAAAAGGTTAGAGGACGAGGTGGGAAAATGATTTTTCACACTGCTTAATTATAATATAAAAAATAAAAAATTATTCATTTATTTACTGCAAAACAATAGTGGCATATTGTGGTATATTGTAGTATAAAGAATAATTATGAAGTAATAAAATAATTTTAAAAAGCTATTCATGTGAGTTTATGCTTTTATTGAGTTTATTGTATATTTATTATTATTATTATTATTATTATTATTATTATTATTATGTTTTCATTGAAATTTTATTTTGATTATTTTATATTTTATTTTAATTTAATTTTGAATTTTTTTTATTATTATTATTTCTTATTACTAATTTAAAAAGCAGCTTTGTTAAACCCAAGGTTGCTTTACAGGAGGAAAACACAACCAGGTGGAATCAAACACTAACAGTAACAATATTAACAACAATAACAACAGTCTCAAGAGAAAAAAGGAGTGTGAAAGAGAAAAGGAAAGTTTTCCTGTATTCCGTGTTAAAAGAAGAAATGAAAGAACAGGACGACCAGTCCAGTTGTTTAAAAGTATTACATACAGTAGCATCTGAAAAGTGTATCATGAGCAAATTTATCCTAATATGAATATTATAGATATTGTCATATGGTTCTTGCCCATTTCTAGCATCACATTTTTTTCCATAATGATTCATAACCGTGAAATCTGAAAACCTGCCCGATTGTACATATAGGAGAGCAAAGCTTGTGTTCAGAGGCTGCAGTGTGAGATGAGAGCTTTGCAAGAGCAACACCAGAGGGAGACGGAGGACTGTGCTGCAGATACAAAGAGGAAACGTGAGAGCAAGCACACACTGACTGTATCACCCTCAGCTCAGTAAAATTACACATATGTTTATTACGTAGCACAGTTAAATTACTGTCGTAGTTACATACAAGGAGGAGCAGACTGAGAAACTCCACACATTTTATGTAGCATTAGGCATCTTAACCTTTTAAAAAAAACAGTTATTATTCACTTATTCCACTTAAGTAAGGAATAAACCGCTTGGGGACCTGAAAATGATCAGTGACAGGTGGTGTAATTATAGCCTGACTTGAAGTGGAGTTACTGTTACCACCCTGAAGTTGATTAATTTTCTTTTATACAACAGTTAATTCTGGTCCACTAATTTAATTGGTCAAGCGACGCTTTAAGAGTGCCTATATTTCCTATAACGGCACTGGGACATTTCACTGTGTGTATCACTCCGCACATCTGTATTGTCCACATAAAATTCCACTCCCTTGTTCGAAAGGCTACTGCAGTAGAGTTAGCGACATCATCGGCGGACATGACAAATTATACCATTGACTTAAAATATGAAAGCTTGTCAGATGAAGATGAACAGGAAGACGGGACGCCACTTTTATCAGAAGACATTTGGCCAGTGTGTCTGAAATGTCACCTACCCGATATCAGTTTCCTGTTTATAGAACTGTTGTATAAAAGCAACATCACACTCACAATTGTGTGGTGTGTGGCGTGGCGTGTGACTCATCGCAGGCATGAACCTGACTGTGTACATAGTGCCTGTATTTTCTTGTACAATTATTATTTTTCTCTATTTAAATGTATTTATATTTGTTTTTTAACTATACATTCTGCAACATTCACTCACTGAAGTCTAAAAGTATTTAAACTCAGTTTTAATCATGATCACAATTTCTGGCTTTCTCCATTAATTAAATGAAGCAAATATAAATGGACTGATATTTGTAATCTTAGCTAAATCGTTTAATTGGCTAGATACTGTTGCATTTATTTGCAAGTTCTCTATTTGTATGTTTTACATGTCTGTATGAGGACATACATATTTCTTTAGTTTTAATATAGTTGTATTTATATTTAGTATTTTAACTATCACTTGTTTTGCCATCAAGGTTTTGAAGGACTACAGGCTTAAAATGTACAGTGTGAAAGAAAAGCCTTTTTTGTATTTATTTAAAATGATATCATGTTACATGTTAAATTCCTTAACTATCTATATATTTGTTTACTTGTTTTATTTTAGCCAGTATGGTACAGCCTTAGTATGAGGGAACGACAGGTTGATAATTGATGATGTTGCATACTGTGTTCATTTAAAAGTGGAGTCGAAAGATGTTGAAATAAAAGAGGCTCTGGACAGAGAGGAGCGCGCGAAAGAAGCGATGAGACGGAAAATGAAGGACCAGGAGAAAGAAAAGCAAAGTGAAGTTCTGAAGCTGCAAATGGAGGTATATACATCTGATGCTTCTTCTTTACAGGTGCAGTGGTGTTGAGTTACATCTCCATGCCTGACCCCCTTTTAATTGCACAGTTTAGTGTTATTCCTACATGAATAAACTCCTCTGCTAATTACACAGCTCTGTGCCATCTGTAACATTTAGGCTTATTTGATTTAGCAAACCGTGCATCCCAAGTGAAGCTTAATTTATATCTGAAGAAGTGGATATAACGCTGATACCATTTCCCTAAATCAGTTTAGGGTTTAACCGTTGCACGTTCACATTTCAGTGGGAAAGGAAATGGACACATTACATTCAAACTTAGAGTAACTTAATAACCCATGGTTCCAGCTTTATTCCTTAGAGGTTTAAAAAGTAGGGGAAATGGAGCTGAGTAACTGAATAACATTGCTATTATAAATTTGTTTAGTATGGATTTGTGTAAAAAGTCAATAGCTGAGGTACTTGCAAATTCACCACACCACATCTTATTAAATTCAGTGGAGAGCGAAATGACAGTTGCAGTGTGGCAAAATCTGGTTCAGCAAAAAAAAATTTGCTGAAAGTAAACTTTATACAAATTAAGTTGACCTGTGGTTTAGCCATAAATGTATATTAGTGATCAGGTGTTCAATTGTCAAAATGCAAAAAGTTGCAGTGTCCTACTGTTTTAGGTGAATAGATTAAATGAGAGACATTTAATGTTAGCACTGGTTGCAACATCCCTGTCCTTGAAGTTAAGTCTGGGCCGGTGATTATTGTCATACCACTGCACTGTTTAATTCTCGAATCTGATTTCTCAGAAGGTGTTGATTACAGCAGCTCTGACAATAGTGCATCTACAAATCACAGATTTACATTAATGCACTCATTCTAATATGTTATCATTTCTATAGCAACAGATCCTTAACAGGGACATGTATGCTGGACACTCCACATAAAATAAGGCTGATGATAAATGGATATTTTAAAGTGTTTAACAAAGAAAAATATGTCAAGTTTGCTTTGGCGAAGATTTCTATAAGAAAATATTTATTTAACATCTGTGAAAGACTTTAGCCAGTGTCAGTGCTTTGAGGTAAAGCTGTAACTTTAAGTTTTCCTATAAAGGCAAATTCTTCATGATAGAGGAATTTGTGTTTTTGGGGGTTTCTTATGACAAGCTGCATTTTTCATTCTTATTCATTTGAAGAGAGAGAAAAAAAGACATGTTAGTGAGGGAATGATACTTGGGGGGTGACCATAAATGGGTTAAAAAAAAAAAAGTATGGTGTTTTATATATAAAAAAAGATCGAATTATTGGCAAATTGCTGTGGTATAACGGAAAAAAAAAAGGTTTGGGAATGTGCTGTTATAGGAAAATCGTTAACTGTATTGTTTCCGTATGACAGCATGACACACAGTGTTTTATTCCTTACTTAGCATAAACACAAGCAGGTAATTCACTCTGGCAAAGGGTGAACTGCTGACTGCTGTAAAAGTAAGCTCACTGTACATTCTCTATCAGAACATATCACAGCCTACAGTTTATTATAAATATGAATACTGAAGACATTTATATTTTCTCTGTGTAAAATCATCATAACTGAAACTAACTGAAAGGGGAGGTGCAGCAGGCTGTGGTGATTTGACAGATTACAATGAGCACTGACTGCAAATAACGCTGATTTCCTTTTCTCCTGTAGTTCAGCGCTAAGCTTGCGAGGGCTCAGAGTATGTCGGTGAAGAGCCAGCTGCAGCCACAAGCATCTGGGATCATTCCTCAGCACATCTTTAAAAGAGTAAGCTGTCATTTCTATGATAAGAAATTTGTACCACCATTATTGGATGATAGGAAAGCAATGTATATAAAGGTACCTCTGGTACTTAAGTACACCGTGTATACTTAGCTATACACTACTTAATTATTTAAGTAGGTACTTCATTATTCAGTTCAACGTCAAGTGAGTTGAAGCAAAAAAAAAAATCAACAACTACTCTTAAATGTGTTCATTTATCTGCATTTATCTGAAAGGTACATTGTCAGTGCACAAATGGATTGAACTTATTTCACCTCCAAAACACATTTCTCTTTCACAAAGCCTTTTATCTAAGCAGGGAGAATTGGATCTTGTACAGGGAGCAAGTCATAGTCCAGAACATTCGGTATGTGTTATGGTAAATGTTATTTTTAGCCATTTTACTGTTATTGATTGTATGCAATTCTGTTTGGTCTTCAGAAGCTGCAGTTCCTACAGGAGGAGAAGAACAAAGAGATTGAGGCTCTGCGACAGAGAGTTAAAGAGCTGGAACAGCAGAGCCTGCGCACCTTCTCAGAGCCCCGTCTGAAGAGGAGGAAATGCTGAACGGCACTTTCACCTATAGTAATATGGCCAGTGTGACATCAGGCATTTCACATGTACACCACAATGTGCATTAACACAACACCGCATGATATATTTTGTGACAATGCGAATGCCTGGTTTCGCATTCAAAATAATATCTATATACACCCAATGTTCCTTTTTTTTTTTTGACATTAATGGCAGTATATGAGAAGAGGTCTTGCAGAAGCCACTAAAAACTGAACGACTTGTGAGTTCAAATAAACATATGCTCAGTGCAGGTCAAAGCCTATAATCTCTTCATTAGAAATGCCTCATCATTCAGTGCTTTACACACAGATCGTAGAGCTACACAGTATTAGGTACCTGGAATGTGTGGCCTCATTTACATAATCAAACCCATCTCAGTTATATGTTTTTAATTCCAGTTTGTGCCCAATTGCAAAATGCACCAACTGACACTATACACGGATCAGGGTTCCTGAAATGTATGGGGAAAATAACACAGCCGAGGGTATAGGAAAATATTTATTTCCAGACTTTCATCACCAATTATAAAATCCATAACCCAAGCAAATTATTATGATTATTACACCTGAGCTGAAAATTTTCTCATACAATCTGGTTAAACTGGAAAAACAGTGAGCGAAATCTCAGCACACTAACCCTAAAAAAAAGCAGCAGGATGAATTCTGTACCGTATAGGGTTATATTATAAGCTAAGTTTCAGCCAAATGGATGGTGCTTCTCAGTGGGCAACCCAAGATTTTTTTTATGCAAAGAGGTGGAATGTTCTGCAATGGCCAAGTCCTGACCTGACCTGAATCCAATTGAGCATGCATTTCACTTGCTGAAGGCAAAACTGAAGGCAAATGCCCCAAGAACCAACAGGATCTGATGACAGCTGCACTAAAGGCCTGGCAGAGCACCACCAGGACAGAAACCCAGAGTCTGGTGGTGTCCATGGGTTCAAGATGTCAGGCAGTCACTGACTACAAAAGATTTGCAACCAAGTGTTAAAAATGACAATTTCATTTATGATTGTTAGTTTGTCGAATTACTTTTGGTCCCCTAAAAAGGTGAGGGGGAGGTCACATGCACTATATGGCCAAAAGTATGTGGACACCTGACCATCACGCCCATATGTGGTTCTTCCCCAAACTGTTGCTGCAAAGTTGAAAGCACACAATTGTATAGGATGTCTTTGTATGCTGTAGCATTACAGTTGCCCTTCATTGGAACTAAGAGGCCCAACCATGTTCCAGCAATTCAATGCCCCTGTGCACAAAGGTCCGTAAAGATATGTTTGCCAAGGTTGGAGTGGAAGTAGTGGCATCCCAAACACCTTTGGAATGAATTGGAACACCGACTGTGCCCCAGGCCTTCTCACCCAACATCAGTGCCTGACCCTGCTAATGCTTTTGTGGCTGAATGAGCAAATCCCCACAGCCATGCTACAAAATCTAGTAGAAAGCCTTCTCAGAAGGTTGGAGGTTATTATAACAACAAAGGGAAACTAGATCTGGAATGGGATTTTCAGAAAGCACATATGGGTGTGATGGTCAGGTGTCCACAAACTTTTGGCCATATAGTGTATAAAAAGCACTGTAATTCTTATACCATTCACCCAAGTTGGATGTAAATACCCTTAATTTAAAGCTGAAAGACCTCGAGCTCATATTCATTATGTAATTTCAGCTCCAATATATTGTGGTAGTAGACAGCTAAAATAACAAGAACTTTGTCAGTGTCCAAATAATTATGGACCTGACTGTAGTTTGCTTCTCATTATTTCTCATTAGCAGTGTGCAGACCGAACGCTTTTTCCCTGAAATACACAAACAGGTTACTGATAAACAATTAAGTAAATAAAAAATTAAGTAAGTACTTTTAAGTAAATAAAATTACTGTGGTAAAGCATGCTACGTCCACATTCTAAATAGTTTGAAATAGCCCTTGACCAAATAAAATAATGCAAATTTGATTATATCAAAACAATCCTTTATCAGTCCTTTAATCACGATCAGTCCTGATACAACTGTGCGATGTCCGTGTATGATTTATCTATTCACTTAGATTTTGTTATATTCATGATAATGAAATTTGCGTGTTCATGTTAATAAAATAGTCACAGGTAGAGTAGTATTTGTACTGCATGATATCTCAAAGTTTTATCTATACTAAAAAGTTGAGCTCTGCCTCTGGGTAAATATTATTGAATATAAAATTTAATATAACGTCATAGCATGCTCAACGAAAGCATTACTCGAATTACTCAGTTAATATACACGTGCTTTTATTGTACCTTGTTCCTGTTAAAAGGTTGAGACTGACTTGACAGATTATGAAGCTAAGGATAATCACATTGTGTCAAAGAGGGACAGCCCTAATCTTATTTAGCAGTTACATAACATCAGATCTTTACACCGAACACAAATCGGAGATCAACCTCATTACAACTTTCAAACTGACTTAAAAGTTCCAAACTGATTTTATTATTATTAAAAGTGCCTTTTTCTCAGGATGCCAAATGCAGCATAAATCTGATCTATAAAAACCTCCCACTGATGCTTGAGCTTGTGTCCATCAATTCGTCAGTCCATCACCTCACTCGTTCTAGAAATTGGGGGATTAAAGAAGGCCTAAATAAAGCTTAAGGTTAAGATGCTTCTCAGGAGTGTAATCCCTCCTTCATTGTGAGCGAGACAGGTGAGGTTGGAGAATAAATTAGCACTTGTAGGTCTAGAATCTCCCCAAGAGAACTGACATTATTCATCTGAATGGGTAACGACACGTTAACATGGAGAACAGCTGAGCACCCACTGGATCAAAATATCTCTTTAAAAGACTTTTCTGCCAGTGGAGTTCTCCATTGGAACATCATCAGACTTTCCTGATTCTACCATAACATCTCACATCCCAGAAAGTTCATACGAGTATGTGGAAATCCACGCTGGAAACAGGTGCCTTCATCTCATTCGAGAAGCAGAATGCAAGGGTGAGATTATGCTTTTGATTACATTCTTTGTTATTCTTTGTTAATTTACCTGTTTACTGATGCTGTGATCTAAAGAATTGTAACTATTATAATGACAAAAATATCAGTGGATAATAACCTGTATCACAATATTTAGATTATTTAGATTTAGTATATATTTAGATTAAATATATGTTAAAACTATGGTTATGGTTATTTCTAAATTATATTAGGAAGTGGAAATACTTTGAACATAGTCCCATTTTAATGGTATTTCCTGTAAGTTAAAGTTAATACCATTTAAGCAAATATATGACAATAAATTCTAGCTTTTTTTGTGGGTTTTTTTTTTTTTTTTAACTAATTTCAAGCATGAAATTGTCTTGTTCTATTGGCAGATAATTTTGCTAATTTTTAGCATCTATTTCTAGGAAGAAGCAAAATTATCCAGTAGTATCCATTGGTAAAAACAAAAAATGTCTAGAAATAATAGGTATAATAATCTTATATTTGGTTTATTGCAATCTTATAATAGGAAATAAGGATAAGATAAGAAATTTGACTATATTCAAGATACTTCCATTTGCTAAGATATTTATTTCTAGACCTGTGATCATATCATTTCAAATATACCAGTGTATTTTGTGAATTACAAAGTCACCATAGGCTTGGTACAATACACTCATTCAACAATGTTTTGCCCTAAGATTGTGCTCTAATTTTGTTTTCATGTTAGCCTTAAAGAGGAAACGACAATGCCTGCGAGCATGACTCTGGTGTCTGCACCTGTGCCATGTCACAGCCTATATAGCCTTTCAGACAGCTCGGACTGTGATCCAGATAACAAGGAAGAAGAGGATTCATCCAGGCGCCTCACACCTCTGCAGAAGCTAACGCTGGATATGTGTTATGATGAAAAAACCATCAAAGAGCTGATTGTGGGAAGAAGGGTGGGATTCTACAAAGTCTGTGGTGAGATTGGGTGTGGAAACTTCTCCAAAGTCAAACTGGCCTTCCACGCCCTTACCAAGGGTGGGTAAGATACTAGCTGAAACAGAGGTGCCAACATCTCTTGTTTAGCTGTAGCATTTATGATTTTTTGACCCCTTGCTACAGTGAAACAGGAGACATCTGAAAACTAAGCTTTTATGTTTTTTCAGATAAACCACAGGTCGGACCAAATGCAAATAATATACACCCAGTGGAAAAGGCAGTTCACTGAATGAGAAAGCACATGAGATGTGAAAGAAGTTGCTCTTGTGATGATCAGCAGGGAGGGGGGGGACTATGGGCTCTTTGGATGGTAAATGTGGAGGGGCTACTAATTATTAAGTAGCTGTCACACCAGACTTTTGCCTTGCTGTTTTCTTTCTGCTGCTTGGCACACATCTGATTTAAAAAAAAAAAAAAAAAAGCTGTCTCATCTGCATATGTTAGGGATTTTTGTGATAAAATTCTGTTTGTGTCTGTTCTCTGTGCCTGCTAAGATTTTTTTGTTACCATTGTTGGCACCTCTAGGTCAGGCAAATAAATTTGTTTAAAGATCAGAAATCTGATGCTAAATGGACTATTTAGTAACAAGCACATCATTGTGTTTTCCCTGCAGACAAAGTGGCTATCAAAGTCCTGGATAGGATGCGACTGGACCTACAGAGCCAGAGGATGCTATCCAGAGAGATCTCCGTAATGGAGAGCTTGTATCATCCAAACATGCTTCGGCTCTATGAGGTGTTGGAGGTACCGAGTCGATTATGCCTGGTGCTGGAGTATGCTGGAGGAGGAGACCTGCATGCCAGGATCAGCTCTCAGGGAAAATTCTCCGATCTAGAAAGCAAACTTGTGTTTGCCCAAATCCTGTCTGCAGTAAAGCACATGGTCAGTTTAGTAGCATTTAGAAGATTTATGCAGATGCATTTGTACTGACCAATGACTAGAACACATGACCAACCTTACAGTCAATTAGTAAAGACATGTTTAGGTTTGCTTCTTTAGTTTGGCTATGAGGTAATGTAGCTAACAAGTAAGGAAAGGTTAGCATTATGAAAAGTGTATGTCAGAATCATTGTAAACACTCTCCTCATAAGGTATTGTTTATCTCAGTAACACAATTTGTACATGAACAGCTTTATAAATTAGAATAGATCTGTGTTTAAAAGGAATGGGTAAACAAATCAAATTGGAAATTGAATATCATCCAAATCACTTTTACCATACAATTAGTAATAGGCCACACCTCCTACAATGCTATAAACCACATGAACAAGAGATAGATAACTAAACACTTCATAAAAAGTGTGTGATTATACAGTTTATACCAAACATGTCTTACCCTGTGTTCACACTGTCAAACGACAAGGTGACCATTCATGTTTGTAAGTGACACAATCACAATCAAGTTGTGATTTCAGTGACCGCGACAGGTGACATTTGAATTGAGATTTTCCCAATTCAGTGTAAACCCAACCATTGGCTTGAATGATTCCTCAGACCAATGTGATCCTACACTCACAGCACTTTATTAGGAACACTATACTAGTACTGGGTAAGGCCCCCTTTGCTCTCGAAACAGCCTCAATTCTTCGTGGCATGGATTCCACAAGATGCTGGAAATATTTCTCTGAGATTCTGTTCCGTGTTGACATGATTGCATCGTGCAATTCCTGCAGATTTTTCAGGTGCACTTTCATACTGTGAATCCCCTGTTCTACCACATCCCAATGGTGTTCTGTTGGACTCAGATCCAATGACTGGCCACTGAAGAACACTGAACTCATTGTCATGTTCATGAATCCAGTTTGAGATGACTTCTGCTTTGTGACATGGTGCATTATCATGCAGGAAGTAGCGAGTAGAAGATGGGTAAATTGTGGCCATGAAGGGATGCACATGCTCAGCAACAATACTCAAATAAGCTGTGGCATTCAAGCAATGATTGATTGGTATTAACGGGCCCAAAGTGTGGCAAGAAAACATTCCCCACACCATTAAACCACCTCCACCAGCCTGAACTGTTGACACAACGCAGGTTGGGTCCATGGATTCATGCTTTTGGTGCCGAATTCTGACCCTACCATCTGTGTGCCTCAGCAGAAATCGAGATACATCAGACCAGGCTATGTTTTTTCCAGTCTCCAACTGTCCAGTTTTGGTGAGCCTGTGCCCACTGCTTTCTGTTCTTGCCTGATTGCCTGATTAGATAATTGCAAGAATGAGTAGGTGTTCAGGTGTTCCTAATAAAGTGCTCAGTGAGTGTACATTTCTTCAATTCCCCACTCACAACTTTAGTTCTGGCCTACAGTTGGTTCCCATTTACCGTCTTACATGCAAAATGGAAGAAAAACTTATTACTGTGGTTTCATCTTATCCTGTCATATACGACCTGTCATTAAATGTGCATAGAAGCATTGTGAAGAAACAACGCTTAGAAGGAAGTAGCAGAGATCATTGGTGCCTCTTGTGAGAGTACAAAGCTACTTAGCTTGCTTTGCTAATCTGCCAATAAAGCAAGTGTAAAGGCAAGCATGTAACATAAATCTAAAACATAAGTGATATGTATACATAGTAGTGGACTGCAGGCTAATGCCAACACTAATAAAGATGTTGGACAGTGCACACCCTAAAGCGTCAACAGTAGAGGTTGCTATACACATACGCAAGGGACAAATTACAAGCAACGTGCGACTTGCTGCTTGCTGGTGTGAACCACATTTGAGGAAAGTGGCAAATTTTCATTTTTGGCAGTATGTCTATATATGGTACATCATACATGTCATGCATTTCATATATTTCTCAGCATGACAACAACATCATCCATCGAGATCTTAAGGCGGAAAACATCCTCTTCACCAGCAACGCCTGCGTAAAGGTAGCTGACTTTGGCTTCAGCACAAAGATCAGCACCCGAAACCAGATGTTGGACACCTTCTGTGGCTCCCCTCCATACGCAGCACCAGAGCTCTTCAAAGACGAGGCCTACATGGGGCCACCTGTAGACGTGTGGGCTATGGGGGTCCTTCTTTTCTTCATGGTGACTGGCACCATGCCTTTCCGTGCTGACACTGTTCCTAAACTGCGCTGCTGTGTATTACAGGGCGTTTATGTTCTTCCCACATGGGTGTCTGCTCCATGTCAGCGCTTGATCCGGGGGATCCTCAAGCCAGAGCCTATAGAGCGCTGTGCACTGGATCAAATGCTGGGCTGCGAGTGGCTTCTGCCAGTGGAGATTTTGCGTCCCACTCCTCAAATGAACCAGCTTAACCCTGTCCACTTGCTGAAGGTGCGGCCAGGATATGCAGAGCAGGAAGAGGTGCATGCCGCCCTACAGGAACTTGGAGTCACAGAGGAACACATTCTCAACAACCAGGGCAAGAACAGTCGAAGCCCAATAACAGGTATCTATCGCATTGTTCTCCATCGGATCCAAAGGAGCAGGGGAAATGAGTGTCTGCCTTTAATCACAGGTGTAGTCAAAGACCCAAAGCGGGACAGTCTTCGTGCCTACAGGAATTTACGTCACACCTCGAAACTGTGCGTCCTCTCTTAATGAGCTTAATTCTGATGTAAATGGGTTTTACTTGTCCTAGTTCACATGGTTCATTGTCTTACATGGGGAATTCTACTATAGTCAGTAGGCTATGTGAAACCTGAACTGCACTTTATTGCAGCTATATTAGCCTTCCTAAAGGCTAATAAATCCTAAAATGTATTTTAACCATTACATACCAGGAGTCATATACAGTACACTCTGACCAGTTTATCATTATCATCCTACTATATAGATCTCTTAGTAGGTGGAAAATTACTGACAGTAGCCCATCTTTTATATGCACAATGTATGGGCCCCACCCTTACATCAGAAAATGACACTAATGAATGGTACAGAACAGGTATTTCCTTTATAGCTGGTTTTAGACTGTGATTTCAGCAGGATTTTAAGATTATTACTTGTCAGACTGTATGAGATCTCAATAAAATCATGGCTGAATTCTATATCGGTGCTGAATATGTCACATTATTTGTTGTAAGACAACAGCCTATCTCAACTCATGGCCAAAAAATTATTTAATGGTGTGCGAATTTTTTGTCTGTGACAGCTAAGCCCCAGCACGGCCAAGCTGCCACTGTTGAGCCCTTGAGCAAGGCCCTCAACCACATCTGCTCCACGGGCGCCGTATCATGGCTGACCCTGCGCTCTGACCCCAGCTTCCTACCAAGCTGGGATATGTGAAAAACTGCATTTCATTGGCTCTGTTCTCGTACTCTGCACAATGACAATAAAGTTGAATCTAATCTAATCTAAATTGGGCCGAATGTTACATTTCTCACCCTCATAACTACTTAACTTTCTTATTAGCTTTACTAGTTACTGAATAATATATATGCCTTAAGAAGAATAACTGAATAATAATCTGAGAGTTCAAGGTGTTAGTACTCAGATAATAAAGCGTAGTACAGTATGTGTACACAGTTTTAAATCCCAATAACACTGCAGTACTTGATCCACTTGACCAGCACCATACACACTTCCATGTTATTGCTGCTGCTGTGCTGAGAATAAACCACCATCCAAATAATATCTGCTCAGTGGTAGTCCCTTTCCACTGATGGACAGAATATAGAGAGGAGCTGAGTGCAACAGATGGACTACAGTCAGTAGCTGTATAACTACATGTAGGAAAGAAAAGGGCCAGAGAGAGTAACACAAGGTGTATCCGAGAAGTCAGTGTGTAGGTCTGTATATTATTGCACAAAATGTCAAACAGTAAAGTTTCTATAAGGTCTTGCAGTACAAAAAATATCTATCAGAGAACCCTAAATGTTTAAAATGTATGGAAGCAGTGAGTATGTAGACTATTGCTATATAAATCACAGAAAGTGGCTTAAGTTCTTGAGCATTTTACTCTTAGCACTCAGATTACAGCAACGCCTATGGAGTTCATGTAAGTGTGTCTGGACACAAATGAAATTCAACACTAAATATTCATCCAATATTGTCTTAATTACACACAACTAGCTATTTATGTGTGCATGGTCGCACTGGCATTCAGTAGCCTATGAGTTTCATTTGAAAAGAGGGTGCAGTCACCCATGCACATGCTACAGGCAGATGCAGATTGTACACAATGCAGCAGCAAACTCTGAGCCAACGCGAAAGTGAGCTCAGCGTTCAAACACCCAGCCTCCCCCCTTCCTTCTTCTCTCCCCCCAGCGCCTGCTCTTCACCACCCATCTGCTCGCTGTGGCAGATGGAGTTTGCGTGGCAGCTCGGACATCTGCCGCCCCAAACAATGGCTCCCTTGTGCAGGCCCTCAGTCTGAGCCAGAGGCGTGCTGCTATTGTGTTTGACTCATACACATGCAGATCAGCGGCCACGGGGCCAGGATGGGGCCAGACAGCTGACAGCACACACACCGCCCCAAAATGCAAGCGTGTGCAAGTACCAAAACTTATGACAGTACGTAGGTTCTGGCACAGTGAATGACTGGAGTGCAGAAATAAACACATTGAGCATTATTTATTTCACCAGTTTATTCATTTTATTCCATTCGTTAATATTACATATGACATCCTATGACATTAGTTAGAATTAAAATGAATTAGAATTTTTTTTTTTTAGTTTTTTTTTTATGTTGATATATTTTTCATATTTCTAAAGTGAAACCTTTAGACTTCATTTCTTGTCATAAATATTTCTAAAGTTAAACCTTTAGAGAATAAGACAAT
>CM075017.1:12128917-12143220 GCA_037576675.1 Pangasius sanitwongsei | reverse complement strand
ATTGTCTTATTCTCTAAAGGTTTAACTTTAGAAATATTTATGACAAGAAATGAAGTCTAAAGGTTTCACTTTAGAAAAAACAAACAAAAAAATATAATAGGAAAACTAGTTAGAGAAAATGACCTTTCTGTAAAACTTTCATTAAATTGTGTAAAAAAAAAAAATAATAAAGAAAATAAACTCAATTGGTATATACCTTTGGTTTTATTTGTACATATTCTGCTCATACTCATTCTGGGACTTCTTTACTGCTCAGACAAGTGCAACTTAAAGACAAGTCTAGTCCTCTCAGTTGATTAGACTGAATACCATTGGGTCAAGTGACCTTAAGTGTTTAAAATTGAGATGTGATTGACATGGCACAATCAGCACACATTAGCCAATTGAAACAGTGTTTACATTAATAATCTATGTGTACACCAAATTTTTACACTGCCATTTGATCATTTGACAGATGATACGATTTTTTTTTCCAAAGTAAAGTCCAATAGAGGCAGAATCATTCCCAAGTGCTTAAATAAGAGGCTGAGGTTTTTTTTTTTTTTTTTTTCCAACCGACCAAAAGCAAAAAACCTTGGGTATAACGCAATCAGTCAAGCAACAAACAAATAGTGTAATAGCAATAATAGTGGTGTAAACAAACACAGTGTACACTGCTTTGCATTCATGGTAGTCACATGAGAAAAGAACACACCAAGGTATAAAGACAATATGTCTGGAGAGAGCTATAAGCATCCACACTACACTCAAGCGGAGAGAGCTGAGGGTGTTGCAGTGTTCAAGTATGTCCAAAAAATGTCCAAAACTGTTAAGACCCCTTACTATTGACAGTTCAGATCTATAAGTATCTGAAAATACAGATGCAGAACCTTGTCTGGTTAGCTTGGTTTAAGTAAAAGGATCAGAAAGACCCATAAAAGCAGTGAGTTGGACTGGTTCTGTGTGAGCTGCTATACAGAAGGCCTGTTAAAAGCACTTTAATGGCACAAAAAAGTGCTTGTTTTTAGTCAGTCAAAATCACTATAAAGTTTAATCAAGAAGCTGTTTAATCAAGAAGGTGGCATCTATCTGCTGCCCTGTGCTGGATGAAATCTTGTGTTGGTGAGAAGAGTGAGAGGCTGGAGGAAAGGCCCATGTTTCACTCCTCACGTTTATAGTGTAACATTAGCTTCAACATTTTGCATAGTTTACCAAGTGGTTAAGCGATGAGACTTAAAGTTTGGAAATGTAAAATAACAAACATATAGCAAACTACATGACTTTCATAAAATAATAGTGGTAACATGCTTAACCATTCATTACTGTTTCTCTCTCGCTCTCTCTCTCTAAATTATTGGTGTAACGTAATGCCATTATCTGTATCAGTACATATTGAGTGCTCAAAATATTTGTATCTGTTTTTGTATCCAGATTTAAAGCAGAACCATCTGTACTGGAAGGTTTTTGTTTTTTTTTTCCGGTTAGTTCGTTGTTTTTAATGTTAACCCTACCACTATACTCAAGAAACACTGGAAAACTACATGATTTCGAGTGCAATATTGCTTAAATATATACTGCAAATCAGAAATTTGCACCACTGTTAACTTTTTCCCCAGAAAATAATGAGAAAACGAATATTTTCCTACGCCCAAACATTTGGGCTTGTAGTCTTGTTGTACAGTTTTTGCATTGTAGATGAAACCAGGCAACTCTCCTCACAAGCTTCCGCAAGCTAATCTTTAAAGCTCAATGTTAAAGTAACTTTTTCCGTTTTGTAGAGTGGAATGCTGGTGCACACACCTAGTCTGAATATTACTGGCAAGCTTTCTTAAAAAAAAAAAAACATGAACACTCCATCTATTTTTTGTACATGTATCCGTATTCAATCTGAACAATGTATTCTTGTCAGACAGGCCAATAACCCAATATAAAGAAATTACATTCCATTTTGGAATAAGAAGGAAATTACATATTACTAAAGAGGAGGTAGTACAATAGTACAGCAGGTAGCATTAACACATCGCAGCTCCAGGTCTCTGATCCGATCTTGAGTTTGGGTTTCTGTCTGTGTGGACGGCTGCATGTTCTCACCATGTCCACGTGGGGTTTCCTCAGGGTTCTTTGGTTTCCTCCAGCCTCCCTAAAACATGGTGGTATAAAGTTTGCCTATGCTAGATTGCCCCTAGGTGTGAATGATTGCGTAAATGTGTGTGTGCATGGTGGTCTGCGAAGAACTGATGTCCCACCCTAGGTCCAGTGGACCAGATCCACCATGACACTGACTAGGATAAAATGCTTACTGAAGATGGATGAATAAACTTGAATGAATAACCTTTGAAATAAACAGATTTTGTGTGCATCTTGCAGGATTTTATTTTAAATAAAGTGCTTACAAAAGATCTGCACATTGGATCTTTTGTAAGGGAGTTTAGGTAAAACAATTTATAGTAAATGACATTACAGTAATCAGCAACAACCTGAATGGCTCTCTGTCAGATGTAAATGGGTTTTTTTTGGGGGGGGGGAGGCAGACAAACCAAAAGGGCAAACGAATACTCAAAAGACGTAATGCAAGAAAAAGGTCATGCGATCAACAAACAGGCTGGATGAGGCAAAGAACAAAAACAGAGTTGAAACCGGATAAACAAGGCTCAGTCTCATCAGTGTGAAACCACAATTAAGACTTTGCAAAGAACTGAATTAAGTCCAGGCTATTTAACTGGCGCAGGCGATTGTAAACTAGCGAGTATTTGCAAATGAGTCAGTTTTTTGAGTCAGTTCCATTAGCTGAACTTTGAAAGCTGATTCACATATATGCTCCAGGTCATTTTTCTTCTGTTCTTTATGTTTGTTAATGTATTTAATGTCATTCATTCATTCAGTCATTCATTCATTCATTTCTTTATGAAATGTGAGCTGTTCATTTGCATGAATGGTGAGTTGTATGTTTGACTCTTGTAACTGTATATGAGGTAAGTGTATTAGTGAAGGTGATCGGTTTTCAGAATAAATCTTTTTAATTAAACACAGACATACTGACATTAATTAGTCAATATGGGATTCTTACTGTTTTTGTTAACACACATTTGTAGTGCCTTGCTAATTTAGTCTAACTGCTCTTCTTTTGGCTGCTCCCGATAGGGGTCGCCACAGCGGATCATTGTTCCGCATATTTGATTTGGATGCCCTTCCTTACGCAGCCCACTGCAATTTTATCCGGCCCGGGACTGGCACTGGGAGTGCACTGTCTTGTGCGGGGTTGGTTCCCTGGCCGATAATCAAACCTGGGACATGGCAGTGAGAGCGCCAAGGCCTAACCGCTAGTCCTTCAGGGGACCTAATTTAGGCTAACAATTATTAAAATACATTTTATAAAATACACTGCAATGTAATGTTACTATATTAATGATAAGGTAGAATATGATTTGATATGATTTCTAGGCAAAGAAAAACAATCACTGGTCATAATATCGCAAAATTTGTTTAAAAATGAACGATTTGGAAGCTGAAAGAGTTGTCTCATATTGATAAGCTGAGCCAAAAGAAATGACTCACTGAAAACTTTTACTGTGAACAAGTGTGAGTAACCAGGACTCTGGCAATTGTGAGTGGGGATATGGATCATGTGTCAGGTCACATGACGAGGCTTGAGTTGGGAATCACGGGAAGTGTAGTTTGTGGTTTCAACAGGAGCAGAAAAAGACGTGACACTCTCTCGTGATATTTTCGCTTGATAGCTTTATAAATAGTCTAGGTTCTCAGCTCCAGGCCTGGAAGCCAACTGTTCCGCACAATTTTAGATTTTAGATAGAAAGTCGATTCTGTAGCTGAGGTTAGGATCACTTATGGCAAAGGTGAGTGTATTGTGGGTCAAAAGGGCCCCAAATGTAAGCAGCCAAACTGGCTCAAATGCAATCAATCACATCAACCCAGTGAGCACTGACTGACCAAAGATGTCCATCACTGACTTAAACTGACCCATGAAAAGATGTTACTGATCCAAGTTTTGATCGGATTCTTAAGTATATGAAATCTTTGAAATGATAATAATTTGAATGTCTTATATTTCTCATCTTTTCTATAAAGCTTTACAGATTTAATCAAAATCATTAACGTGAGACACATCTTTTAAAGATGGAGTGCTCACTGGGTGATGCTTGTATGACTTTAAATTTTAGCCAAAAGTGGCCTGACTGTAAGTTCTGTATCATATCAGGCCTGAGATGCAATCTCATACATGGACCAGCATTGGGCTCATATATGGACCCAACTGCTGGAACATGAGCTATAAAAAAAAAAAAAATTGTCAGATGCGGGTAAAATCGTGAAACTCTGATGGTAGTGAGTTTTCAGGACTGGACCCTGAAATAGTCCCATATTATCCAGCCCACTGCTATAATGTACATGAACTTCCCCTTTACCGCAAAATGTCGCTTATCGGCCAGGGCATGTTTGGTGTCTGAAGTTTTCTTCGTCTGAAGTTTGCATTGCATCTAATGAAATGTAGATATTACTGGAGAAAAAAAATCTAAAACGCTACAATCAGGGATTAAAACTAGGAGTAAAATCATTAAAACCCCAAATGTCTGTTAATATGTACATATGGATATTCATAAGGAAAATGTGGAATTAAGTGATAGAACAGGGCCAAAGGGGTCTTACATTTATATTAATGCTTGAAATGAAATAGGCAATATGAGCCAATGAAATTAGCCACATTATCACTAATGTGGATTTAACTTTTGTGGAATAATAACCCTGCCTCTGATTTGCCCTTTATGACTGAAGACCTTTCTCCTCAGACTCAGATGGAAACAGCTTGTGATTGGCTGAGAAAGTGCCATCTGGCAGATGAACAGCGAATCCCCCGTGGTCTCAAATGTCTGATCCTACAGTAGGATGGGCAAGCACAAGAAAAGAGAACTATATGCAACATAAGAAAAAAAAAAGTGGCAGCACTCCTGGATCCACTTAGTCTTTGATAGTTAGTAGGGATTAACATTGTTAATGAGACTGATATTCCTGAAATATTCTGCTTTTGTGTCCTTTAAAAGTAGAAAGTCCTTTTTCTTTTGAGCACTTGTTTATATAGTGTTTTTGTCACAACCAAGCAAGACACCATTCGTGTTACCTACTCAATGTGCTGGATAAGCAGCACATGGATGTGACATCAAATCCCCAACACTATAACCTGCATGTCAAGTACATTTCAATATTAAATGATTTGGTAAGGAATATCTGCAGGTAACATCAACAAATATCTATAAGTAATGGGAAGTTGCTGACAGAAGCTTTTGGCGAAAGCTAGCATTTAGCACTCATGTTAACAATGCTGTTGACCAATGAGTTGTAGCAACTAACTAGCTTAGTTGGCTATCTGGAGTAGAGTTATGAAATATTATATTTATTTCTCTGGTTTGAGATTTTGTAGCATCTTAAAGAGGCCTAAAAATATTCTGCAGAATGATAACACAGAAGAACCATTTTTATTTATCGATCTTTAACTATTTTTGTTGGTTCCACTTAAACAATGAATGGCATAAATATTGAGGAATCTTTGTGGTGGAAAAATGTTTATTCATTTTATTGTTGTAACAACAACAACAAAAAAATGAATCAAAATGCATAAGGAAACAAAAATGGTTTGACTTTTGTTTTTTGTTTTTTTACCAGCATGCCGCCTTCCATCTTGGTTGTTTTCACATGATGCCTGAGCTGCAACCTGATTGGTTGGATTGCAAAAAATAATTCGAGGAGGATGCTTGCCTTATTTTTGGTGATGCACTCTTAGAAAAAAGGTTCGTCCAGGAATTTTTAGATTTTTGTTCCTAAATGGATTCTACTGGGAATCCCCTGCGATAGAGGAAACATTCTGCTGTAGGTTTTATATAGAAGGGTTCCCTTAGAAGCCACACAGAAATATTGTAAATCTTTTTATCTCATTTTTTCACCAGCACAACAGCCGCCATCTTGATCGATTTGCTGCAACTGATTGGATTGCAGCTGATCTCTGATGTTCTTAAAACCTTTTAAAACATTTTAAAAGCATTTCTGTTCTGGAAAAAAAAACAACTGGAGGCAGCACTTTCTGATGCTTCTTTTAGGATTACATGTAAAATATAATGCTTGATAGAACATTGGCATTTGCAGTCACAGGCTTTTCAGTGATATCTAATTTTCTCAAGTCTTAACATGAGTCTACATTATTTGTGATTTCATCAATACACATATTATTTGACTTAAAAACCAGTGCACCATGTTGTGGGAGTGAACAGCTGAACTCTGGATGCATCTGAATGACCTCTGGCCTTCTCTAAACATCCAAAAGGTTTAAAAAAAAAAAAATAGAAGCAATCAAATGAGCCAGTGCAGGACAAAGCAGCAACATGCAGGCAGCCCTTATTGTCAGCGAGCGCCTGCTGACCGCAAAAACAGAGCCAGGCCCCCAAACCCTGGACTCCTCAGTCTACCCAGCAACTAGGCCACAAAACCTGCTCCATCTGCTGCTGTGCATAATGAGCTGGAGCTTTAGGTGCAAGCGAGCACTCGGGGGGAGGAGGAGAGGAAGAGGAAAAGGACGACCCTGTGCCTGGCACAAGCCTTCTCCTTTTAAGTTACATTCCCTCGGGGGACCTGCTGCTACTTCCTCAGTCATCATGGAGCAGTCTCTAAAAAGACCTCCTGTCAGGCAGACTGGGTGTTCTTCTAGTGGTTTAGGGAGCAAGAGAAGGAGGGTGCACACATGCTGCTGAGATGAAGCCTGCTGTCACATAGGCACTGATTGATATAAGCCTTGGGGAGGGACCTTGACTAGGACGGGGGTCTCCTTTCGCCAGTGCTTTCAGCTGTCCTGGGGCTTGAAAGAGGGCTTTAATTGCAATGTCACAATATTTCATTCCATATATGCCTTACCCTCCCTCTTTTGGTCCCCTTTTTTTTTTACAAGGGTCCTTGCTACCACATGACTGCCTCTTGAGTGCCTTGTCCAGGTCCCTGTTGACCCAACCAGAGTAAAACATCTAGTGAACCGGGATGGGGATGTCCCTGGAGCCAGAGCAGATGGTGCTGAAGGGTGAAGGGTGACGGAGAGGACAGGGACACAGGTCACCATGGACACGAACATCGGTATTCCGTGTTTTCTCAACAGATACCTTATCAGAAACAAGCTCTGACGCGTTTTGGTGGAAAGTGAAAGAATGAGTTGCTTCGCTTTGATTGTGATGCAAACAAAACCAAATTACAATGGTAGGACTGTGAATAGATTTTGATGTGTATGTAAACACGCATGGAGAAAGAGTGCTGGAGGCAAACTTCACTACTTATCAGCCTAAATGGAATGCATCATATTTCTGGCAAAACATCAGCAGCAATTCATTTCCAAAAGCCAGCCCCCTCTCTTGTCAACTTTTATCGATGGCGCCTGCCACCATCCCTCCATGCTAATATGTAGAACTTTCTTAATTGGCCAGTTGCTGTCCCCCGTCCTACCATGGCGGCCTGGCAGATTACGGTCTGTAGAGTGAGGGGCTCCAGTCTGCACGCTATGGTAATCACTCATTATGTGGGCCAGCTGTCTCTTTGTGTGTAGTCAGAGGGTCAGGCCTCCT
The DNA here is from genome assembly GCA_037576675.1 of Pangasius sanitwongsei. Classification (NCBI taxonomy): domain Eukaryota; kingdom Metazoa; phylum Chordata; class Actinopteri; order Siluriformes; family Pangasiidae; genus Pangasius; species Pangasius sanitwongsei. The sequence goes on along the minus strand of CM075017.1, from coordinate 12,135,634 downwards.
GCCTCATGCTGGCCTGCTCGTCCCTGCTCCAGTGTGGGCCTCTCCTCCTCCTCCACATCACCTGCTCAAATATCCATCTGCGAATGGAGATCAGCCTGATAGAGCTTGGCCGTAGCTGATTATTGTCTTAAACTGCCCACAAGTACTGATTCATACAAGGGTTCAAACTGTGGTAGAACAACCACATAAATGGTTAAAGAATCATGGACCAAAAATTTGGTCCTTTATGGAAACAAAATGGTCTCACTCTTTCAGGCAGTTTATTTTGAAGAGTATTTGGCGAGGAGGCGGTAGCTTGCCTTAGCCTTAAAAAAATCTTGTGGAAAAAAGGTTTATTCAAGGGTATTTTTTTGGATAGTTAAGAATTCTTAGCTACTGGGAACCATCTCGCAACTGTCTAGCATTAATGAAATGTTGAAGCAGTGTTGTAGCCACATTTTATAAATATTATGTAAACATTTCTAGAACTGTAACGTTCTGCTAACCTTAATTTGTTAGCTGGGATAAAACAAAACAAGGATGCAAACACAACGTCTAATCTCCATCGATAAAGGCGTAGTGAAGTACTGTTCACTAATTTCATCAATCCTAATCACCTGATATTCCTGACATCTCTGCTGTGTAAACAGTACTAAACTCTGAACGGGGCAGGTAGCAGGTGTGAAGCATTCCGGTGTGTATTGTGAGCGTTTTGTGTGCGATTACTTGCATATGCAGGTGGAGGAGAAGATAAGATTTCAGACTGTCATGCTGAATGCAGAGATCAAAGGTGTGTAGTGCTGACACATGCTGCCAACTGTTGCCAAAATACAGATAGATATTGCTATGACTCTGGGGATCAGCTGTCCATCTGAGAGGCCTGGAGTGGCTGTGATGGTGGCGGTGGTTAGAGGCTGTGTTTGTAGAGGGGTGGGTATAAGGAGACAGTCTGTAGTGGCCAGCTGTGCTGTGGCTGGCCCTCAGGCTTGCACAGGAGCCATATCAGATGCCCCCCTTCTTCCCTCCACTCCTGTTTCTAGTAAGCACACAAAGGCTATAGCTGCTTCAAAAAAGGGCTGGGGTAAGGGGGGGTGGGGGTGGGGGGGGGGTGGTGGGGGCACTTGCACACAAAAGTGCACTGAGCCCCCTCGTCAAAAGGAAAAAAAAAAGAAAGAAAAAACTGCCCTCTTTTGTCAGAGGCCTGAAAGAACGGCGTGGCACAGTGGCAGCTGTTGCGCCTGCACAGGACATTTGAGATGCTCCCTTTCACAAATACAAAGTCTGGAGTGTGGAGGGAGGGGATGGTGCACTGGGGATTTGTGTACAAAGCGAAAGGCACACTTTGCAGATACAAGCACGTCGTGGTAGTAGAGGCAAAGCTGGTTGGTGGTGGGGGTGCCTAGGACTGCATTTGGGGGGGGGGGGGGGGGGGTAGAAGGAAAGAAAAAACTTCCAAAGATGACAGCCATTAATGTGAGTATATCCATCACCTTACAAAAGAGTCCCACAGGGCGGCCATATGGAGGGAGGCACTTTGCCTATTGTCTAGAGATCACTGGCACCTTTTACTATGACTTAACCAAGCATCAAGAATTCAGGAGCACATTCAGCACTGAGATATTTATGAGTTTATGTTTCTCAAATGAAGGTTATTCAGGAAATCTGCAACACAACAGCAGCTGTAACTCTTAGGATTCAAGTTTTAAAAGCAGAGCAGTAGGGCATTGTGGTGCAGGGTAGTTGTGCTGAATGCAATAAAACTGAATCTGCTTTTTAGTCAAAGATAAGCATGATTTTTTTTTTTTTCAGACTTCCTTCCAACAGTGGTTTGAGTTCAGTCTTCTTTTTCCAATGTGCAGCATGCTTCAGATTGAAGAGAGAACTTCACTTATCACGTAAATCACTTAATTCAACAGATCAGTGTCACAAACCAACAAGCAAGCCAAATGTGAAAATTCCTTGAGATGGTCTAACAAAGAAAGATAGATGAACACTATTTATTGTGTTGAACATACACATACACAAGGTTAAGTATTCATAGGTGGACATGTGTGTCTTGACATGAGCATAGCAGGAAACCAGATAGTAGTTGCTGCTGGGGAGTCTCAAGAGCAGGAGGATCAGTGAAGGATTATGCACCAGAATATATTGGTAGCAGGTGCATTAGAGTTGATAGAGGACATAAAAAAGCCACTATTGCTGGGGCCTGTGGGTTTAATCTTTTTCTAACAGTCGTTCTCGAGCGTGCTGTTCGTTCAGGGACCTCTAGTGTACAGTCTGTAACATGACAAGAAGAAAATGGGTATGATTTTTTTTCCCTCATAAGCAACACATCTGATTTAAAAAAAAAATGTTTCTGAGTTGAAGAGGGCAGAGTAGAGTTAGAGTAGGGAAAACACTAATATGGACAGGACAGGGGGGTTCTCCAAGGTTGGGAACCTGTGTCCTAGCTAAATTATCTGACTTATCTGATGAAGCCTATAGCAACTCCTGCTGTCACCTCATCTAATTCTGACATAAGGAAACTGTTAGGCTATATTACACATTTTCAGGACTGACCTGTTGAATGACACAGGTTCAGACATAGGTTATGAAAAGTGCTCCTGTATTTTCATAGTACTTGTTTATGAGAGACATTTATTTAAATGCTGTATATTAAAAACTGCAAACTGCCCACACTCTCACCTCTGAAGAATTAGAAAGCGGTTCTAGGTGGTTAAATCGAAATGCAAAATGGTGACACTGTTATATAGTGAGAGGTGGTGCTAACAGGCTAATAACAAAAGTCTATATAAATATTCAGGGTGAATTCAAATATATCAGGACAGTTTTTGAGCTTTCTCACCATTTATGAAACAAATACCCCAAGATACTGTATATTACCGAAATCCTCAAGGGCTTTCACTATGTATAGGAAAAATGTTTATATCATGTTCTGAAGAAGCTTACCAACTGAAAAACTGTTATTAATGACATGGTAATTTTTGATAGATTTTCATTAGTTTAGGCTCTTACTTCCTCATTTTTTTCTTTACATCCTCAATAATGTTTAAAACATCATTTATTTGTAGAATACTTATTCATGGCATCAATACATCAGATTTCAGTAACAGTTTTTATTTTCTTCTATAAATTAATCAACATATTCAAATATTATATGAAGAACATATTTAAATATTACATGAAGAGACGTAAATGAAGTAAAACTGACTACATATTACGATGTTAGCCTAAGTAACATTTTATAATTCATTTCTTACAGCAGTAACAACAGGGTTTCGAAAATCTTGAATATGCTATGTACAGATCAAATAATAATCACAGTAGAAGACCACCACTAAAGGTAAGTAACATACTGTAATTTATTTTTTGCAGTAGCAGCATAACACAGGATTTTTTTTTTTAAATCAACACCGGTCTCTAAAATGATATGAATTGTGTGCACTGAGTAAAAATCTCTGCATGCTACATAGTATGCCTAAGTGTTCTATATTTCCCAGTCTACCATATTCCCCTGCTTATTTCATAAAAAAAACAATGAACATAACATCAGTCAATGCATCATTCAAGCATAGTTGTAGGGTGGTTCATGCATCCATTCCTGTATCCCTTATATCCCCTTGCATTTCCTCCCTCCACTTATCGTATATTAAGACTGTCCCAATTAACCTGAACCATGCTGTCTCAAATTGCCGAACCATGTTTTTGTAATTTGGGACATCTCAAAAATGATTAAATTAGAAACATATATACTGTACATGATTTCAACTAACTTGATGCTTATTTTGTTACATCACCATATAATATAAATAATATACATATATCATACGTATATATGCACCATTACATATTTATGGTGCATAAGTATATATGCACCATAAATATGTAATAAATGATTTATAACAATTTCTAACCTTATTACAAAAAGGAGCTGAAGCATATGTCCTGTTTGATGCTGACCACACCCCCTTCAGATGTTATCACATGAATTCAATCATGTTACTTATATCAAGAAGTTCCACGTATCAGGCCAGAAAATAAATGTTGTCCCAATTTACCTGAAGTCCCAGAATACCTGAATTCACCCTATTGATTTTAATAGGCACCAAGATTAATAATTTAAAGTTTCAAAATCAACGATTTAACACAAAGCTTAAGAAAACGTTAAAGCTAAAACAGAATCTTTGTAGATTATAAGGAATTCAAACATATATATATATATAAAATTGTGTGGCCTTTCTGTCACACTGCCTTCTTTATCTTGTTTATTCACAAATCCATTATTACAGCAAAATGTACAATCACTGAACAAAAAGTTCTGAAAAAGTTTTGAAAAGGTTTTGAAACTTTGAAAGCTGCTGCGCCATCTAGTGGTTATGTAGCAAACTGCATTTAAGCTCTTAATATCCCTTCTATTGAGGGACCTCCAGGAAGTGGATCTTTTGATAGTTAATGGTGCTACTTTTCTAAAGATGTTTTTATCTGGAACATTCTGTGAAAGTGAAATAAATCAGTTATTTAGAATAAATGATTTAACTATCTATGGAACTAAGTATCATTGTGTAACCATATGAATCACTCATTGTGACATGTAAGAAACAGAGTTTTAGAGTTTTTGCCATGACTGTTGGCTCATCCTAGGGGTTGGGTGTCTTGTTAAGCTCCATTTAAGCTGATCCCAAGCCAGTGGAAAGAGATCAAGAACCCTGGGACCAGGTTCAAGCACCAGGATTGGCACACTTTGAGGGGTGATTATTGTTATTAGAAACATAAGTTCACTAGTAAAAAAAACAAAAAAAAAACAGATTGTTTTAGAAGCTGGGACTGAACTTAATAAGCTACATAATACTTTTGCTGAAATTTGGATTAAACTGATTCAAGTGACCAGCCAAACAGGCTAATAATTATAAGAACTCAATAATAAGCACAATAACTTCAACCTCTACAACCTTTAAAATGGCTCTGGAATGAAAATCTCATTTGTTCTAAATTTTCACAAAAAATGCCAAAAAGTGTGTGTGTGTGTGTGTTTTCACTTTGTGCAAAGTGCGTACATGCAAACTAGTTTGAATGGTAATATTATTATATTTTATATTATTATTGCAAAGCAACACACAATACCATTGTTATCCGACAGTGTAACTGTCTTTGTTTTTAATTGAAAATTGTTTTTCAGTCTGATATTTGTCCAGTAACTCATCCCGCTGCTTTCAAGACTACAACACTGAACCAATTCCGGAAAGTTTGGTCTGCTCGGGAATGGTGTGCTTTTCTGTGGTTTGCTAAGTTGTAACAGACAATAATGCACCAGCAGTTACAAATAATAAAAAATACTACCAGAAACTATGAGTATAATAAAAAAAAATGTATTACTTTTAATATTTCACATACTGCACTGCAATAAATCCAGTTAAGCATGAGTAATTAAGTTCTCTATGTAATGAAACATGTTGTCGGTCAGGGTTCTTTAAAGTGCCGATGTTATCCGTGATATGCTAAGGAAAGTGGATTGCGTTGTACTTTTCCACAATGATAAAATAACTCTTGTAAATGCGTCCATGGATCATAAATGAGATGACTAATGCTGGGGCAACTATATCTGACAGCAGTCCAGCATTCAGCTATAACCAAACTGTGACAGAAAATGCTCTGAAGCTACTGAAGTGCTATGTTATGCATTAAATTGCATTCTGTATCCACGTTATTAACACCAGTGCTTCTTGATTGGTGTGTAATCTGCTGTGATCTGTAAATATGCCCACTTCCAGCATCTCACACTGATTTCTGCTTAAAAGAAAGTATGGAAAAAAGCATTGTTCAGGTATCGATGTCATAGTCAAGACATTGGTATTAGTATCAGTACCGAAAAAGTCTGAATGATACCCAGACCTATTTGTACTTTTGCCCCACTAAAGAATGCACAGACCATTGTAACCATTGTAACTTTAGTAACATTTATGTATGAATTATATCCTAACTTTGCCCCACAAGAGAATGGACAGATTGTTTAAAGATGTCCTGATTTTGTTCACTGGAGTTTGTGTTTGACTCTAACCTGTCATGCGACAGAGTCAGCGGCGGATACAAATGCAGGTTAGCATTTTTATTCAAGACACTGGCAAACAGAGCCAAACGTGAAGCAAAAAACGAAAGAACAAAAGAACAGACAGAAAGTCAAGTGATCAGCAAAGAGTATTACGTGGGTAATTCCAATAATCCAAAAACCAGATATAATAATAATAATAATAATAATAATAATTATTAATAATAATAATAATTTGTTATGTTAACAAAGTAAATTAAAGAAGTTGTTAAGGCAAGATCAGAAACCAGTTGCCGTGGCGTGGGGGGTCCAGCTTGTATGTGATGTTTTTGGTCCCTAGCCATACTTGGTCACCGGATTTTTGTACTGCTTCTTGTTCTTTACTGTACTTTTCTCTCCTCCCCCTACAGCACGTCATCACGTCACACACATCACATCTGGTACATGACATTTTCCCTCCTTTGCTTAGAATTAAACTTACACTTTATTGTCACCTTGAAACATAATAAATCCTGTCTTTAAGAACATGTTAGAATGTTAGAATTCACACACACACACACACACACACACACACATATATATATATATATATATATATATATATATCTATATATATATATATATATATATATATATATAGTTTATATTATTATAAAACAAAAAGAAATAATTATTTATAAACTAAAGAAGACACA
>CM075017.1:12102278-12128817 GCA_037576675.1 Pangasius sanitwongsei | reverse complement strand
CACACACACACACACATATATATATATATATATATATATATATATATATATATATATATATATATATATATATATTTGTGCTCAATTTGCTCAGTCAGTTTCACACAGTAATAAAGTCTTTAAACCTCTCTGATAGTCTGATTTGTGTCTGTGGTCTCATTTGTGGTGCAACACCATCACCTAGTGGTTCACCATGATCTGGCAGTTTGTCAGGAGCTAGTTGCTCAGTGCTCTGTGTTACAGGTTTGACTGCCTCTGAGAGTTTCTGCTGTTCAGCTGGAGCTTCATTTGAATTCTCTCTGAAGAACATTTTCACAAATGTAGTGTTCCTCCTGTATTGTGTTCCACTTGGAACTTCAATGGTCACAGAATTCCCATTTTTAGCTACAATGGTGTATGGAACTTGATTGAATTGAGTTGTCAGTTTGTCTTTCTTTTCTTGTCTTACCAGGACCTGGTCTCCTCTAGCTGCGAGTCTTTTGCATTGTGGCAGCGATCTGCAAATTTAGCTTTGCCCTTTTGTCCAGCATCATGATCCCGTGTCTCCTGATCATTACATGGCATACTATAGTCTGTCAACTTCCCCCTTATTTTACTGTTGAAAAGCAACTCAGCTGGGTTTTTTCCAGTTGTACTATGGTCAGTGGATCTGTGTGCGGTGCTTGTGTTTCCAATCTAGCCCATCTGCCTGGGCTATTTGTATGTGTTTCAATATTGATGCATTCTGCCTCTCCGCCTCACCATTTGCCTGTGCCCATTTCCATGTGGTTGTCACATGTCTCAGAAAACTGTTGAAATTGACAATACATGATCTGTGGGCCGCAGTCCGATCTGATGGTGAGTGGCAGAATATAGAATATAATGTTGAAGATTTCCTCCAAGTTGTCAATGACTTTCTCAGCTGTAGTGGATTTAAGTATGGTGTACTCATAATAGCAGCTATAATAAACAACAACACTATGATATGCTATGATATAATATGAACTCCCCTGTTAGCAGTGGACCTGTCAGTATCAAGTCAGTATCAAGATCCTGCCAGGGTCCTTCAGGCAGAGTTGTTGTCCTCATTGGCTCTGGCCCATCAGGACTCATAACTAATTAGCTCCCATGACACAATCTGACATGTCTCTCAGCGTCTCTGTCCATTGCTGGCCATCCCATTTTAGTGCAAAGGTTTTGTTTGGTACCCACAACGCCCAAGTGTCCCTCATGGGCTAAATTTAAAGCTCTAGCTCGAAGTGATTGTGGTAAAACTATGCGTGTACCTCTCAGGACTAACTGTCCAACCACACTCAGCTCACTGGCAATGTACCTGTATGCTTTGAATTCATCAAAACAACCTGTTTGTGTGGCTTGCCTGACTTCACCCAACTCACTGTCCATGGCTGATGCTTCCTCTACAGCCCTTGTTGTGAGTGCCCTTGGGGTAGCGTTCAAAGCTACAAATCTAATATATTCCTCAGCTCCATGATCATGTCTCTATTTTCTGAAGACATCATCTCCTCATGGATGAGCTGTGAAAGTGGATCTGCAATGTTTTGTTTGCCAGGAATATGAACTACATGAAAATCATATGGCTGCAGTCTTGGCACCCATCTTTCAATGCGAGCGCATGGCTTTGATCGTAAACTGTAAATGGCTTCAAGTGGCATATGATCTGTGATCAAATCAAACTTTTGCCCATATATGTATGGATGAAGTCTCTCGCATACTAATACTAAAGATAGTGCTCCATGCTTAGTCTGTGAATATCTACACTCACATTCAGTTAGGCTGCGACTGGCATAATATATGTATATATGAATATATATCATTCTGTTCCTGAATCAATACAGCTCCTATGCCCATCGGGCTTGCGTCTTCAATGACTTTGGTCGGTGCTTTCTTGTCGAAGTAAGCAAGGGTTCCAGCCTAAGCAAGCTTTTGTTTTATGGCTTGAAATGCCTGTCTCTGCTCAGGAACAAAGATAAATGGAACATCTTTTTTGGTCAGTCTCCTTGATGGTTCTTGCACTCTTGCAGCTGTTGGGCCAATCCCCTTTTCGGAAAGCAGCATTCCCATGAACACGGGCTTGTTCATATTGTACTGACATAGTTCCTCGGTGAGAGCCAGCCTTTGTCAAACTGTGTGTAATCTCTGGTCATGTGTCTTTTGGTTTGGAACATGTACAATAATATCATCAGAGATATTCACAACACCCTCAATGCCTGCGAGTGCCGATGCAACTTCGTTTTGGTATTGCTCGCTAGCTGATGCCACTCCAAAAATCAGTTTCTTGTATCAGTATGTACCATTATGTACAGCAAATTTTGTGATGCCTCTAGACTGTGGCATAAGCTCAAGTTGATGGGAGTCCCATTTGAGATCAAGCTTACTGTACACAGTAAACCCATTCACACCCTGAAGGAGTTCGCCTGCTGTTGGAATTGGATATCGGCCCCATATTATGGCTCTGTTTCCCTGCCTCATATCCAAGCATAGCCTAATCTTGTTATTGGGCTTAGGTACAACTACCACTGGGTTTACCCATGGTGTAGCAGGTGTGGGATTTTTCAGGAAGCTGGCGATATAGTCCACAAAACCACCACCAGAACATTTCCCAACCAGAAGCCATTGGTGGAAAAAACCATCCGTGGTCGCAACATGGACGAGTACAAGGCTGCGTCCTATGATGTGCGCAGAGTGGTAAAGGAGGGGAAGCGGTGCTATGGGAGGAAACTAGAATCACAGTTCCAACAGGGTGGCTCTAGGAGCCTGTGGCAGGGACTGAAGATGATAACAGACTCTAAAACACCATCCTCCAGAATGGTGAATGCGGACACATCTCTGGCAGACAAACTGAACACTTTTTACACTCACTTCAAGGTTGCAGCTAAAAGCACTAATAGCACAAGTGGTGCTAACAGTGCTAGCAGTGCTCACAGTGCTATCAGTGTTAATGGCAGCACTATCAGTGCTAATGGCATTATGCCTGCGGAGTGTGTCAGAGCAGGAAGCACTTTTATTATCTCAAAACATGACACGAGGAAAGCTTTCAGGAGAGTGAACACCAGGAAGGCAGCAGGGGCCAGACGGCATCTCAGGTCGGGTCCATAGAGCTTGTGCTGACCAGCTAGCATTGGTGTTTACAGACATGTTTAACCTCTCGCTGGCACAGTCAGTAATTCCTATGTACTTTAAACAGTCCATTATCATTCCAGTCCTGAAGAAGTCCCAGCCTGCCTGCCTATCACCCAGGAGCCCTGACATCAGTCATGATGAAGTGCTTTGAAAGGCACTTCATCACCTCTTAATTACCTCACACCCTGGACCCATTACAGTTCGCATACTACATACAGCCCTGACCCATCTGGACACCAGGAAAAGAAATTATGTTAAAATGCTGTTTGTTGACTACAGCTCAGCATTTAATACAAGACTTAATCCCCTCCAAACTCATCATCAAGTTGGAGGACCCGGGACTTTGCCAGATATATCTCACCCTTCCTCACCCTCAGCACTGGAACCCCTCCAGGGTTGTGTCCTGAGCCCCCTGCTGTACTCACTGTACGCTTATGACTTTGTGGCCACTTCCAACTGTACCACCATTGTCAAGTTTGCTAACGAGACTGTTGTGGTGGGCCTGGTCTCTGATAATGATGGAAAGGCCTACCTGGAGGAGATTAAAAGCCTGGAGAACTGGTGGCAGGAGAACAACCTTGGTGTCCACATCACATAGGACTTGTCATGGTCCTGTCACATTAACACCCTTCAGTAAACATTGCATATCTCAAGGTGGTAGCTCAGTGATTAAGACGTCAATCTTTTATATCTTTTTAAAAAATATATTTTTCTTTTTTTATTTCTATGTAAAAAAAAAGAAAATTCTTAGGGATGATGTAGTGAGATAGAGGATATAGGGATGATGTAGAAGGATAGAGAATGTAGTAATGATGTAGAGAGATAGAAGATGATGTAGAAGGATAGACGATGTAGGGATTATGTAGAGAGATAGAGGATGTAGAGAAGATGGGAAGAGCATCTCTGTCATCTTAACGATATTCTATAAAGACTCCAGAATGCAGGACTAACTATCAATCAGTCTAAGTGCTCGTGGGCTCAGGAAGAGGCAAAATACCTGGGTTACCTCCTTGGCCATGGACTGATCAAGCCACAAGAGGAGAAGCTACAGACCATCTGGAAAATTCCAAGGCTACAGACCAAAAGACAGGTATGATCATTTCTTGGTTTAATTGGCTGATATCGATGATTTATTCCCCATTTTGCATCTTTCCACCCCACTAACTGGGAATATGAAGAAGCTTTTGAAATCCTTAAATAACTGCTATGCAAAGATCCCGTTTTGCAAAGTCCTAACTTTGCTGTGAGGTTTATTGTGCAACTGGATGCCTCTGACTTCAGACTAGGTGCAGTTCTAGCCCAAGGAGAGTCTGGAACTGGGAGACCTGTGTTGTTTTTGAGTCAGAAACTCTGTGAAGAGAAGAGGTATTCAACAATTGAAAAGAAGAACTGGCTATTAAATGGGCTGTTGACTCACTGAGGTATTATCTACTTGGAAGTGAGTTCTCGCTACAAACAGACCATAGGGCGTTGGAATGGATGCGATCAATGCAGAGTAGCAATGCACTGGTGCCTGGCCCTACAGCCATATCAATTTACTGTTGAGCATTGTCTAGTTAAAACTTATTGCTGACTATTTGTTCCATTTGCCAAACCTACACCGTCTAGAGGGGGCAAAAGGAAGAAGTGTCAGGAGCAGAGTTTTGGGAACCAAAACATTAGTATAATACACCACACAACACGGTTTAGCTGGGGACAAGTTTATTCAGCGTTACCATTTTTCAAACAAATAGGTCAAGGGAAGGTGCACATTCCATTGTGGCTACTGTTTAAGATTTTCTTGTTTGTGTTCCTGTGAACGAAGAAAGTTAAGGGTTGGAAGAATGACAAATACTGTTGTGTTTAATGTTGTTTGTTTGCTTGCTTTTATCTTACCTTTCTCCTGTGGCACTTAGTAGGTGGAGGCCCATGAACATGAAGCTGGATTAACATCCTAAAGTGTTGTAAGGCTGAATGCATACGTTTTAAAACATGCTAGCTGACTTGCTTGGTTTAATCACATTATGGGGGATGTCAAAGGACTGTACTGAAATGCTTTTTTAATAATGTGATGAAAAATGCAAGTATTTTCATGTAATGAAAATAGTATTTTGTTTCTAATTGAAATGTTGTTTTCTTTGGCCTGTTTGGATATGGTGGGAGGAGCCTCATCTATAAAGGAGTCTAATAATTGAGAGAAGGGAAAACGTTTGCTTGATCTGTTAACAGGAGGTGTTTTTTAAATGTTATTTTGCTGTTTTTCCCCCTCTTTTTTTTCTCTTTTTTACCTTCTGATGGAAGAACTCCAATGGAACAATACATTTTTATTTCTTTTATTTTATTTTTTTCTTGCGGCTTCTTTGAAAATCTGCTTAACCACTACCATGGCAACTTTTATATTTATATGTTTATATATTTCTTTTTCTATTTCTATGTAAGAAAATTCTTAGGGAGGATGTAGAGAGATAGTTGATGTAGGGGTGATGTAAAGAGATAGAGGATGCAGGGATGAGGTAGAAGGATAGAGGAAGTAGAAGAATGTAGTCCTGAGTGAAAATGCTGACTTCAGTTCTCAGTTTTAACTGTAAGAATGTTTTGCTTTTAATCTTACACTAGCTTTGTTCTTACGTTTTTGTGTATGCATGTTAAAAAAAATAAATCTGAAAAACTCACTATAAAAATGGAGTTTAAAAACAAGTTTATAAAAAAAGTATACTTATTTTTGTATCAGTGGTTACAGAACAGCAGTACAGAAAAGTTCAATGTATTGTTTCACTGAGATGGTGGTGAAGTACAGCTGTTGTGAAGTACAGCACAGGTACCTTTTCTTATCTTCATCCATGAAATTAACTTCTTATAAATTTGAGTATTTTAATTGTATGACAATGACTTAATGGTCTGTAAAATTATTTGCCATTTCAATGTTACATTACAATGTTCATTAAAATCAAAACTTGCAGTCAATGTAAGTGCTTCTTTATTGTGACATGTAACATGAAGTTTTCCTCCTCTACAGAAAATTACAGAAAGTGGAATTCCTTGTTAGAAGTGCACCAAGTATTAGGCTGAATTTTTCAAAATATTTAATTTTTTTTCACTACTTCCAATGACAGGATTTAAACCAAAAAAAACCCCAAAACCTCTAATATGGTAATGTAGAAGTAAAGAAATTTCACACATTGTATAAAATATTTTAGCTTTTTACCTTAATATAGTGAAAATAACATCATTCTAAGAATGAAGGGCACATTTAAATGTACAGTGTAGATTTATATGAACTATTATTACTAGATTTATAGCTATGTATTCAGTTCATGATTTGATTTACATTATATGTATGTAGTTGCATAATTAATAGAATGCCTATTCTTCACAATGCCTTTTCACAATGCCACAGTGCAAATAGTCACATTTTTGCATTGATGCATTGTTACACCACTAATTCCTATTTAAAATATTGGAAATTTGTGGCATTGTGCCTTTTGCCCTTGATTTTAACTGTAAGAAAACTGTATGTGGTCTTGCACCCAGTTTTCACCATGTCCTTGCTATGGTGGTATGAACCAGAAATGTGTGTGTGTGTGTGTCTTTACATGTCCTGGTATATCACTTGAACTTGAAAATATCCTAACCTTGCTGTGAAATTTCAAACCTCTTAAAAAAAGTAGTTAGACAAAATTTCAGCTGATGGGTTTAATATGTGAATTTTTTTGTAATGCAAAACTGTTTTCATCTCATCTCTAGACCTCTTAGAAAGGTATATTCCCATATTTTAGGTTTATTTCAGATGTCCTGAATTGTCACAATAACAAGTATGTGTGTGTGTGTGTGTGTGTGTGTGTGTGTGTCTGCGCACGCAATCTGGGATGTGACCGACATGGTCCCCGCAATTCACTGACAAAAATGATAAGACTTACATATGCCTCCATCAACCAGGAAAATAATGTAAGCAAACGTATCAGTCTGTGACATTATAGTAAGGTACAGGAACCAAGAAGATACACTATTGATTAATGACATCCTGTAAAGAAAAGACAGTTGGGTTGGCATTGCACACTGATGGTTGTTTTGAACTCTTCAGTCTTGGAGCAATTCCAGTCCAGGACCCAGTAGATCTCAGAGCAGCACTGGGTGATTTGCACTGAACATAGGGCCACACATGATGATAAAGAGAATGAGTAGTGCCACAGAAAGAACAAATTCAAGTCTTCTTTACATGTATACACACAATTGTCAGTCCAATTGTGACAGCCATTATTAATAGCTCTTTAGCTACTGGAGTTGTACTGGCTAGCCTTAAACATGCAATTGTGTAGCCTTTGCTTAAAAAACTTCATCTTGATTCAGCTTTACATGATAATTATAGGCTTATTTCCAAATTGCTGGTTATCTCAAAGTTGCTGGAGAAGGTCATTTATTCACAGCTACACTCTCATTTGAATTTTTAAAGTTGCAGTCAGGCTTTATCTGCTTACACAGCACTGAATCTGCCTTATTAAAGGTCACTAATGATATTTTGATCCCACTTGACTCAGGCATGTGTGCTGTGTTGGTTTTTACTGGATCTTAGTTCAGCTTTTGATACTATTGGTTGACATCCAGGGTCTGGCTTTGCAGTGGTTTGCCTCTTACCTGAAAGATAAGACTTTTTCAGTAAATACAGGGAATTTTTCTTCTTCTTTGGCCCCCTTATTTGTGGTGTTCCTCAAGGTTCCATCTTGGGTCCTTTGTTGTTTTCCCTTTATATGCTTCCCCTGGGTACTATTTTTTGGAAATATAATATTTCCTATCGCTGCAATGCTGATGATCCCCAAATTTATTTGACACTTAGGTCAAATAGCAGCAGCACTTTTGGGTCCCTCTTTAAATGTCTTGAGGACATAAAATGTTGGATGTCTAACAGTTTTCTGCAGTTATAGGAAAGTAAAACCGAAGTCATTATTTAAGGCTCTCCCACCATTTCCTCTGTCCTTGAGGCCCAGTTAAGTCCTCTTTCCTCTAACACACATAGACATGTCAAAAATCTAGGAATTATTTTTGACTCAGATTTACAGTTTGATGAACAAATTAGTGCTGTTGTTAGGGGAAGCTTCTTTTATTTAAGGTCTATTACAAAGTTAAAACGTTTCTGTCTACAAAAGACCTGGAAACTGTGATTCACGCTCTTATTACAGCACAGTCGGACTACTGTAATTCTCTGTATGTTGGCCTTCCTCAATCTGCCTTATCTCGCCTGCAGCTTGTGCAAAATGCAGCAACTAGAATTTTAACAGGGACTAAAAAGAGGGATCATATTTCCCCTGTTTTGGCATCTCTTCACTGCCTTCCTGTTAAGTTCAGAATTGATTTTAAAATTCTGATTTATGTATGTAAAGCTCTTTCTGGTCTTGCTCCACAGTATGTTATGGATCTTCTTCACCCTTACTCTCCTACCAGAACACTAAGATCTTTTTAATCAACTTCTTTTATCTGTCCCCCGTTGTTGTACCAAGACAAAGGGTGATCGAGCCTTTTCCATGGTTGGTCCCAAACTCTGGAACAGTCTCCCCTTTAACGTGAGGTCTGCTCGGTCTTTAGCTTTTTTTTTTTAAATCTTCTCTTGAAACTTATTTTTATTCTTTGTCTTAGGACGTTATTTAATGTGATGTTAGAGACCACCATAGGAATACCACTAAGATGATTTTTTTTATCATTCTCCAGCCCTCATCAGAGTCCGTTTCTGACCACAGCTGTTGGAATATTTTAGCTGTTAGCTGTTGGAATATTTCTCAACCCAGCAGACATTTTGAAGTGTTTAAACGCTGATCCACCTGATACACTCATGGCAAAAAAAAAAGAATTTAACATCATGCACACACTTGTATCACCTCAAATAGGTTTGCTGAGTTGCTTTGTGTTCAAACAGACTTCCTGATGTGGTTCCTGACACTGTATGAATACTACTATTAATAATTATTATACCACAGCACTGCTGAATTCTGATTGGTCAGAAGATATTGATGAATTTGATAATTTTATAACATTTTCTATAACAGCAGCTCTGACAGTAGTGCAGATTACAGGTTTATATTAACATGCTTCTACTAATACATTATCATTCTCTATATATCATTCGCAGAGATTTGTATTATGGAAGGGCCACATAAAGGGAATTTAAAATGTGTGTAATCATTAATTTGGTTTAAGTTTTCTGCGAGGAGATCATTTATTTAAAATTTATGGAGTATCCTCTGTCAGTGTATTGTAACAGTCAGAGGTAAAGCTGTAATTTTGCTTTTTGAAAGTTTTCTGACACTGGAAAGTCTTCAGGACAGAGAACTTTACGCATTGAGTTTTCTAGATAACATGACAAGCTGCATTTTGTTTGTCATTAATTTCAAGAGACAAAAAAAAGAGGCAGGTGAGGGAATGCTGCTATAATGTAAGTGATAACAGGAACTACCTTGTTTTGCAGATGTTCTATAACATTAAATCTAACTATAAATCAATAAAAAAGTATATTGCAATGGAAAATTGCTGTGGATAAAATTGTGACGAATGAAATAACCACTGTTGGGGGGGTATCATTAACAGTACCCCTATTGTGTTTTATGCTGCGTTCAACTCAACTTGTGAATAGTAATTCATCAGTCGGAATTATGTCATTTTCGACCTTGGCATGTTTTACAGACAATGTGGAAAACAACATGGATGCCTCTATGTTTGTGTTTTGTTAGCAACAAGCTAACTGTAAGGAGTGACCTACTCTTTTCAGAGTTTTATTTTCAAAAACGTACTGTATAGTCAATGTTCAAGTCAAGTGAATATGCCTGCATGTTGATTGTTCTAAATACTTCTATATACAGCAATACTTCTATATACAGCAACTCATTTAAAGGTGATAAGTGCTATTTTGTTTACTTCTGATGCTGTGTGCTGATTTGATGTCACTTTATGAACATGGAAGGAACTCGTCGTTGAGAAGCTGACGTGTAGGAATTTGTTTTCTTTAGTTTTCACTGGTTGGAGTTGGGAATTACAAGTTGTGACTGCAAGTCAAACACAGCATTATTCCTTACTTATAGACCCCTGAGTGAGACACATCACTCTGATGTCAGCTGCACCTCCTGGTTGCAAAAACTAGAGTCTATCGTAATTTTAAAGGGCAAGCCAGAATTTGTTTTCTAAAATCTTGTATTGTGCTGTTGAGTGTCAGAATTGGAAAAGTCATAAATTCATAAACGCTTTTGTTTTTGCCACATACTATGAAACCGGACACCTTTCCACCTTTCAGAAGACGGTTGTAGTTAAAGGCCATTAAGTGGGATAACTGTCCGAGTAGCTGCGTCTTTGCAGAGCCTCATCTCAGCTAAGTATCATAGCATAGAAATTGGCTTGTTAACTAAGTATTTAACAGGCTTAGCTTACTTGATAGCTAACATGCTTCATTTAAATATTGCTTTAACAAACCTATGAAGCTCATCTAAAATCTACATCAAGAAACTAGCTGGCTAAGGCTAGGTAGCTAGGTCACATAGAAGTTGCCTGTAAAGGAAATGTTTAGCTAGCTAACTTCAGCTTAAAAATTACTTTGTCATCTGACTGGGCAGCACCTCGGCTTTTAGAGCCATGACGTCCTCCATGTTGAAATTGTACAACATTACATCTTGATCGTGCCCACAAACCATAAATTTGCAAGCATCAAGAGACTTCTATGCCTTCAATTTCTCTGTAGTATAATCTAATAATATGATTATATGATAATATGATGTCTGGCTATTGCAGGCTAGGCCATTGCTATATCATTTAGCTCCTGACAGGACGCCAAGATTTCTAGTCTTCTAGTTACTCCATTTGAAAGTGTTGGTCAGAAAGTGAATAGCAGTCCCTGTCTTTTAGTGGTAGTCCATTATAATAAGTAAATAACATTTTAGCTAATGTCAATATGATTTTTAAATGTAATTCTTGGTAGATTCTTCAGTCAGTTTATAGTAGGGTGACCAGATCAGAATAGACCAAATGTGGGACAAGGAGTAAGTTTGTGTGTTACAATGTGGGACATATTTCCGACACTGAGAGGCCTACCATATTGATGTCTATCTAAATGAATAAGAAACATATATACTCAGCCCATTTATATTCATTTATATGTAATTTGTATCAAACAATGCAACAAAGAGAAACATTATTGCAATAAAAAAATTAAGTGAAAAAAAAATTCACATTTTGCTTTTACAATATTAGCACATAGAAGCTACTCAGTTCCAGAACGGTGCATAGCATTGACCTGAAAAACCAGAACAGCACCAATCAAGTACAGAGATCTAGTGTCATTCTGGAGGCCAACAATATTTTAATTCCATATTAAAAAAACAAAATTCATTTTTACCTTAGTTGTCCTTCTTGACATTACACTTTTTGTTTCACAATGCAGCTTCCAATAAGGCCTTTTCCTTCAGTGCACAAGAGTGGAATTTTTACAGCTGTATCCAAAGTTGTTCTTGACTTGAAATTTCACTTTTGATAAGCTCCACAGAGCACTGCTTTAATTGGTCAGTCCATGCTGCTGTCATGAGGGAAAATACTCTCTCCACAGATGCATTGGTAACAGGAGTGCTGAAGAGAAATGATGCAATTGCATCATATTTGGGGTATTTGTGCCTTGCAGCAAGGTTGACCATTTCCTCACAACAGAAGCCGTTGCTGTTTCCTCCACATTTTCCTGCTGGTGTGGTGAAGTAATACAGTATTCTGCATAGAGTTCATCCATGTCCAGCTTACCTCTGTCTTATCTTATCTTATCTGGAGCCACTACATCACAGAAATGAGAGAATGTAAACTCCTTCTTCAGTGCCAAGCTTGCAACAGTCTTTTGATAGTTGTCATCTGAGAAGTCATACCACTTTTCAAGTCTGAGTGCAGTCTTGTAGAAACTGCAAAAATCATGTTTAATTGCTGCTACCTTTTCATCTGTGAATTGCTGTAGAACAGCACTTATTTCCATTCCAAAGAAGGAATCCGCCTGTTGCTGTTGGAGCTTTGTTCTGAGAGTAGAGATGATTTCATATAACTCACAGACAGTCCTGACCTCTCCTTCCAACAGCAGTATAACATCATGGAAGATCTTCATTACATTACAGAGGAAAGACAGATAGGCCTGTAGCTCAACGGTTTGACCCTCACTGTGCTGGTCCTTTTTAAATAGCCGCCACAGTAACTTTGGGCAATGATCCTCTCCCAGTGACAAGAAATAGCTCCTGATAGCAGGCCAGCTAGTTTCCTGACAGCAGGCCATATACTGAGCCATCTTGTAGATACATGTCTCAGTACAGCCTTGGCTTTTTGAGGATGAAAAATGATTGAAAATCTTGTTGACTATGGATTCATTGTCCATGTCTAGCCTGTCTCCAGCATATTTTGCACAGTTGTGCACTACATGAGCCATACAGTTTGCCTTTATGGTGACACTGTTATCTGGTTTTAGCCTCTGGAAAACAGAATTTTGTTTGCCATAAGTTCTACTTGCATTATCTTCTGTGTATGCTGAAATTATGTCGAGTCATAGGTCATTTTCTTTTAGCTTGTTTGTTATCTGGTGGTGTATGGTCCCTGGAGGACTAGTGGTTATTACTGTGGCCACCACTGCAGCCAGGGTTCGATTCCTAGCCAGGGAACTAACCCCAGCCACTGGAGTTGCATACAACAGTGTGCTCTCAGTGCCAGTCCCAAGCCCGGATAAAACTGGGGAGGGATGCGTCAGGAAGGGCATCCTGCATAAAAACTCTGCCAAATCAAATACGCAGACCAATGATCCACTGTGGCGACCCCTAACAGAAGCAGCTGAAAGAGGAACAACTACAGTTATCTGGTGGTGTATGTTAGCAGAAGACTCATCACTGTCCTCATAAAAATCAAAGACTTTGTTTTTCAGTCCCAACTCTGGTGTCCAGTATCTCAGTGGGAAATTGGGAAAGTGGGAAATTGGTAGTGCCATGATTGGAAGCATAAAATGGTGTGGGTGCATTTTTTTCACCTCAGATCTGATCCATTGGTGTTTTTATTTCCCTCAAACAATTCTCCACAGAAGAAGGAGCAAGCATATCTGTAACTATGGATGCTGCAACATGACCTTTTTTTTTTTGCAATCTCAGAGTCTGGAAAAATGACCAGAGCTAGCTTGCTGCTAGTCAGCTGACCTGTATGAGTGAGAGTGCTGCACAGCATGATACACGCTACTAATCTCTGCTCCAGTGTTCTTTTCTGTCAGACAATCATCTTTAGGCCTCTGTACAAATAAGTCCATAGATTTAGACATCTGTTTTCGCATGGCATTTTTCTTGTTGTTTTCTTGTCATTTTATTTTCTCCACGTTCATGTTTTTCTTCAAAATCTGACTAGGCTAATGTAAAGTATCTATGGCATGACCTCACGTGTACCCAGTTTGAGTGAAAGCTGACAGCCGTTTGATGACAGGCTTCAATACTTTCTTCACAGCCATTGGATGAAAGTTAGATTTGGCCACCGGGGATGATTGCTTAGTTGGCGATGCAACTGACGTTTTCCATCTATTTCAGTTTATAACCTACTGAAATGTTATTGTAGAAACATGAGAAAGACTTTTACTTAAACCGTAGTCTGTTCAGACTGTTTATTTCCAATCAAAATGTAGTACATCATCTCAATTTGCGGGATGCGGGACAAAGGACTAAAATGCTGTGCATTACAACACAAATTGGGATGTCTGGTTACCCTAGATTATAGCCAAGTAGGGTCTTTTTGCAACCAGGTTGTGCATGTATTTCTTTTTGTTTACAATCACCAAAGGGGTCTTTTGCATTCCTTTTATATATAGCCTTTTCTAACACTTAAGTTAAGCTGAACCACTTTCTTTCTTCCTCAGCACATAGTCTGGTGTCACTCCACACCAGCCCTAGACTCAGGAAGGAGGCATGGCCTAAATATACTTTAGAAATGATGTGGATGATATAATATAATTTCTATTTGATTTGTATAATTGTTGATTTTTGCCTTTAAGGAACTGTATCATAACTCTATTGTCACACAGTATATACATAATTAAATTTCGTCTCTAATGCCATGTGTAAAAGTTAGCAATATCTAATGCCTGCTAGAGAATAATAAGCAAATTCCTGTAGTGTGTGTGAAGAATATTGTTATTGGCAGTGTTAGAGAATGAAAGCACGCTGTGTGTAAATGAAGCCAAACTGACAGTGTGTGTGTGTGTGTGTAAGTAAACTTTGATATACTCAGCTTGATGAGTTCCTTATTTTCCACCAGCACATCTGACACGTCAGCAGTTATTCTGACTAATGAGGGAGAGAAACGGCCCACAGTGGCACCGAGCTTCATTAGAGATGTTTAGGACATGATGGCTGTGAACTCGCCGCAAATGTGTGAAATTGATCCGATGAGTGTCAATCTGACTCACCCAAACATGTTTGAAGTCCAAATAGTCTGACAGAAATGATCGAATCCTCATTAAATAAGGGAGAGTTTTACTAAACAACTTAAAAAGGAGAGTTAACTAGGAAATGTTGTGATCTAGAAACTCATAATCAGAGAATAAATGCACAAATTTCTCCCCTAATACCCAAATGTTGTCAATCAGTCAATTAGTTTTGCCTAGGAGCTACAAGGTTAATGTGGCATACAAGAAAACAATGTAAACTGCATGTCCAAATAACTGATTGTCTCAGGAAAACGTTTTTGAAGAATCTTTTATATAATCACAGAATAAATTCATATTAAAAATCAACTGTGTCATACAGATGGATGACAGCTTTCTTTTTTTCTTCTTCTTTCATTCAATGAATCCTTGTGCTCTGTGGATGGGCGGGAGTCATCCTGGAAGAGACCATGTCCATCCGGATAGAAATGTTTCATCGTAGGATAAAGGAAATCGGTCAGAAGAACTTTGTATTAATTTGCAGTGACACTTGACTCCAAAGGAACAAGTGAAGATTAACCATGCAACAAAAGTAAATTCTCCCCACAGGAAAAGTGCATCACAGTGCCAATGGTTTTTCCTTTAATTTGTCACCTGTCTGTACACTATCATTCGAATAACTTCTAAGGTTCAATTCCACCTTTAAATTTCAGGCCACACCCGCAACCTGAGACGGATGCTAGCATATCGACTCTAAATTATGTGCTGAGGAAAAAAAAGGTTAACGCTATTACTGTTTTTAACCCTATGTGCTTTTCTCTATATTTGTACATAACAGTGTTCTACAGTGCTGGTAGATATTGCTTGGGAAATTATATCAACGCCCAACTCACCTGACATGGTGTGTGATGATGCTAAACTGATGGCTTTTCTATTCTAGCTTGAAAAATTAAAGAATCAATCTTCAGACACTAAAGATCGACTACATTTGATTTTCTCTAATCATTAAGGTGTATTACCTGTAGATTACAGGCGTTTTGGATGTTAATGTGTTGCTGTAGGCAGTGAAAATGCCACCGATGATGAATGAATGCAAAACACATCTGAACATGTTGAATATTTTATCCTCTGACGAATGGTGTGCTGACGGTCCGTCACTGCAGCACTGAAACACAGGCCTTCATGTACATAGGGGAATATTTCTGGTATTTATACAGCTGTAGGAGGTCCAGCATTACGTACCAATGCAACAAAATCCACATATACTCATGCAAACACAAGTACATACATAAAATCTTTTTTTGTTGTTTTTTGTTTTATTAACTTCAAGAGAGGGGGGAAAAAGAAAGGCTTTTAAGGTAATGACTGTTTATAGCTGTATGCAGTAACAGGAACTAAGTAGTTTCGTGGATGTTCCATAACTTTAAGTGTAATTATAAATGGATAAAAAATGGATTTAAACACTAAAACTTCATAACCTTGTTCCCACTCATAAGCAAAGCTAACATCTGATAAAATCACATAAATTACTAATTAATAATAAAAAAAACCAGATATATTTAAAATATGCCAAAGACGAGGTTCTTAATTCCAGTCCATGGGTGCCCCTGCCTGCTCAGCATGGAGTCTTCCGTACTGCTGACACACCTGATACAACTGATCAGCTAATTATTAAGCCTGTAATGATGTGGGCCAGGTATGTTGAGAGTTAAGAGAACTTCAAACTGTGCCGTGCAGGGGGTCCTGATTACTGGAGCTCTGATGGAGACTGGTTGCTTCAGAACTAATTTACACCACTGGGGGTGGATACTTATGCAATCACAACTTTTACAAGTTTTATCAATTTTGTTTTGTAAATAATTTTGCATATACACTATAATGAATTTTTTTCTTCCCACTTGAATATCATGGGCACATTTGTGCAAACGTAATCCCAATTAAGCCCATTTCGGTTCTAGCTTGTAACAAAATGTAGGAAAAGGGGATGGGAAAAGGATGTATCAGAGGGGGTGTATAGTTATGCATGCCACTGTACTTGTATTTTTTTCCACTAGTTGTGCTGTTGTTCTTTGTTCCACAAAAGTAAAAATGTCTTATGCCTCTTATATCCCACCAATTTGATAACAGTTACAGATTCTTTATTTATTAAAGACCGACAAGTCATTCTTTTTACCCAATTATAGTTACATTTATTGTTGCGGAACAAAGATAGTTCCTGTTATCATTTACATTATTGCAGCTATAAACAGCCGTTTCCTCACCAGTCTCACTTTTTCTCTCTCTTGAAGTTGAAAAAATAAATAAATAAACAAACAAAAAACACAGATTGTCATGTTATGGATGGAGAAACCAACTCCTATTGGAAGGAGTCTCTAGTGTTACACTCACACTGGAGACTCCTTCCATCATATGAACAATTACACACATTTTATTAATCCATTTATGTTGATTCTCAGCCATACAAGTCCTTGTGTATGTTGTTGCTATGGAAATGATTATGTATTAGAACTAGAGCATTATTATAAAATTGTAATTTGCAGCTGTACTACTGTCAGAGCTGCTCTTGTAGAAAATGAATCAACACCTTCTAACCAGTGAGGTTCAGAATTCAACAGTGAGGTGGTATAACACCAAATAAGACATTGTAGATGGGAAAAACTTATTTATTTATTTATCTACCTGTCTATCTTGAAAGAGAAGGGGGATGTAGCCGCTCTATCCCAATTACGATAAAACTGGAGTTTATAACTTTTTTCAGAAACATGGGTTCCTTATGTTTTTTTAGCATCAAATACTTGTAAGTAACAGATGAAGTGTGTCAGGCGTAGACCTTTCTGTTTTGGGCTTTTAAATTTCTCTCGATGCCATATGTTGCTGTGTAAAAGAGGTGAAGCCTGTCTGTATGGCTTTGCGCATATGCACAATAAATAAACGAGGAACGAGGGCAGTTGAGTGGGTGGGAAATACGTTAAAATGCTTAAGCCAAAAGAGACATGGGCTGTTGGGTGAGCTGACAGGGTGTTTGGCAGGTCCTCAAGCCAGAGAAACCGACAACATGCGTTTCTGCCAAAGCAACAAAAGAGAGAAGGCAGAAAGCACATTCCACAGGTCAGCACAGAGAAGCACATGGTTCTTAATGAGGCCTGAGCTGAGCTTTAAATGGCAGGACCACATGCGGCAAGGCCTGTTCATCACCACTAAAACGTCTCTATATGTTTAGAGTGGTCTGAATTCTGCTGTATGTCAGTCAGTAATGAGTGTAACAGTACCTACTGTGGACTCAGGGCCTGAAGCACACTACCAGAGCTCAGAACGCACTGCTGCATGGGTTTGCCATGCATCCAAGTCATTCTCAACAGAGGCTTTTCTTTTTTTTTTTAGTTTTTTGTTCGCTGATATGTGTATCAGCAGTTTTATTGACTGTCCTCGCAAATAGACACAGATGTGCTAATTTTGCTGCCTTTCATTTAGTTTGTTTCCATAAAATTGCAGAAATTAAGCAGCAGATCACATGAAATTACACAAAATTGACTTTTTAAGATGTTGTAGCCATTCCATTATTTTTTTTTTAAACTAAGCAAGATTCTCATCAGTCCAGTCATCCCACTCTGTCGCTATCCTGCTTTCCAGCTGTTGCGTTTTTTTTTTCTTCTTCATTTCACATGAAGAAATTTGTGTAATTGGAAAATTCTTCATGCTGATAATATTTCTGCTGTAGTCCCCTTATAACCTTAATACACTTACTGTAAAACAATTAGGCTGCACAAGTCAAATGGAAAACCATTGTAGACCTGCCTACAAACTGGTGATGAAAAATTATGTGCAAACACTGAGAAGTTTCTGACATGTTAAAAATTGAATCATTGTCATCAAGGTATCATAGTTGATTGATGATTACAATTTTGTCTCAGTATCACAACAATGTGCAATATTTGGAACAAGCTCGTTTCATGTTCCACAACATTAAGCGGATAAAAAGCATGACGTCATTCTTTAATAAAAAGAGAGAAACAGCAAAGTGCTGCGGTATACGAGGAATAAAACACTCTGGGACGTGTTGTTATTTTTTTCACATCATTGTTGATTATTTTCTTATATCACCACAACACCAATTGTTTTATTCCTTACTTATTAGCCATTATATTTGCTTATTAGCAAATATTTATTGATGATCTGTTCCTTTCTGTTGCCTTTCACTTCATTTTCAAAGTCAAGTCACTAACTAGAGCATCCTTAATGGAAGAATAAAGAATACTTCTGGGTATTTTAAACATTCAAAGTACTTCACTTCTTCAGTATTGAAAACAAACTTGGTTTAAAGCTGATGTCAAGCAAGTGCATGAGAATGAAAGAACTGCGGAGTTCTCATATCTATCATATTGTGAAACACCTCAGGTCTGACCAGCAGGGTTATATGCTCACATTAGACTACCTTTTCTTCCAGACTTATGAGTTGTGCAAGAATCTGATCAGCATCTTTCCAATTACCGAAATGACTGCCAGTCATGGTTCTAGTTATATGGGACTGTTTGCTATTTAGAGTTTTAGAGAATTCAGCTATTTAGAGAAATCAGATCCGTGTCAGGTTTGAATGCCAGCCCAAGAAGAACCTAAAGTAAGTGCAATACAGAGAAACTGTTGTCTACTACGTGTTTCTAATGAGAGGTGTTTTAGTTAAGCTCCTGAACTCTTTATTTCATAAAACAAAAGTGTTTAAATCTGTTTTTTTTAGCTTTATACCGATATATTCAGTCAATATTAGTGCACACCCGGTTGTATTTCCATGTAATAGCTGTTGAAAAAGGTAAATATGGTTGATCAGCACTGTTAGTAATTATTTTACATTTTATTTAATGGAGTTCAGTGTTAGCCAATTAGGAAGTTATCTCCTATGCATTGTTCACTTCCTATAGTGTCCAATTTATACATATTCTATTTTGTACATCCTGCAATCAACAAATATACAATATGTAACGTGAACGTATGTGCTCTTGTGTTGTATAAACTAGTTTAGCACATATTAGAGTGTTTTTAACACACTGCTCATGTGTAAAACCAGGATTAAAAGGATGAGACAGAAAATGTGGTTAACGTTCACAAATGCCTCTCAGCTCTGACAGTAAAACTACGCGAAATTAGTGAATGCTTCAGTTTCAGCCAACCATAACACTGCCTCCTACTGATAGCAACAGGAAATGCCAAGCATACTCACATCCTAATGGAAAACCTGAAATTAAGGCACAGATGTTCGCAACTGCAGATCCAGATGCAATAAAAATGACCTTAAAAAAAAACAAAAAAAACCAGAAATATACAAAAATAGAAATGACCACACAATTGTGGGCATCACATATTCTAGACATATTAATACTTTTGTGCAGGAATTGTGCAGTTTGTTCTATAACAATATGTTTATCCAAGGACATAATGTGCAATAGCATGTTTATCAAGACATTGATAACATTATATCACTCAACATTATTGATCTACTTTATACACTTTGACTTCCATGTAATGTATGAAATATTTTTCTGTACTTAATACATGTAGGCCCTGACTTACTAAGATAATAAATAATGTGTGCAAGCGGGTTAATCGTGCATGTTAAAAGTGGATGTGTTGCAGTTTATTTACATAAAAAGAAATGAGTGAATTACATCATATGCAAAATAAGGCTAGAAAACAATATGTAAATGAGGTGTATGTTTTATTCATAGGGTAGGGTCTTATTTAAATGTTGTAGGCATCTGAGGAACTCTGTGACATCAAGTCATTTTAAGGAACTTTTAGAAATATTGTGAAATACTGAGGCATAATCCTGATAAACCTTCTCATTATTAAAATGAAGTGAATGGTATAATTTTGTCTTCATTTCATGGAAACAGACTTTCGCTAATTTAATACATGCTCTCTGGATGT
Source organism: Pangasius sanitwongsei (assembly GCA_037576675.1). Lineage (NCBI taxonomy): Eukaryota > Metazoa > Chordata > Actinopteri > Siluriformes > Pangasiidae > Pangasius > Pangasius sanitwongsei. Next base: position 12,108,413 of record CM075017.1, on the reverse strand, counting down.
ATTAATTTGCTCATGCATAATACAACCAAAGTAACTTTGAGGTATAAATCAGATTGCAGAGGCTAAATTAATGTCTTTATATTGACTTTGTCCTGAACCCTTTTTTTCATCTACCAAGACGGTTTGGTTAAGTCTTAAATGCCTTGCAGGTTCTAGGTATTAAGAAGAAAATAATTGCCAACAATTTGGAGGTTGCACCACATACCTATCCAGTTAATACATGCAGTCTAAGAAAAAAAAAATGGTTCTTCAAGGCTTCTGTAAGGGTTCTTAACTTTCAAAAGAACCTTTAAGCCAAAGAATGCTTAAGTTTTCAAATCTAAGAGTGTAGATTTGCTTGATAAACTAGGAAGTCAGTGTATATCCAGCATTAAACATTAACTCGGAGTATTTTTAGCACTCATCACAGTTCAGGTTATTTTGGAGATGCTCTGATCCAACAGTAAGTATCAGTATTAGACTTACATGGGCTTCTCTGATCTTGTGTGTTATTCATACATGAATATGTTTAATTTGATGGATGTGATACAGATCTTGCACGTGACCAACTTGTCTTATACCATACCACTGCCATGCCTGTGATTTTTCACAAAACATGGCAACAGAAACATGGCAATTGACTTAGTCACTGTCAGTATTGTATCAGTATCGACAAATAGTAGAGGCTCTGCTATGGCTATGAAAATGAACAATATGGAAATTCTTAGATTAGATTAACTCTAGGTCAATTTGTAGATGTCATGCTGACTGTATCCCATCTGTCACACTGCACAATGTGTCCCCACTCTACCTCATCCATCACTAGAAAGAGACCACCGCTGAGCAATTTTATTTGGGTATTGGACTATGCCAGGGACAGCAGTGTCAGCGCTGAGTTGAAAAACAGCCAATCAACCAGAAATCTCCACCAAATAGCACTTCTGTAGTGGAAAACTGACCCTGATGAGTTGGGGACGATTAACACACACTGTACATGGAAAAAGATGAGCTTTAGGCTCTCACTCCACACCATCAAGATGGACTGACAAGATAGGAGTGTGTAATAAAGTGGCCAGTTAGTATAAAGTGCAGCTTGTCACAGGAAGGACTTGAAGGTCAGGATAGAGAAGCTAAAATGTAAATAAAAGCTGTTGAAGATAAATCTGTAGGGTCCAGGTTGTCAGCTGGCGGACTTCAGCAGATTGAACAGAGCACTCAAAAATGACTGTAGCAGAAGTGATAAATGTGTGAAAAACCTGTCTGTAGTTCAGTTTTTTGTGCCTCTAGTTTTAAACATAAACCAGTGCAGCTTCTGTAGCAGATTCTCTGTTGCAGGCAATCATATGCATTTATGTAAATTATTTAGCTAAATCAGTTCATCAAGAAAGGGAAGATATTTCATAGACTTGCAAAGTTTTTTTTTTTAAATTAATTTACCCTCTCTAGTCTGATTAGGGAAGGGATGAAATGGCTTGTTCAACAAAAAGTTGATGAGGAAAACAAAATGTTTAAAGATGACTCGACAGAGAAGTATGCATTTATTCAAGTCTTTTTTCAAGTATGTATATCCATGCATTAATTATTAATTATCAAGCATTAAAATGTAACTGTTGATGCCATTCATTCATGTTAGTCAGTTATTCAGACCTTTGTAAGAAAGGAATTTTTTTTTGTTGAAAACACCTCAAAGAAACATTTGATCAAGTGATCAGATCTGAGAGACCTCCATGTAGACCTCCATTTATTTATTTATTTATTTATTTATTTTGTAGCATTGGTGACATCCCCTTCCAAAAAATATCCTGGCCTACAGATTTCAGCTCCTCCTGAGGGATCCCCAGACATTCCCAAGAAAACTGTGAGGGGGTCCTGGATCTGCCCCGAGGTCTCTGTCCAGGTGGAGCTATGCCTGATACAGCTTTATTGGGAGCTGAGTGGGGGTATCCTTGTAAGGTACCCAAACCCCTCCAGCTGGCTCCAAACCACATCACCACTTTTGACTGGAGACATGAACTCTGGACAGATGAGACTCTTTTGGATGTAAAGCAGGGAGAATAAACACGTATTTCTGTACAATTGTCTTTAAACATTCTGCTTTCATCAACTTTTTAAAACTAGCCACACTGTCAATTTAGTATGAGACCAGGGAAAGTGAAAAGAAAAATCAGTGAAAGTCTATGCTTTTTGAGCTGATGTTTCTAAAACTGCAGCTAGCCTCTGGTCCAATGCCTTCAGTTAAATAATTTACATAAATGCATGTGATTAGATTAGATAAACCCCAATAGAGGATCTACTACAGAAGATGTGCGGGTTCATGTTTAGAAAATTGGAGTCACTGAGCTAAGGCCAGTTTTTTTTTTATACATTAATTGGCCCTGCTATGGTATTTTTTCAAGTACTTGATTGGGACTGCTGAAATACTTTGCTGGATCTGCATCTGGACCACAGTCCACCATTGGACATCTGCTGCTCTAAAGGGTTGTCCGGTTTCAGGAAGTAAATCCATCTTGAGCCACATAATTGTTCTGCTGCTTCCATTATCCTTCAGTAATCCAGTAAAAAAAGAGTGTGTGGCATCAAGAGAACTTGTGCTTACATGGAGGAGCTCTTAATCTTGGAGTTAGTTAATATGCAGCCATGTTGCTCAAGGTCAGCCCAAGTCAGCTATCGACAGTGGTGAAAATTGAAAAGCAAATATAGCATCCATTATTCATTGGGTTTTAGTGAGCTGAAAGATGAAGTCACAGCTGCTGTAACCCTCACACCCACCGCAGGAACCTTGGTCTCGGCTCAGCTCGCTACAACTGACTGGACATGAAGGAACAAGTCTCTGAATGCTCACGTTGCGAACGCGTACAGCAGGCTTACAAAAGCATAATGACAGAAGAATGTGAAGTTCATACAGGCACAGTTTGGTCCAAAAATAACACCAGTGCCACTATATAAACCATATGGTATCCAGTAAATAAATACTCTGTACTGAGGTCATGCGGTTGAACGGTGTTTGCTTTGAGAACAGATGGCGGCTGAACTTTTCCCAACGTTTCTGCGCTCGGCAGACGTGTTTAGAAGAAGGCTCATTAAATCGCAGGTAATGAAAAAGAGAAACAGCTAATTATTTCTGCCTCGGTGAAAGACAGCAGTTCAAGAGGCTGAGACTGACTCACTGAGCGAAAGATGAGCTGCACAAGTCACACATGATAATCAATAACACACACACACATTAAAACCTGAAAATAGGTAAATGAAATATATCAAGTTTGAAGCTTACAAGCAGGTCTCACAAATGCTTAAAAAGGCTAAAAATGGTCATGAATGGAATGAATTTTCTTATGTCTTCTTAGAATTCCTATAAATTTTGAATGTGATGTGGTAGCAAACACTTGCTATAAATGAATTTTAGAGAGAAATTTGGCTTAATCAATTTGATTGGTTGCCCAATTACTTTATTATTGTACTTAAGTCTGTTTTTTAATGATTTGTACTTTAGTTTAACTTTCATTTGCTACATTTCAAAAGAAAAATATCTGCTTTCTCGTCATTACCTTTTGAAACATCACTACATTTATATTAATACTACACCCTATAATAATAAATTTGTAAGGCATCTGTTAGAATCAGACAGCTTCTGATCTAAATTCTTAACAAATCTAAATTTTAACAGATGTGACAGCAAGAATGTGACCTAATACTAGGGTGTAAGCCTCAGGCTTGCAGACGATATGATATGATTTCAATTCATACGGCAACGAATCTATATTTGACGATACCACTGATCATGCATTGGTACCTGGCATTAATATGTGACTGGTGATGACATAGAGAAGGACTATTTTAAGTATTAGAGTTATGAGCTAATCACCTTGCTAGCCTATTTACACTTAAAATATGATTTCTTAAGCACCAGCTTTCTTTCTTTCTTTCTTTTTTTTTGCTAGTAATCAATTTCTAATCACTAATAATTAATTCATAACCTCTTTTAATTGATAATAATCAATTTATGACTGTTGCCTCAATTCATGCCAACTGTTGCCTTTTCAATCAATGCAATTCAATTGAGGCAGATGTCTTTTTCATGATGTTTACATTTTAAGTAAATTTATTAGTTTACTCTTTTCTACTTTAAATTGAGTGAAGAATTTGAAACTGTACTTCAACTTTTTACCAGATGATTTATTTAGAGGAGTAATTGCACTTATACTTGAGTAAAGGATTTCAGTACTTTTACTACCTCTGTTGAGCCTCAGTTTCAATTACACAAGCCTGTAATTAAAGCTTCAATTCACAGACCAGCTGAGTCCAGAATGTTTGGCTCTAGTCTGCAGATTTTTGAGGCACTCGAGTTTCAGGCCAGTCAGAGCTTTTTAATCAGACACTGGATATAGTCTGCCATGACTGCACAGACAAGGGAAAAATATTTGAACTAATCAACATGTAGAGCTGTATGATATATTATTTATTAATCGGGAAAAGTTGTAACACTGATATTTTTGTTTGTTTGTTTTTGCTATTTTGTTTTTCACCATATTGAATTTGCGAACGTAGAAATGTAACCTATTACAAAGAACCCTTTTAAGGGACAGCTACCCCACATATTCGGGGGAAAAAAGTTCGATCTAGAAACCTAATATGTTTTGGTTCTTATCCCTGCTGGGAGAACCATTAAAGGTTCTAAGCATACCCTGTGGCAGTGTTTCCCTTTCAGAAAAAAAAAATGTAAAGAAAAAAAATTCGAAAGCAAGACATTTTAACCAGTCTGGAGAATCTTTTTTAAACTGTGCAGTCCCACACATTTGGTAAAAAAAAAAAAAAAAACTAGAACACTGGTTTTTATTTTGAGGGAATCATTAAAGATTCGATGTCAAACCTCCTGACAGAGGGTTTTCCTTTGTTTTTTTTTTCCAAGGGCAAAAAAAATATTAAACTAGAAATGTTAGCCAATCCAAATAACCTTTTAAGAGTCTGCAGCTCCACATTAGAATTTTCAGGCTGTGTGTAGAAACCTACAACCAAGGGCTTCCCAATCAAAGAAGTTGATTAAGGAAAACCAATTTAGGTTAATAAAAGTTAACTATTATTAACCTAACTATCTAAGGAACCCTTCTGTCTAAGACCATCCATCTTTACCTGCAAGTCTGTTTTGCTGTTAGTGTCTCTTAGAAACGTGAACGCACATGTTTTGTGGAAGTTTGATATTCTCATCAAAAAACCATAAAAAATCTGCAAATATCAGTGGGAAAGTGTGAGATCTCCTGTATTTGCCTAATCTTTTAGGATCATAAAAGTCATATAGAAAATCCAAGGCTTTAGTCATACCACTGGCAACATTAAGCAGCTTTGATTGGCTAAACAGCACAAGCCAAAAACAAGAACTCTCACTTCTCACCATGAAGGAAAAAGAACCTGGCAGCTCATCTAGGACTTTATTCTCCAGGGCTTTTATTCAGAGCTCCACTGACTTCTTCACGGGCCATGGGCTTGGAAGCACAGCTCAAACCACAGATGGGCTAGGACACAGATCGCTGAGATCCCCTTCCCTTTGAGATCCTGGCTGATGAATTAGGTGCAGAGAGAAATGCAGAAGATGGAACAGAAAAGCAGTCCAGGCTGGGAGGTCTTGGGCAGGTGCTGGCCTTCTTCCTTCAGTAGTCGATTTTCTCTGTGGTGGAATTTCTCACATTCTCAGATTAAGGGAAAGGATGACAGAAGAGGTTGAACTGGGCCTGGATGACCCATTAGTGGACCTTCAGGAGAACCGGGCACTATAAGGCTCTCTGATAGATTCAGCCATTCACTCATATTCCTTCTGCTTTTCCTGATGAAGGTTAAAGTTGCAACAGGCTGAGGAGTTCAGTTCAGACTTCTCTATCCCTGATCACAGATTCCAGCTCCTCCTGGAGGATCCCCAGACATGCCTGATGCAGCGCTCCTAGGAGCAGGCCAGTGGGCATCCTTGTAAGGTACTGGGGCAAAAACCCAGCAAATAATACCAGTCAGACAGTCACTTACTCTGTTGAACCTCAAATACACACTTATTCTGTAGAACCACAAATACACACTTATTCTGCAGAATCACACAGAAGACACACTTATTCTGTAGAACCACAAATACACACTTATTCTGTAGAACCACAAATACACACTTATTCTATAGAA
>CM075017.1:12069025-12100509 GCA_037576675.1 Pangasius sanitwongsei | reverse complement strand
CATTGTGGTGGTGTATAGAGCCAAAAATGTTAGAATTGTGTCGATGTCCCAATATTTATGGACCTGACTGTATGTTTGGGACATTCAACAGTATGTGATGTGACACACACTTTAACTGTGGCTGCATACAGTCACACAAGTAGCTCAAATTCTCTGCCTCAAAAGCTCCAGTGCAGGCAAACAAGCTCCTCATCACCAGAGTTAAATCATTCTTTACTTCATGTCTATTACAAATAGTTACAAATAAATAAAACTAGAGAGAAAGCTCTGCTAGTTAGTTAGCCAATACTAGCTAGGACTGGTAAGAGTGTTGTTATGACTACAGTGTGTCTCACATGAGCGACTTATATATAAGCCCAAAATGTGCTCTGCGCAGTGCTTTGTCTATTAAAAACATTTTGTGTGAAAGCACCATAAAGATTTTATGTTAAACCATTTTATGAAGATAACCCCTTGAGGAACCGTTTTTATCTCGGGGTGAAAATGTGACAACACCAATTCCCATACAAGTTAGTATAAGTGAGCTCAGAAGAAACACACAGCTGCTGAAAAAAATCGTCAGACTGGAAAGAAACTTAAAACTGTGAGTGGCAGGTCAGGAATGTCCTCTGTGTAAGGTTTAAGGACGGCCCATAAACCTTTATACACATGGGTGCAATTTTCTTAATTCCTCCATGTAGCTCTCAAATAAAAGTGACTTTTCTCCACTTACCACTGAAATGCCCCTGTCCTTGATTCTTAACCTTGCTAAAATGCAGTTACAGCTTCATTTCTGCTCGTTGTTTTAAAACAGGCTTCCTCTACAGCAGGCTAAATTCCTTCCCTTGTCCAACATTAGAGTTGTCCTGAAGAATCAGCCCTCTAGAGCGTACCAGACATTGACATATCAAATTTCTTTCATTTCTCTTCATGCAGCTCCCGCTAGGCCATTTCTCACCGTTTTTATCCTGACGTATTATGTCTAAGCCTTAACTCGAAACATGTTTGTGAATCAGCGGCTGTCTGTCCAGGCCAGATCACAGCTGAGATGGTGTTATTCTTTTTGATTCCTCTCCAATGTGTACCTGGACTCTCTCACATCGGATTTGGCAAACAGCAAGCTGCAAACACATCAGCTCCACACACACACACACACACACACACACACGGCATTATCTATCTGACTGAAATAGGGCCTTATGAAATCCTACATCCAGACCCTCCTTATACCATCACATGAAACATGGTTTGAATTAATCCACCCCAGGATGCAGGGTTCTGAAAGCTGGGAGAGGAACATGATAAGAGCAGTGGATGTCTTTCGAGGGCCAGCTAATAATCTCTGGCATGTTGAAAGTGAGCACATGAATCAAAAAAACTGAAATGAAAGGACATTCATGATTCACATTTCCCACAATGATGAACCAAAATCAAGGGGTATGGTTATCTTTCATGCTGAGATTTCCAACAGGGAAGAATATGAGTAGGTTATGCAGAGTTTATGTATGGAAACTTTAGTCATAAACAAAATCCAGACACTAAAATATAGGACGAAAAAAAGGGGGGGGGGGGGATACTATTACCACCACGAAGTGTTTTATTCCACTTATACCACAATAAATTTCCAGCAATTTAAATTTTATTTATTAAAGAACTACATGTACTTTTTTATTCATTTATAATTACATTTAATGTTGTGGAATGTCTGCGAACCAAGCTAGTTCCTATTATCACTTAGGTTATAGTAGCTACAAACAGTCATCACCTCACCAGCCTCACTTTTTCACTTTTTTTCACTTTTTCAAATACACGATTTAATCCCTTTATGTGCACCATCTGCTATACAAGTCCCTGTGAATCCGCTGTTGCTGTAGAAACAATAATGTATTAGAATAAGTGCATTAATATGAACATGTGATTTGCAGGTTTGCAGCTGCACTACTGTCAGAGCTGCTGATATAGAAAATTAACAAACACTTTCTGACCAATCAGAATCAAGAATTCAACAGCAATGTGTGTGTGTGTGTGTGTGTGTGTGTGTGGTTTTTTTTTTTTTTTTTCAATCCCTGCACTCAAAAACATGATTTTTAAATAGTGACCTCTTCTTGGATGGCTTATTCTAATGATAGCGATTGGGATTTAGGTCATTGTCATTATCACAGCTCCAATTTCCATTTGTTCATTCATTCTTCAGTGAAAAACTAATGTGACTTCACAAAACAGGCTCAACACCATGAAACATATAAGACTCAGAATCTAAGTCGTGTCAGTCTGGCTAGTAACGGGTTAACACTGCCTACAGTAAAATGCAATACAATGGTACTGTGGCTTCAACCATTCGCATACTAAACAGTATATCAAAACAGTAATGACATCATTGGAGGTACACTAGGAGTTTACCTAGGAGGAGGCAAATAATGCCAGTAAATGTAAACATTCTCAGTTTCAATGTAAGCATTTTGATTATTTCCTCAGACACGTAACTTTATTTAGCTAGCAAGCTATAGTAACAAATTAGTAAAATATGTGAAATTGGTGTGTAACTGTGATGGACATGCCTACTGAAATTTTAAAATTCAGGTTTGTTGATATTGACAAGCAGTCACCCTTTGTTTGAGGCTCTTACTGTCAACTAACTTTAGTTTACATTACGATTTCTAGATATTTAGCTACTCATGTGTTGTATTTAGGCAATATTCTAATGTTAGCCTGTTAAGAGATATCGGGAGAGAAGATTTATATTAGAGTAGGTTAGTGCAGCTAGCTACAACGTCTCATTAGTGATGATTTGACCACATGTGTAGGCCTATATTTATATTGTGAAAGTATGCCATAAAAGAAACGACAGGAAAATTAAGTTATGCTCAAGGTATGGGAACTTGATGCTCATTAAGTAAAAGTTACATGTTCATTTTTCTCTGAAAACCAGTGCACAGAAGTGCATGCTCTTTCGAAATATGCAGGGACAATTATAAGACAACCTTCAAGATCCTGAAGCATGTGTCCAGAAACGTGTGCAAAAACTACACAGGCAGAGGGTGTGAAACCGAGACTAGTTTGAGTGCAGCACAAAGACATATGCCACTTTTACTGTACGTACAACTCTTTCTTAATACAGTATATGAGAGCTGAAACTTGACACAAATGCTTTTTCTGCTCGGTTTGGATGTCAAACTGCCTCTGTGGTTATGTGGCTCAAAGTCCGAGAAGAATAAAACCATGACATGGCAGGACATGAACTGTGCATGTGCATATGTCCTTAAGTGCTACTTCCTTTAGCGTGCAGTGAGTGTGGATTTACTGGCTTAGCTCACACTCGATTATCATTATTAAATATTAAATATGTAACTCCTATAAGACTGACCATGCAAATAAACTGAATAAATGAGGATGGAGTGAGAGGACTAATTTAGTCTGTTTTTGTACAAACTGAAGGTCATTGGAAATGCTATAATCAGGCAAGCGTGACTGTGTCTGGGATTGTCGTATTGTGGTTGGCACGGGAAACTATGCTTTAGCAGACCGTGGATTATATTTAGCAAACAGTACAGTGGTGATGGAATGATAAATGGACTACAGTGAAGTGTAGTTTTATTGGACAGGAAATCACATAAGAAAGGACCAGACATACTCTGCAATTATCCTTGGGGAGAGATCACTCATGGCTTTCAGCAGAGGAAATGGTCGACGCATGATTCGAGCATAACATGCAATATTATTAACAACCAGCTAATGACTGTGCGGACTTTCTCACAACCTAATACATCTACATTACAGATTAGAGTGTATAAATATACATTTATTTGAGGTAACGTTTGTTTCTAGCTCTTTTGATGAAGCAGCTAATATAAAAAAGTTGAAGCTCCGTAGCAAATTTGTTTGGAAACATAACCGGAGTCTTCATTATGAGAAAGGTGATCAATAATGGTTTTATTTTATTGTTTAATATCCTGAACACATTTTGTCATCACCATGGTCAGCTCATTCAGAGAGGTGAAACTCATCACTAATGAGTTACAGAATTAGTTTTCTCAACCAGCAGAGGGCAACCTTAACTCCAAAGAGTCTTTTTTTTTTTTTATAACACATTACTTATTTTGTAGGTTTTATATACAGCAGTGTTAAACATACTGTACACTGATACATCTCACCTAAAAGGCAACACACACTGATGAAATGGAATTTTTTGGGTGAAGATAAATTAAAATGTTTTATTTGTCTAGTAAAGATACATATGGGTTGTTTATCTGACTAGAAAATACATGTGAGTGTTTTATCTACCGGTAAAGATAAATTTGAGTGATATATCTAACTATAAAAAGTGAGTGGTTTATAAAAGTGCTAGATAAATTGAAGTGGTTTATCTAAATGCTAAATAAACTGGAGTGGTTTATCTAACTGGTGAAAATGTTGGAGTGGTTTATCTAACTGATAGTGTTGGGTTCGAGACCACTTGAGGTGAGGCTGGGTCAAGACCAAGACCATAGCCAATGGAGTCTGAGTCAAGACCGACAATGACAGAGACAAGACCAACACCACACATGGCCGAGTCCATGTCAAGACCGAGACCAGGCACTCAAATGTGTTAATTTGATGGTTGTAGTATCTTCCTAACCTAATATGAAATTTCTATTGAATTAACTAAAATAACCCATCTACTTTGGTATTCTGTACAAATAAGTATACAGGACATACACAGGACATGTTATGCATAGCCTATTCTTCTAGCAAACGCTGCAGTGTAATCCTATTTTATATCATTGCTACATAAAGCACACATGGGATGTGGGGTGGTCAGGGAGCATGCATGAGGTAGATAAATGACACAGAGTTTGCTAGATATACAAAGGATTCAAAGCAGTACAGCACATGTAAAGATTTGCAAATCAAAGCACACTTCCTTTGATTTAGGCACACAGCAGGTAAAATGCAATAAATACTAGAATTTGTTTTGGCTCATACAACTTTCTGAGACCAAATCCAGCTGTGCATTACAAGTACCTGTGCTGTATTATTTTAAACATTAGAAGATGAAGCATTTTGAAACATAGTCATTTGAAATTTACAGGTGCTATATAACTCCATATGCAGAGATAGACATTTACATTTAACAGGAATATTGCAAAGTATTTGTTCATGGAAATGATGTTACGGTCTCGGGTGGTGTCGAAAAACTTTCCATAGGCTGAGACCTACGTGAGTAAAATTTCACCTGGGTTTATGACAAGAACAAGACCATTGGTTTGTGTTCTCAAGAGTACAACAACACTACTAATTGGTATATAAAGTTGAGTGGTTTATCTTACTGGAAAATAAGCAGGTCAATATTACAGTATGTGAGTGGTATAGGATATATTTGAGTGCTTTATTTAACTGGTAAGTAAATTTGAGTGGTTTGTATAACTAACAAATAAACTTGAGTGGTTTATCTTACTGGGAAATAGAGTTGCGTGGTTCATCTAGCAGGCCAATATACAGTATTTGAGTGGTATAGGAGATTTTTGAGTGCTTTATTTAGCTGGTAAATAAATTTTAGTGGTTTGTCTAACTGGGAAATAAAATTGAGTGGTTTATCTTCCTGGGAAATAAAGTTGAGTGATTTATCTAGCAGGTCAATATACATAATTTGAGTGGTATAGGAGATATTTGAGTGCTTTATTTAACTGGTAAACAAATTTGAGTGGTTTGTCTAACTAGGAAATAAAGTTGAGTAGTTTATCTTCCTGGGAAATAAAGTTGAGTGGTTTATCTAGCAGGTCAATATACATAATTTGAGTGGTATAGGAGATGTTTGAGTGCTTTATTTAACTGGCAAACAAATTTGAGTGGTTTGTCTAACTAGGAAATAAAGTTGAGTGGTTTATCTAGCAGGTCAATATACAGTATTTGAGTAGTATAGGAGATATTTGAGTGCTTTATTTAACTGGTAAATGAATTCGAGTGCTTTATTTAACTGGTAACTAAATTTGAGTGGTTTGTCCAAGTAGTAAAGATAGCAAAGTTTAACTTTGTTAAAGGAGCTAACTGAAAATCAGTGCAGCAGACAACTGCTAACCTCTCACAGGAATGATAAAAATACAGCATCAACCCGCAAAGTAGCACCAGATTCATGAAGCATATCACAATTATCGAAATATAAACAAATTTAAATATATTTAATAATGTTTCAGGGTGGACTTTTCCTTTAAGGATCACTGGTGTACAGTCTTTGAGGAACAAAATGTACCAGCACAGTATCTTTCCTTCTGACAGTGTATGTATAAATACTTGTAGCATCCTTGGTTAGGTCTCTATGTGTGTATTTCTGCTGTCTTTCAGCTTTAACTGCTTTGCATTAGTAAGAAATATATTCTTTTGGGATACCTGTAATAGCTTTGTAATAATGATTACAAAAGGTGCAAATCTTGGGTCAGATTTTTTAGTTTATCAAACAATTCAAATGATTATGCTAATATTTTGGGGAAAAGATTTTGGTCTTGTAGTTACTTTAGTGATAACATAATAGGCACCAGTGTTTTTCTTTAAAATCTTGCCCTCTTGGCTAGACATACTGCATTTTTCTTTTTAACTTAAAACAAAAACAATAAATCAGCACACATATTAGAGGAATCAAAGCATTCTTCACATTTAAAAAGAAAATGATTAATTCTGGGTCCTTGTATAATTGTGAATTGTACTGAGGTCATAATGTTCCCACCACACTCCATCATTACAGAAATAACTGATATATTACTAAAAACTAAAATGAACAGTATTCGTTAGAGTAGTTAATGTGCTCTGTTTGTTCTGTAATTATGATTTGTTTGTATGGACAAGTCCTGAGGGGGGAAGCAGCGATTTGGCCTGACAGTCACTTGGGACTGTATATGAAAATAAACCTCCATGCAGGATAGGCCTAATTAGTCTGTCGCTCTTGCTCTTTTCATTTTTTGGCCCTGACAGTTGCAGTCACGAGCGTGTGAGTTAAATCGGGTGGCAGGGTCGCAAGAGCCCCGCGGCACTGGCAGAAGATCCATCACTCGAACATTCAATAATGCTCCCTCTATCTCCACTGTCTGTGCTGATAGATGACATTTACAACTCATTAAAATGCACTCATTGTTTACAGGCATCCAGCTCCAAGTGACACAAATAACGCTTAATTCAATGTTTTGTACAGTCTGTATGCAATTCCGGACAGATGGAATATGCAATCGTTGGTTCTTGCTCCAAGATATTGTGTCAGAATTGGCATCACTGCCAGTGTGATATGGTTTGTAGTGGGAAAAAATTCACTTTACACACTTTTACCCTAAATGTAGTCAATCAGCCAAGAATTTTGTGTCTGAAATTTGCTTCTTTAGTTTTGCACTAATATTTACCATGTAGCTGATTGTATAAGGTTACCAGGGCAGCCTTCTTGGTCTGCCAGTAACAGCGTAACAACACTATTTATTGATGTTATCATTTCAATCCCTTGGGCCCCACCTCTCAAGGTTTGAAGAAAGAATTGTACCAGAAATCTGGAAGTAATGCTGATTATAATAAATGATATAAAGTTTACAAAAGAATTTATTTAAAATGAGCTCAACAATTTCCATTACATCACACCTCTAGATCAAAATGGAGGAAGCAAACTTCAGACATCAAACATGTCCTGGCTGGTTGAGTGGATTAAGGAAAAAAAAACTGGATTAAGGAAAAAAAAACTGTATACATTTGATTTTTCAGGAAACTATTTCTTGAAACAATAGGAGCTGTAACAGCATTTAAAATCTTGAGAAGCGCAATGATCCAAGGCTCTAGCTAGCACCCAAAAATGTATTTCAAATTTTCTCCCTGGGGAAAACCTTTCTATGTAGAAGCCTACAATGGTGGGTTTCTGCATCAGAGAGAGTTCCAAATAAAACCCTTTTATGAATGTTAGAACCCATGAGGAACAGTTTTTTTCTAAGTGTATTGTGTTATGTGTAATTACCAAAACTCTAAATCTTAGATCCTCGTGCATTTTGTATCAAGGGAATGTCTGCATCAAGTGTAAAAAAAAAATTAGAGACTCCCTCAGTACAGATTTATTAGGCACACTAATAAATACAAAATTTTTAATAGTTTGTATATATATTTTTTTTAATCCAATTTGGTCACCTTCCAATTCCCACCCACCAGCCAGCTCATCCCTATCATACTGACTGTGGCATCATCAGGATTTGAACTCCTGACAATAGGATGAATGCTTTTCTGGAGCCCCATAGGAACCATTTTTAGTAAAATTCCAGTTTATTCAGAAGCAAAATAACTGACAGTAGTGAGCTGTAGCTCACTATCTTCTACCACTGTAACAAAATTAGAAAATCACAGACCTGGTTAAAATTTATTGACTCCACTTTGAGACCCATGGCTCTGGAGGATCTATGTTGACAGCTTGGTGACCATTTTATGACAGTAGTGGTATTGTTTATAAGGGTATTCCATTCTCAGGAACTAATCCAACTCAACAATCCAAAGAGTATTAAGCTACGTTCACATTACACGCTTACACATAATCCAGATTTTGACATTTGTAACTATGTCACCCATATCTGTCTTTGAGTACAACCATCCCCTAAAACACTCTGTACACACACATCGATATCAGTTTCACATGATTCATATGAATAGCAAAAAAAGTCTTATTTGTGAAACAATCCTTCATAGTAGAAGTAACAAAAAAAACGGCAGATGGCCAGATTGTCAGACTGTGATCCAGACAGGATTCATAGTATTTCTATGGGATAACAAGTGGATTTATCACTTAAAATGCAGTCAAATTTTTGATAAAAGAGGCATGTTGAGTCTTTTGCCTCCTTGAACTTAACGTTAAGGGTCATTGTTTTTCTTTGGCATTGTAGCCATGTTTGTTTGTGGCTGTGGTTTTGCACTTATCAGATATGTATTCAATCTAGAACCACTTACGAAAAAGGCTCAAGTCTGAGTTGAAAATTTTTCAGATTTTTGTGTCCACGCAGTTCTGAAAAGAAAATCAGATTTTAAGGTATAAAATCAGATTTGTGTCACTTCAACATGGTAATGCGAATGTACAGTAGTAGGGTTGTACTGATACACAAAAATTCAAATATCATATGATACAGTGGTGTCTCGAGATGATTCATTTTCGATACAGCAAAAATAAGCATTGTTTGAATGAAAAAAGATATGCATTAGTATGTAACAAAATTAAGCATGCCTAATCATTTTTTGTTTCGCTTTGTTTTGTTTTTGCATTCTCCACTGCTGAATAGAAAATGCCACGGTGATTTCTTTAGCTCATATTTAATCAGAAAGGAAAAGTTGCCTGAATGCAGCAGGGAGTTTGCTATAGGGAGTTTACATGTGTGTGCTCCCTTACAACTTAAAGATTTGGTGCTGACTAAAGCCATTGCTGTTTTCTCGAGCTAGTACACTAGTATCTTAGAGTGGCAGCATGCTAGCCGATTGCTTATGAAAAACAGTGTGCTTGGGAGAAGTGTGTTTTGTTTTTTTTTAACCCCTGATTTGAGCTCTGAAAGGAAGCTACTTTTTCAGAGGAGGGCGTATGGACTTTAAATGGTATTTTATGACATACTTTATTATGTAGCCTGTTGAATGTATTGTTCAATACTCAGACATGTAGTATCCAGAGCCTCGTATTGATTGATATGATATGTCATATTGCTACGACCCTAGAATGTGGCCACTAGATTTCTGTGAAGTTCATGCACAGTAAATTAGAATATCGGCCAAATACAAAATGAATTTAATTAATGTTACAGATTTTGTGGCTATTTAAAAGAGCATCTGTGGCTGATTATCTCCTTCAGAGAGGTGCAAATAGGTCTGACTGGTTTCCTTGGAGGGATGGGGTGTGGGGAGGGGTTAGGTGGGCTTAGGTGAGGGGTTAAGTAGAGGGTGTGGGAGACTCACTAACCCTCATGGTGAAAGGGTCAAATCAGGTCAGGTTTCCACCCTGTAGGTCACAAGTAGGTCCTCATATCACTGTACTGCTGCCAAGCCGAACTCTGTCAATCAGTGATTCAGCTTCAAGATGGATATACGACTGTTTTTAGCTCTGCAACATCCATTTTCTTAAAGATAACTGTGTGTCATAGTGTCAGAAACTCTGAACAAATCAGAACAAATTGTTGGTTATTTTTCCTTTGAGATGCTCATTAGGTCATGTGCAATTGAAGAAGCTAAAATGAGAACCTAGCCAAAACTTACTTTAAATTTAAGTGATCAACCAAGACAGCTACAAAGCTAATATCGCTAACAAGCGAAGTTTATAGCCTCCATTTTAGCAAACAACATGTTGCTCAGTCTCTCAAACAGACTTGCTAATGTTATTTTTGACACTGTTATCGATAAAAACGGACAAAAGGGCAGAGCAAGCACATCCTCAGCACATAGTACTCAGCGCAATACATAGTTTGGTGTCACTCCACATCAGCATCAGACTGAGGTAGAGGGCATTAACTAATGTTTGATGGCAGAGTCGTACATTAGAAGTGATTTGGATGATAATATAGTGCATATTTTATGTGTATTTTCAACTATGGGCTTATTCTGCTTATTTTATGAAATTGTTGTTACATATTAACAAATTACTGACACAAGCCATGTCTCTTAAAGTGAATGTGTAATGTGTTAGGGATGCAGTTTGGTTACGTGTTAGCTAAATAAATAAAAACAGTCAAATAAATAAATAAATAAATAAATAAATAAATAAATAACTGTGAAAAGTTGTGATTAATGTTATGTAATTTAAAATTAAATAAGTAACAAAATTATATCATAAACTTACCATATTCTGTTATTTTTAATTGTCAGTCTTTTGATCATTTTATGATATGAGGTACAGTATGTACAACAGTTTGGGGAAACATCCAGACATTACTGGTTGCATGCATTAATCCTGTGGGGGATGTGACCGTCTGGAATTACTGAATGAATGACATAGATGACATTCTTAGAAGAACACATGTTGTTTTGTTCACATTATTAAATTTCCAAAAAACAACAACAATAAAAAAATTCTACGCAAAAAAACTATGACGATGTATTACATTATACTTCTGTAACATATGTTAAGGCATGTACAAACACTGAATAAAGCTTTAACATCATAACCTTTTATGATGTATTAATCCTCACTGCCTAATTTTTATTATTATTATTTTTTTCTAGATTTGATACCTAGGTTTACAGTCTTATACTGTATATGTGCACCGTTTGTTTACTGCAACATTAAATAAAGGCATAAACGGATAAAAAATGATAGGTCATGAGGTGGTGTTTGAAAACCGCTGTTTCTAATACAACTAACTTATGCCTTGAAAGTCAAACAGCGAACAAATAAAAATACAAAAGCTTTGCAGAATGATAGTTTATAACTTGAAATAAGACAATTCGAAAAAAAGCCCAAATATTTTTGCTGTTAACCGTGAAGCTATGAGTGATTTATATTAATCGTTTTTAATAATCATCTTTCATGGTGCGAGAGCTATCACATATTTTAAACATCTTTACAATCTGAACAGCCTTTAATCTTTAAGACATAACTATTTCTCTATATTTATTTATTTATTTATTATACATTTCTGTAAAGCTGCTTTGTGACAATGCCCATTGTGAAAAGCGCTATATACAAATAAAATAGAATTGAACTGAATTTCTTCAGGTTACCATTTGATTTGTTTTTTTGTTTGTTTGTTTGTTTTTTTCAGTTTGAATTATCCTTCCAAAAATGGCTGACTGAGAAGTCCAGAACAGCAGAAGAGCAGAAGGGAGGAAAATGCAAAAAGCCACTTCGAGGCACTTAATATGCAGCTAACTTAATATGCAGCTAACTTAATATGCAGCTAACTTAATATGCAGTTAGAGCCGAGCAGGGAGGAAAAAAAAAACAACTGCCTGGCTCTAACTGCATATTAAGTTAGCTTTGGTTAAATTTATTACAACTGCATGACCTGGTGGGTCAGGAATGCTGGCCACATAAGTGCAAAGTGTTCATACAATCATTATTCTGTCTCCTGTAAAACAGCCAATTACTGTCAATCTGTCTCAATTTATTTATACCCCAACATGAGAACAAACATGACATTATAGAATAGAGTGAGCGTGTGAGGATATTTATCCTCCCTGATGAGAACAACGGGAACTGGAGAGACTATTAGAGCAACATTCTCATATTTCATCCTAAACTTGCTGGCCACGGATGAAGACTACAGCATGTGAGTGCAGTGACAGGCATTTCATATTGAAGTCCTATAACTTTGCACACAGAAAAGGAAACTCAGAGTTAGTGTCTCTGTAACACTGAGAGAGTGAGAGTAAGGGAATGGGAAACAATAATTCAGCTTTGAGCCTTGGGGTTAAATGACCTGATGGTGAACTTTGCCCCTTTTCTCCCCAGGTGGCAAAAGCTGAGACCGGAGACGTGACAGCTTCCACACTGACATGAAGAGGAAACAGGAGGAGGCGATAAGCTATTAGGTTCTGTGTCTGACATTAAATGCCAGGTCTAAGTTTAAATCTTTAGTCTTTTTTCAATCGGTTGGGCCTCTCAGACCGTTTAACATTCAGAATGTCACTTATACCCCATCGCTGTTGAATTCTGGATTCTGATTGGTCAGAAGGTTTTGATTAATTTTCTACAACAGCAGCTCTGACAGTAGTGCAGCTGCAAATCACAGGTTTATATTAATGCCCTTATTCTAATACATAATGATTTGTGTAGTAACAGTATTCATTCACAGCTCATTCACAAGGCTGATGCTCCAAATAGTGTAAGTCTAATAATAAACAGATTAAAATTGTGCTGTTATTTAACAAAGACAACATGTAATTGTTTATATGGTGAAGTTTTCTGTAAGGAGGCTTTTATTGAACAATTATGGTAGGAGTCCCTAGTGTCAGTGCTTTGTAACAGATAAAGAGATAAAGCAGTTTTCTGATACAGGAATGTCTTCAGCACAAAGAAGTTTACCCTTTCTGGGCTTCATGGTAACATGACAAGTTCTATATTTATTCTATATAATTATTAGCAAATGAATGTGCTATAAGATGAATAAAACACTCGTGGATGTGCTTCAGGGTGGTAACAGTAACTCGACTTCGGTTCGGAAAACATCACACTTAATTATATTCATCACACATAATTATTTTCTAGTAACCACACATCCACAAGTTTTTTTCTTAGTTAATAACGAAGCCTGGATGGATGAACAATTGAAACAAATCAAATGTGAACCATAATATTAACCAAATCTCTTTTAACAAAGCGATAAATTCCACCTTCAGACTGTAGTCCGTGCCCCCTATCAGAGTCTGAATCTGATGCTTTGTTTGACTAAAGCTTTTCTGAGATCCGACTAGGGAAAAAACCAAAGAAAATGCCCCCTTCAACTTGGAACTCCTTTTTGGAAAGTTAGCGTCCTCAACCCTGAGTTCAGCATGTAATTATATATTAACATGGCTGTTCACACTGACAGTAAATAAAGAGTAAATAAACAGTAAATAAAGGTTCCATTTCTTTTATTTGAAATAAGATTATAGTAGCATTTAGATCAGACACATTAGTTGGTTAAATCTATAACACTGACCATACAGTTGAAGTAGAGTTTAGAAGGTACATACATAAGTTAGCACTTATTTCACTAATGTTAGCTCACTGTTGCTAGTTCATGAGCATTTCTTGCTTGGACAGAACAAACTAAAGGCAAGGTTGCATGGAGGCGTACATGCAATTCTGTAAAATGTGTAATTCTGTGCTCTGATTTCCCACATCCGAGTTAAGCTGAATGCAAGCATGAGTCCGACGCTGGCGTGGAGTGCTGTCATGCAGTTAGCTCTGCAATGTTCTTTTGTCCATGTTTATAGAAAAAGTGTGTCATACAGTGTCAAAAAACATCAGTAAGTCTGTTTGAGACATTGAACAACCCCACAAAGCCTTCAAATTCATGTCAAGACAATGTGTGTAATGATTTATCAGCCAATCTGATAATGTGACGGTGTGGCGTGGGATTTTGGTTGTTCCTAGCATTGCACTTTTCAGGACAGATTGATGTTGTCATTTCTTGAATTCTTTAAGTAGTTGTAGCTGCTGTTCCAGCTTAGGGGTTGCAACCCTGAGTGTGTCTATCACCCCTGGGACAACCTTGGCGTTAACCTTCAGTTTCTGCTGTGTCTGAAGTTTCTCATATTCCTTCCTTACTTTCTATGCAAATAGAATACAGATAAATATCTTTCTTTACTAGTCAGGCTTGTCAGATTGATTGTATAAAACCTTCCAGACTGACTAGAAACCATCTCAAACTGTGGGCAAATTACAATTAAAATTAGTAATATCTATCACCTCAAAGTTCTTTGTTTCCAGACCAATAGGATTAAGAATATTCAAATTTCAACCAGATTTGTTAGCAACCTAGCTAACATTAGGCTTCACTATTAATCTATGTAGAATATTATCAAACTAACCAACATTAGTTTCACTGTTGTATTGTTTCCCAGATAGCAGACGACTCCGCATTTCCCCCGGCAGATCCACTTAACGGTCACCTCCGTTTAGCGGATTTGGACCGGCTCCAGTGCAGATTCTGTTCATGAATCAAAACTCCTGTATGGCAAATCCACATAGAAGTTGCAGTCATTTCACTCCTTCAGTGTGACTTCGGGACGGAGTCAGATAACTAATAGTTAGGTTTGCTAGTAAGCAAGCTAATAGGTTAAACAAAATATTGTGTAAACCCACAGTTACAGATGATAGCAATCTGGACTTGTTAGCAAGTTAGCGAACATTATACTTGCTATCATATTGTGTAGCCTATTAGTAAGGACTGCCAGCAATCTAGATAACATTAGGCTAAGTATAATATTGTGTAAAATGACAGCTAAGAAAGCAAGGTAGCTAAAATTAACATAAGCATAATATTGTGTAAACCAGCAGTTAAAGTTAATAGCATGCTAATTAGGCATATGATCGTATTGTTTAAGCTATTAGTTAGGTTTGCCAGTAAAATAGCTAACATTATATAAACCATAATTTTGTGTAAACCAGAGGTTAAAAAACCTGGCTGTCTAACATAAGACTAATCATAAGTAAAGCAGCAGTGATAGCAAGCTAGCTAACATTATACTGACTATTAAACTATGTAAACTATTAGGTTGGCAAGAAGCTAACTAAGCTAGCTAGCTAGGTTAATCATAGTATTGTGGGCTAACCATAGTAGGCCTAATGTGTAAATAAGTAGCTAAATTTTTTAGCAAGGCTAATCATAATATTGTGTAAAGCAACAGTTAAAAATGCTAGCAAGTTAGTTATCATTAGGCTATTTATTTTGCTGTGCAATTATAACCATTAGTCAAGTGGGAACTGTTAATGACTAAATTGGGAGTAGATAATATATATTTTTACTTTTACCTAGGTGAAAATAGTGCTTTTTTAAATTATTATTTCAGTTGATGCCCTACAGATGAGATCTTATTCACATGGAAGTACTATATTTTTCAGAAATTTTGTTTTATTTACCTATAAGATATGACATTATATGAGTTAAGAAGTACATACATGTTCTAAGTATCATTTTACATATGCCATTATTTATAGGTTAACTGTTTGGTCCACTGTATAAAATGAGGACTTTTGTCCACATTTTAGAAAATTGTGACCCCGTATTGTCCTAACGATAGCATAAAGGACTGGAGTTTATCATTAATTAGTGCTGCTAGTCATTTTGTCAGTGCGTCTTTACAGTACATATGAGAGCTCACTTAGAAAACGCCCAGCATTCCAAGCTGACAAACTGGGATGTGATTAACGATGTGCCTGGCCTACTGTGAGGATAAAATCTTGGCTGCGTCGCTTTTTATAAAATGTGGTTTGCATGCTGAGGTTCGCCTCTGCTCAAACCCAAGATAAAGGAGTGTATGAGTCACTAGATAGGACCACAAACTCCACCACATGGGAACCAGAACAGGCCTATTATACCTCCATCAGCCCCAAGCTTTCCCCAGGAATCATTACTGTCCTCAGGCAGGAGGAGGGACTCAAACCCTCCAGGAGTGGACAACTTCCTGGACGTTTTGGATTAATCAATCAGCCCTTTGCTTTGTTAAACTCATTCATCTGAGATAAAGTTAGAAATTTGGAAGATAAATAAATATATAACTGACATATATCAATGTTCTGAATATTACATTACAGATCATGTTACAAGTATGATG
Source organism: Pangasius sanitwongsei (assembly GCA_037576675.1). Classification (NCBI taxonomy): domain Eukaryota; kingdom Metazoa; phylum Chordata; class Actinopteri; order Siluriformes; family Pangasiidae; genus Pangasius; species Pangasius sanitwongsei. The sequence continues at coordinate 12,084,315 of CM075017.1, read as the reverse complement.
TGTTTCCATGGAAACACATGTTGGAAAGATTGGAAGTCTGATAGGTTTAATAATGGTTCTGTGCTGGGATACACCAGCAGCCTTACTTCAAGCTGTGACGCATGTGTTTGGAGCCACAAATGTTGGGATTTGCTACATTTCACTGCATCCAATTGCTCCAATAAAAGGTCTCAATGTATGACACATACAGTGGAGTATGTTTCTATAGGTATGTTGACCAAAAAAGCTTTTCGAGGATAAACCGAAACCATAATCGAAACGCCCAGCATAAACTCTTCCCCAAACAGCACATGACAAAAAATAAGAAAAGCAAATTATACATGAAAAATGAATCAGTCAGAATATGGACTGTAACTAACTTAGCAGAACCAAATGGAAACTATTTAAAAAAAAAAAATATTGAGGTATCATCAAGCAACACTTGCGAATTTAATACAAAATCCTACTTAAGCATGGTAATTGAGTAATCACAGCTCATAAAGCTACCACCTCTGCGTGACAGTCGTCGGATTTATCCTGCGCTTATGTTTCCACGATTAAGCGAGGTGGTGCTTGACATCAGTGTCACTTTAATTATATGAGGATTTTGTCTTTATCTCAGTGTTGTCATGGACAGTTTTCATTATAAATCTTTACCAATCACTAAATAAATCATATTTCTGCTATTTCTGACTGTAGAGGAGTTACAATTTGCCATTTTCGCAGTAAGATAACCTGGTCTAAAAATATCATGGTTTCACAGTATCATGGTATTAATCAACTATTTAAAAAATCTTGTAAAATTGTACAAAAGCATCTTTGCACAATCTTGTTATAGTGTTTCTTATTTTTGAGAATGACTTTTCCATAATACAGTACTGTGCAAAAGTCTTAGGCACATGCAAAGAAATGCTGTAGAGGAAAGATGCCTTCAAAAATAATGAAATTATTCAATGTTTCTACATTAAAAAAATACTATAAAGAGCAGCAAACAGTAATAAATGAAACAAAGTCAATATTTGGTGTGACAATCGATCCTTCGCTTTTTTTTTTTTTTTAAATAGTTGTCTCGGGTACAATTTGTGTGGTTTTGTAAGGAAATGAGCTGTAAGTGTTACTGAGCATCTTGCAGAAGCAGCCACAGTTCTTCTGGAGACTTTGACTGTCACACTTGCTTAAATCCGAGCAGCCTTTATCATGTTTTTTTGTCTAAAAAGTGGTCTCATATAATATGCTGCTTTCTTTACTGACATACAAACATTTTTCTGTAACATTTAATTTTGTGCTGGAAAACTAATGTTTGGTAATCTAAGAAGTTTTTGTACTGAATCAATAATGTAGAAGTCATAAAATAAAAATCTATAACAAAGTTTGTACTAAAAATAATAGGGTGCCTAAGACTTTTGCACAGTACTGTATCTCTTGCATTGTCAGCATTTTTCACATTGCCGTTATAAGCTGAAAGAGAGAGTAGCTGTGAGGAAAGGCTGAGCCAAAAACTAATGCAGCAGTGTGCAGCCCCGCTTAAGGTCTCAGCGTACTTAATATGGAGATAATGTCTGCAAGAGTTGTGCGAAGATGAAACCAACTTCGCAAGCTTATAAGCTAAAATACTCTCTGCTGTTGTATTGGCCATCGTGTGTGAATGCTCCAGTGCTGCAGGTGGCGCTATTAAAATTTCATAACAGTGTCCATGACTACAGGGAGAAGTTTGCAAAGTGCCGACAACAAAAACTATGGTTTCAGAGTTGTTGGACGTACACAAACGAGGAAGAGGAAGAGCTACTTATTTTGTTCCACATCTACAAAGAGAAAAGGGAAAATGAAATAAGATGCAGGCGACATGTGGGAACATTATATAAATTAAGGGTTAGTTTAATATACCAGCAAAACCTATTCGATGCTTGGAATGAGTCAGCTTGGCCATACTGCATTGGTAATGACCAATCACAAGTGTAATGCGTCCATCTGCTCCACAGTTACATATTGTTAGAATGTCTGCTCAGCAATGCCATGTACTTCTGTGTTTCTGATAGCCTTCATGTATGAAAATGTTAGGCCCATGCTTTGGAGAAACAGACAGGGTAGTAACGTAATGTATTTTCAGCAGCCATGTCCCTGCACAGAGAAATTGAGGTGCTTTAGTTTGATTTATGGAGGAAGCTGCAAAATTTTGGGAGAGTCACAGCCAGACACAAAAGGGAAGAGAACCACCGGAGTAAGGAACTTAATCCAGGTGGAAACAAAGAATGGGTAGACAGTAATAAACAGAAATGTATCTTAATCGATATTTTGAAAACGTACAGAGTGCTTTATTCCTTATGCAAACGTACTTAAGGAACATGCGTAAGGAACCTCCAAAAATCTAAAATAATAAAATCTAAATAAAAAAATCCACCACATGTTCGAAAGCTTGACTGGCAGTGTACATGAAAGTTTAATGTGGAAATAGTTTCAAAGTTCAGCTACACAGTCAAGTTTAGATCACTTTATAGATAACAGGAAGTTCCACTGTGTCCTAAACCACATCAGCTTGCCTGTGTGTTATGACTTAACAACTACATGTGTTTTGAGACACAGATTTACACAGATTTCCGGATGTTGAGACACATCCATTATTTGTTCACTACACTAGACTTGACCAATGATGCAAATGTTGGACGCAAAACGTAGCTTGGCTCGACTACATTTGGCGTAAGTGGGAAACTGTAAATTTGATTTTTCGTTGAATAATTTCTTTTATATCGTGCTTTGACCATGGGCTTTGATTGACCATAAAAACCATATGTGACCCTGGCAGTATAGCAGTATAGCAGTTAAACCACATTTGAATGTCCAATTTAATTGTGTTTGGCGTGTGTACATGGTTGACCAAACCACAGGGTGCACCGGTGCTTTATGGTTCTAGTTAGCTGCAGGTAAGTGAATGCACTCGTTTCTACAATGGATCGTTTCACTGTTGACAAACTTACAGTAATGGCACTGAAGCAGGGCTGCTGAGATTCCTTTAAATGTCGGAGTCTTGGGTATAAACCAAATCTGCATTAATTAACTGCATGTGCTTTCTGGAAACGATAAGTCTGACAAAGTTGCAGATTTACAGCAGACTGTGAAATGAAATCCGATTGGAAAGAAAATGCTGATAAACGCCTGCATTCTTCGAAAAGTCGGACTGCGTCTGAGGTAGATTGTATTAGTCCAGCCTGGGAAGAAAATTTGTATTAATTTCCTTCCTTAATCTCATTTCATAGTCTAGTGGATTTAGTGGTTTGTATTGCTACTTCACCAGAGACCCCACAACAGAAAACAAAAAGCAAGGCAGCCCAGCTCTGATTCATATCCTCCTAAAGCTGCACATCCTCCCTTTCATGAGCAACATGTAGCCCAGCATTAATAAAATCAGTCATTTGTTGCTTAGCAACATGTCACCATGCCAGTATGCTGTTTCTTCCCTCTTAATGCTCCTGAGATGCCGGCCGGTGTGGAGCGCTGTGTCTGGCTAAGTGGGGGTGGGAATGAGTAAATTACTGACGCATATGGAGTAGTTTTCTGTGAGAAGCTCTGTTAATAATAATTTTTTTTAAAAAAAACAACTCCGAACTATTTTATTTCAGTGTAATCTGAGTGCCCTGAGCCTCAGTCTGCGTTGTAGATTTGACAGTTTCATTATATATCTCGAGATATAACACGCAATGTGAAACAAATTAATTACTTTGTTGCACAGTGAACTTTAATCAGCTTGACCTGAATACTTCATAAAAAAAATCAAATGTCTGTGCTCTCTTTAAATAAATACGTTGGCAAAAAAAAAAAATAATAATCAAATTTGCACAATGTATTTTTGATGTCTAGAACTCAAAAGTAAATAATGTCTAGGCCATGCTAAATCCTTCATGGAAATATCCGCCTCAAACTCATTCACTTGTTCAGTGAGGTCACACAGATGTTCTGATGTGGTCTTAGACACGGTGAAGCTTCCAGTCATCTATAAAAACATGAACAAATCTCTACCGTATAGCTGAACACTGGAACATTATGAGGACAGCACATCCTGAAGTGTTTTATTCCTCTTATACCACAGCAATTCTATTTTTCATTAATTAAAGTGTAACATTTCATATTTTTGGACAGTCAGAGCCACTTTACAACATAATGTGATTTAGTATCAGCCTGCCCTCTGGACCCCTCCTCCCAAACTTTAAAGCAGGGACTATACAGAAAAAGAACTGGACGTTATTTAAATCATATATAATAATCATCTATTTGTAGTCACAATACTATGTTATGGATATTTACAGAGCTTTACTATGTAATTAAGTACAGTGTCTTGCATAAGTATTTACCTCCCTTGAACATTCCCACATTTTGCTGTGTTACAACCTGAACTTAATCCAGATTATATGACATGAATCTACACAAAAGAGCCTATAGGAATGTAGTTATGCAAAATATTCATAAATAGAAAATGAAAAAGTGATTGGGGGTGGATGTGGATGGTTATACAGTTATAAGAACTGTAAATAGATTTGTCAATATATTTCCAAAGAGATTTTGAGAGAGATAAAGTTCTCTTACTCAAAAGGCAAGAGGTGAAAATTTAAATTTTAATATTTTAGATGTTTTAAAACTTTAGATGCGCACACTAGCCAAGCAACAAAGCGATAGACAACTGTTCATTTTCTATGTCCGTGCCTGACACAGAGCTGCAAATTCAGTGACAGTAGCCCAAATCCAAATGACAGTCTCAAATGATCCTCAATGCTCTGGCGCATGTGATCTGATGTTTCTTTAATTCCCCACTCATGACTTTATTTCCTACCTGAAATTATTTCCCATTCACTCTTTGACATCTAAAATTGAAGAAAAAGAAAAAAAAACTTATAAGCATAGCAAATACATTTAGCTTGGTTTGCTAATCTGTGAATGAATCTAATACAAAGTGAGCATGTAAGATATAAATCAAACAACCAATTTTCACACTTAGTGCATTATTTACTTTGTGTTAAACTAGTTAGCTGTTGAGGCTAAATAAAGATTTAAAACACCAGACAGTGTGACAAATGTATTGGTGACTACACGCCCACAAGAGACAAACTGCAAGCGACATGACGGACTTATCGTCTGCTAATGTGAACATAGGATAATATGTCCGGAAATTAGTCTTTACTTTAGAACATGACGAAATTGAAGTTATAAAGAACTTTATAGGCCAGGAAAGTTGTTTCACTTTTCAGTGACACTGTTTGCTCATGATGTATCACCCCCGCTTTAAGTATATTGACTGATGAAATGGAAACAATATGCCTGCACAGCAGGGAGTTACAGTCGGAACCCAGAATCCTCGGCTCCAGAAGCCTCACACCACTCTTGATTAAGCCACTAATGCCAGTGTCAGTGTCAGTGACAACAGGCTGCCTCCTGGCCCTAATTGATTTTCCAATCCTCCTCCACTCACTGCACTCATACCTACAGTGTGGGATAGGCTATTTTGAGGGATGATATATTATTCATCTAAAAGTCAGTGGCAGAAATGCCACAAAAGAGGGGAATCTGTAGCCGCGCTTCCAAGATGCCGTAATGAGCCGTGCCTGTGACTGAGTCATGCCGTTGGCCCATTAAAAAGCAACACCAGGTTTGCAGTCGTTAAAAAACAGCAGCTGCGTTATCACAGGTCATGACTGATAGAGGACTTGTGGGTTCTGGTTCTCTCCGATACAGGCTAAGCTAATTGTAGAAATGCTCATTAAATCAGATAAAGTAGCTCATAAATCAGACTGAAGGGTTGAACTGTGGTCAGTCAGAGCTGTTTGGCGAGAGTAAATCTCCTCGGGACTTTTTTATTTAATGCCTTAGATCTCATTACATCTTTTTCCTGACTGAGTTCCAGCGGCTGTGATACCGCGTGAGACCTGCCCTTGTGCACAGCTGGTTTCCGTGGGCCTGGATAAAAGGAAAGCGATATATTCTTAAATAATGTCTTGAACGCGAGCACGCAACCCAAATCTCTCCATTCTTATGTGTTAAGGTTTTACAACCTTACTAGTAAACCTTAACATAATCTCAGCACTTATACATTCTGTAGGCTATAATTCATCACATTACCTCATCTTATACCCCTCATAAAATCAACTGACCAGGTAATTAAATGATATTTATATTGGCATATGAAACCCATATTACAAATCCTCAAAATCTGTATCTTGAGGTTGACTTCCTCAAGAACCTTTAGCATAACTAAATGTGTGTTTTAAGCTCATTTAAAAGAACAGTTTGGCAAACCTACTCCAAATGCAGATCCAAGTCATGGTTAGTGTCTGAATTTTGCTGCTTTAGATTTGCTCTAACAAGTGAAGGAAGCACATCTTACATCTAATCAACTTTATTTGTATAGTGGTCTTAAATCAGCATCACAAAGGATTAATAAATAAAACAAGGAGCAATAAAGCTGTAAAAGATAAATGAAATAATAAAAAAAGGAATGCTTGAGTTTGTATTTTCTCTCTGTATGGGACCTTATTGGTTGACGCATCTAACAACACTAACAAAGTCTCAATGGACCTCTGAAGCGGTGGATTGGTGGCAAGCCAAAAAAAAAAAAGGAGTGCTTGAACCGGAAGAAGAAAACAATAAAGTCAAAATCATGTGATAAAAAATAGAAGAGACAAAAGAGTAAAATACATTTCATTTGAATACTATCATATAGGTTACAGGTAGTACTTCAATGTATACATTGGATATAAAAAATCTACACACCCCTGTTAAAATGGCAGGCTTTTGTGAAGTCAACGAATGACACTAAGATAAATCATGTCACATCTTTTCCCACCTTTAATGTGAAATTGCAAACTATACAAGTATACAAATAAAGTGAAAAACAATCAGAAACCTTTTTAGGGAAAAATAGGAAAAATAAAAAACTTACAATAACCTAGTTGCATAAGTGTGCACACCCCTAAACTAATACTCTGTTGAAGCACCTTTTGATTTAATTACACCACTCAGTCTTTTTTGAGTAAAAGTCTATCAGCATGACACATCTTGGCTTGGCAATATTTTCCCACTCTTTCCTGCAAAAATATTCTAGATCCATCAAATTGTGAGGGCATCGATGCCTGTGCACAGCCTGCTTCAGGTCAGCCCACAGATTTTTAGTTAGATTCAGGTCTGGGCTCTGGCTAGGTCATTCAGTAACATTGATGTTCTTTTGGTTAAGCCATTCCTTTATAGATTTGGATGTATGCTTTGGGTTATTGTTGAAAGGTGAAATTCCTTTTTATCTTTAGCTTACTGGCAGACACCTGAAGGTTTTGCACTAAAATCGACTGGTATTTGTAGCTTTTCATGAATCCCTCCACCTTGATAAAAAGCCCCAGTTATGGCTGAAGAAAAGCAGCCCTAAAGCATGATGCTACCACCACCAAGCTGCACCGCGGGGATGGTGTTCTTTTGGTGATGTGCTTTTTTTTGCACCAAACATACCTTTTGGAATTATGTAATTATTATACCTTTTAGAATTGGTCTCATCAGACCATAACATATTTTACCACATGGTTTAGGGTGATTTAAGTCGAGTCAAGTCAAGTGGCTTTATTGTCATTTCAACCATATACAGCTAGGACAGTACACAGTAAAACGAAACAACGTTCCTCCAGGACCATGGTGCTACATAAAACAACACAGAACTACAAGAGACTACACTTTACTGCATAAAGTGCACTTGCAAACATATGCAAACAGCACAAGACAGTACAGTAGCTACTAAAACAGAACAATAGGCACAGTAAGGCACCGAGCAGTACACAGATCTATTATGAAAGTGTCAGCCTCTGGTATGAAAGTGTCAGCAGTGTCAGTCTAACCCTAGGTTCTCCGCCAGGTGAACACCAAGGAATTTGGTGCTCTTGATGATCTCTACAGAGGAGCCATAAATGTTCAGTGGAGAGTGGTCACTCCGTGCTCTCCTGAAGTCAACAACCATCTCTTTAGTTTTGTCCACATTCAGAGACAGGTTGTTGAGCTTGGATGTTTTTTGTAAGAAAGGGCTTCCATCTAGCCACCCTACCCCATAGCCCAGACAGGTGAAGAATATGAGAGATCGTTGTCACATGCAGAGAGTAATCGGTACTTGTCAGATATTCCTGCAGCTCCTTTAATGTTGCCGCAGGCCTCATGGCAGCCTCCCTGGTAAGTTTTTGTTTTGTCCTTTTGTAAATTTTGGAGGGACGTCCTGTTCTTGGTGATGTCAGTGTGGTGCTCCTTTTTCTCTATTTGTTGAGGATGGCCTTTACAGTGTTCCATGGTACATCTAGTGTTTTGAAAAATTCTTTTATACCCCTCTCCTGATCGATACCTTTCAACAAGATACCATGTATGCTTTGTCCTCTCTTTGCAGCCCATGGCTTCAGCAGTCGGATGAAACCATGAAGATGTCAAGAAGGTCCTACAGAAACAGCTGGTCTTTATTTGGGGTTAATCAGAATAATTTCATTGATGACAGCTATATGATAATTACTTTTGAACATAAGATTCAATGTGATGGGTTCATTCTGAACACAGCCCCATCCCCAATTATAAAAGGGTGTGCACAGTTATGCAACCAAGTTATTAACTTTTTTATTTTTCCTATTATTCCCTAAAATGTTTCTGATTGCTTTTCACTTAATTTTTATACATTGTAATTTGACATTAAGACATGATTTATCTTGGTTTCATTTTTTTTTACGTCACAAAAACCTGCCATTTTAACAGACCTATTATGAAAGTGTCAGCCTCTGGTATGAAAGTGTCAGCAGTGTCAGTCTCATGTGTAGACTTTATATATATCCATTGGAGGTGTAACTTTATTTGGAAAAGTGCTGGGGAAAGGAATGATGATAAGGCAAAAATGAACTAAATATCCTGTGCAATGAAAAGAATGACAGTTACTTCTCTGTGGGGTACAATGTACATATTTGGTCCTGTGTTGGTCGTAGTAGTGTAAACCATTATGTAGCAGCAGAACGTTCAGAGAAATTGGTAGTGTTTACTGGACTTACCTGTACTTTACATGACAATCAAATGCTGGCAGCTTGAGTCTAAGGGCCTGAATGATACCATGAAAAAAGCAATTCTGGTATTCCAAGATGGCAACCCTCGTTTTCTTTGTTAGGAATAAAACACAATGGAGCATGCTGATATAGGAAATTAATCAACAGAGCTGTGGTGTGAATAGGCCTGCTGAGGTGAAGGTAATGTTAGCACCCTAGAATGGATTATGTTCATTTTATTCCTCTTATACCACAGCAGTTTGCACATGATTATAATTTTTTTATTTATTAAAAACATCACTTTTTTTTTTGTGCAACGTCTGCAAGATAAACAACTGTTCCTCCACCAGCCTCTCTTTTTTTTCTGTCTTGAAGTTAATAAGACAAAAAAACACAGCTTGTCATGTTATTATGAAAGTGATGTACTGAAGTTACTTACTGACTGTTACAAAGTGCTGACACTGGAGACTCCTTTTTTTATCAATGTTACATAAACATTTCCTTACAGAACACTTCAGCATATCAATTATTATACTTTTATAAGTTAAATAACCAAAAAAATGAATCCATTTATTATTACCCTTAGATTATGTGGTGAGTACTCTTTACAAGTACCTGTGAATAAGCTGTTACTATAGAAATGATAATGTATTAGAACAAGCGCATAATATCAAACTGTGATCTGCCGCTGCACTGCTGTCAGAGATTAATCAACGCCTTTTGACCAATCAGATTCGAGAGTCCAACAGAACTGTGGTGTAAATGTTTATAGATGGCAGGAAGTTCCCGTGTCCTAAAGCACATCAGCAAACCGGTGTGACGCCACAGTTTGAACAGGATGTGGTTTAAGGTGGATATTTATACAGAAGATTCCATGCAAAACATAATGTATGGGGATGAATGGATACATTTCATTTTTGTCCAGACTGTACCTTTAAGGGCTGAAGTGCTCACTGATGAATTGAGCTTATTGTCAGAAGTGAAATGCTGCCTTTATTCACTCTCCCCTGACTCTTGTACATGAACCATTGCCCATCTGAAGGTCACGCTCCGTCAGAACAGCACTCTTGGAATAGCACGGAAACACATTAGATGCCTCATTTGGAGCACATGTTTCAGGGAGGAAGCCAAAAGCTGATGGCCAAACAATAGGAAGTTGGCTCGTTGAATATGTGACGTGATTAATAACTCACTTACATTTCCTATGTGCATGCAACAAATAGTGCTGCCTCCATTACCGGGATTAACTGCTGACTAATTGATATTTCACCAAGGAATAAATCTCAGGTTTGTGTCCTCTGTCCTCGAGATACTAATTGAATTTGAATGAGGATTCCTACAGGATACAGTTTACAACTCAGGCTTGAAGAGTGTCGATGTGGATGTATGAGTCGTCTATGTAATGTAAAACTTCGAAGGTTCCTGATGAACGTTAAATATTCGCACCCTGTGCTTGAGGAGAAAGAGAGCTTTGTATGTGTATGTGTGCGTGCGTGAGTGAGTGATCGGCTGAAAGTGAGAGTGATCGACTCCCAGTGAGCTGCAGCTTCTAAATGAGAGACAGCAGGGTCATTCCTCTTTTTCACACCTCCTGTCTTCTTGGCAGACAGCACATCCCTGAGACAATATGCAACGCTGATACATGCTGTTATTTGAGCGTATGCCTAATTACAAGCTGACAAGACTGGAGCCAAGAGAAATACGCGTCTCAGAAATATGCATCTCCGTGAGTTTAGATCAGCTTGTCCAGACGCCATATGGAAAAATCGAGACTGAGGAAGCTACTTGAGCCGTGTGTTTAAATGCAGCTCTAGGAGGAGAGGGATAAAATACCTCAGACAGAACTGTTTACATTCACACTGTTTCTTAATGTCTGATTTTTGGGCTTTTAGGGACTCAGCCTGTCTCGCAGTGACAATAAGTTTAAAGTAAATGGGCCTTCTTTATAAGTGCACTGTGAGGCCTTCTGTACACACTCACTCACTCACTTTCAGTAACCACTTTATCATGATCAGATTCACAGTAGATCCAGTGCTTATTCCAGGAACACTGGGTGTGAGGCGGGAATACACCCATGAGGGGACACCAGCCCAATACAGAGGACCATGTGTATGTATATATATATATATATATATATATATATATATATATATATATCTATATATATATATATGTATATATGTTATTAGAGCAGCCAATCCATCTACCGGTATATTTTTGGGAGGTGGGTGGAAACAAGTGTACCCAGAGGAAAAATGTGAAGCTCCAGTCAGGCAGTAAACTGAGCTTAGGATTGAACCAGGGACCCTGGAGCTGAGAGAGTGACATCCATACAAATACAAATAAATACAGCTTTATGTGAAAAGAAAAAGTAGTATCATTTACAGTAGCCTTGAACTCAGAAGCACGTTAAATGCAACACAGAATGAATTTTTTTTTTAATTAAAATTTCATTTTTTATTTAAAAAAACTCATTTTTCAACATCGAAGCTAAGAAAAACATGCATTTAAACATTCAAAAAATGTGTTCAAATCTTGATCTCAGGCAACAATACCTCATTTTTTAACAAGGTTATTTTGCTGCATTTTTCTCTTAAATGAGTAACAGGGTTGAGGAGTTTTATTTTTTTTTTTTAAAGCACAGAATTAACAAATGCACAAAATGTGGTTAACTAACATCCATGCTAATGGCACAAGGACATTAAGAACATTCTAATGATTTGCATAAAATCATTTAAATTAATAATTTACTTGCAATTTATAAATTGGGTAACAGCATGAGATGTTAAATAGATTCACACATAAATGGTAAAATACCATGATTTTTGAAGCATTATATTTCAGTGTAAAGCAAAAAAAATACTGTTTGCTAAGTGCTGTAGATTTTGTAGATTTTATAAATGTTTTAAGTGATTCCTCTGAAATGTGCACAAAGGTTGTTGTTGTGAAGGACACTTTACCTGTGTTTTCTTTACATGCATCTTAGCAAAGGTAATATCCGTGGAACACAAATGGCACCTCAATTGTGGAATCACCCAAAAGAGATTTCTCTAAATAAAACAGATTCAGTTGCATAATGAGCTCAGTTACTGATGTAATAAAATAAGCTCCACAGCTTTGGAACAATCACATCCAGGTTACGGATTGATCTGAAACCTGGAAACTCTGGAGTAAGCTAGCAGGTCACGATAATCAGAATTGTAATGTTATATTTTTCATAGGTTTGGCTTTAGGTTTCTATCACTGAGAAAATGACGACAATTCATGAAATCCCACTCGTGTAATTGCAAGGCAGTTTGCTAATAGTTAGGCAGCTGGCTAGCTAAGTTAGCTGACATTATTGATATTGAGATGGAGGTAGGATGTTCTCATGTACAGAGATACCAACATTGCTACCAGGCAAAAGTCTGGTGTGTCACTACTTAATAATAAGCAGCAAACTTTAATTTCTTACTGACCCATGAGACCACAGTCCCGCCTTCTTGGTTTCCATTAACGCAAAACAGAGGCTTGTCAAATTCACAGGTCAAAATTCACATACAGAATGTCGATAAAGTGAAAGTAATCATGAGTTTCATGTTCTGTGTCCTTTCCCCTTCAGTGAACTGGCTTTTCTTCTTAGCTGAGCAAGCAAAAAAGTGTCGTTTTCAGGTATCTCCCATATCACCATAATGCTAAAATCCTAAATGTTGGCACATCTAAATGTATGTAAGCTAATTTATCAGTTTATAGGGCATTACGAAAAAACATTATAAACAATTCATCACTCTACATAGATTATTTTTAATCCTTTGACATGTGCAGAGGGATGTAAATCTATGAGATACTTTCTCTTTGCTGTGAAGTGAGGACAGGAGAACAATAGTGAGGACAGGAGAACATTATCAATAGTTTACATGTAAAAACATTTCAGGTTTTAACCTCGGGATTAACTTATAGTTAGCTTAACTAGCAAAGTTTTCACTAAAGGATAATAAATCATTCATATATAAAAATGCATATTAAAATGAGACTAACACCAAAATGACCTTTCCAAGTGAGAAAAATAGGACCCTGGAAATGTGATGCCGAATAAAACTAGCAAGTTAGTTAGACTGCTAGCCTACTAATGTGACATAGTATAAATATTAAGATGTTCCCTAAGATTATAAATCCAAGTCAACTCTGGACGCTAGTCTAACACTGGTTATTATACCAAGTTCGTTCTTTTTTGAAACAGTCAACAGACCTTATTGTAGTCTTTACGGTGCCATTTCTGAAAAAAATACATAATGGAAAAAAAAGGATGGAAGTTTTACAATAGAGATGATTTTTGGATCCTCTTGAAAAAAAAAAAACCTCACACTGAGCCCTGCATGTCTGAAACCACATCCTTATTGCATCTGGCTGCTTGGTCAACACCAAACCGTAAACCACACTGGCTCAAGTCATCAGCTTTCCCGTCCACACATAATTATACATGCATGCATTTATCTTGCCAGCACAGACTTGATAACTGCTTTAAAGCATCCATGAAATTGGCAGCAATTCTGTTTGGGGTTAAATGTGTCAGGTTCTTGTAGCACGGCTTTCAATATTACAGTACACAGAAAATAAGGCAAGAAACTTTGACATTGCAAACTACATAATATTCATTAGTCCTTTAGGGAAATTTTCATTTTCTTCTTTAGGATTTTGTAGCGACCAAAGTCTTTTTCATTTTTTCCAGTCTAAAATATGTTGTTTATGCATTTCTTTTAACCACAAAGAAGCTGCTTTAGATGCTCCACGGTTATTCACGGTCATAGTAGCCACATAAAAATTCTCTAAGAGTCTCTCTGACCCTAATGGAAATTGGAAAATACAGCAAATGAACAATTGAAGCTCAAGGCCTCTTTCTAATTAACTAACAAGCGTATAAACCCACAAAAGTACCTCAATGTCCAAGTGATTTCAGAGAGACGGTTCTCAGATGAAATCTGAGTACAAATTGTACTGACTCACTACAAAACAACAATCTGGCCTTAAATGAAGGATTCAATGAAAATCAAATACATATTTTTCCACTTATTCAAGACATGTTTGGTGAATGACAGAGAAGTCTAGAATTATTTGCTTCAAACCACATCCAGTTCTTCCCTGATGTCACACAGACATGCAGAAGTGCTAAAGCACTTAGGACACAGTGGCGGTCATTCAGCAAAGTTGCTTAGAAATATGCGATGAATCAAGAATGGAATGATCTACGAACGAATCGGGGTATAGTTTATGAAACGTGGACGAATCGACTCCTTTAAGCCTCTTGAGACTTTTTGTTTTAGGTGACTGTTCTTGTGTTTCTGAAGAACCATTTTTGTGCACAAGACAAATGAAAGTCAGTATGCCATATTCTGTAATGCCATTAATCACTCACAGGTCAGCCGTAATCTAAAAGACTTTAGTGAATCATCTGAGTTGCTTGGCAGAGCATAACAATTAAGAGCAAATTCAAGTTAAGGCATGTGTTTGACTCATCCATGTGTTACTGAATCAACATGGTGTATATGTTATGTTGTATTGTGGAAGTTATCAGGATAAATAAAATTAAATCTTCTTTAAATACTAGCTTAATGAAATTTAAGTGCAGATACAGGGAGCACACTAAAATTAATATGGTATTACTCATTGTAGGCAATTTTTCAGCTTAATTATGCAGACCTTGCTGTTTGTACATATATTTTACAATTATATAATGCAATTCATTGAACAATTCAAGCGTTGAATAGGCACACTGTAAAAACCGGCTGTAAATTTTACAGTATTTTATTGGCAGTAGGGTTTTTACAGTTTACAGTAAACAACTGCAAAACGTGTTAAAATAAAGTACCATAATATCTTACATAGTATAAAAATAACACATAATTCAGTACATTTGCTCATTTGGCTGATGCTTTAAAAAAAAAAAAAAACTTACAACTGATGAAGGATATAACTGAGTTGAAGGTTAAGAGTCTTGCTCAGGGACCCAACCATGGCAGCTTGCCAGTGCTGCGATAATGAACTCATGATTTTCTGATCTATAACTCAAAGCCTTAACCACTAAGCCACCACAACTAGCTAAACTAGCTTGCACTGATTCAATGCAGTCTGGTAGTGTGATGTAATTCAGTGGTGGAGGTGGTTGCATCAGTGAAAGCTAGTTGAGCAAATGCACTGGATTATACACTGCCCGGCCAAAAGAAAAGTCGCAGTTTAGATTTTAATAGGCAAATACATAAGAGTCTACGAATGGATCATTATTAGAGTGATTATAATGTTTCTAGCATG
>CM075017.1:12017118-12067647 GCA_037576675.1 Pangasius sanitwongsei | reverse complement strand
AGAGGATTTATGCTGATATTGCCCAAAAACCCTATTTTGTTCAGGCGTTTCCAAACTTTTGGAGGGCAGTGTATATTTATGGAAAAGATTTGGGTGACATAGACTTCCATTACTGCCGTTAGAGTTACATTAGCCTTGTAACTCCAGTGCAAAACTGAAGAAGCAAACATCAGATACAGAACAAGTCTCATCTGATCGACTACATTAGTGGTAAGTGTGAAAAAAGTGTTAGATTTAGTCCTGAGTCCGTATGGCGACAGTATAATAAAAATAGCACTTATGCCTCACACAATGGAGTCAGCCAGAGGTACTCAGCCGGTAAAGATTTTAAAAAGCTTCATAAAAGGCTGTTATGGCGCTAATTAAATCCTGCCATGACATTTGCAGTTGATAAAGTGGTATGTTTAATGTGATCATTATTCCATGTGGGACTAAGATACCATTATATTCATCCACCCAAAAGAGTCTGAGGAACATATAGTACCTTTCAATATAAAAAGAAAAAGAGAAGTTGACTTCTGCCCAGAAAGCACACAGATGCTGTCCTTACTGCTGTGAATAATGCACTGTTCTGTCAGTATGGTTATTGCAAGGTGTAATCTGTGCTTAGTGCTGTAATTGAGCTGTCCTGTCTGTGAACTGTGGCCTAGCGGGATGTGAGTGTGATCAGCCAGGTGCTCCTGAGAGATTGTGTCCAACTGGGCCACATGCCAAACAGACTCAGAGCTGTTTCCTCTAGCCCCCCATCCCCAGCTTCTCTCGTCATTGACAGAATGAATGTTTTTACAGTTAATACATTGTTTATGTTTTCAGAAAGAAAATCATGCCCATTGAACGGATAGTGAAGACACAGAGTGTCTCAGCAGTAAAAAGGCAGTAAGATTTCTCATTTTAAAAAATTGTCCGGGCAAAAATAAAATGTACACTATATTCTCATAATCTGAAATGTTTGTTTCGTTAGATTTGCACTGGATCTACAAAGCTAAAACTAAAGGTGGAAGCTTATAGCTAGCCATAATCATTACATCCTGAACTCAAGTATTAAATATTAAATAAAATATTAAAAATGGGAACCAGTGACAATTTACATTAAGGTTCCCTTGAATAACAATATTTACCGCATAATAATGTTAACATTAATAATGTTAACAACTAAGTAATAAAACACACTGTGTTGTGCTGTTCTAGTAAAATAATCGTCAGTAGGGTGGTGTGATGAAATGGAGTTACCATTACCACCCTGAATTGGAGTATTTTCTTGTAACAGCATGTCCCAAAGCATTTTATTCCTTTTAAACCACAACAGTTTATGACCAATTATTTTCCAATTATTTTCCAAAATACAAACTTGTACATATATGCTGCTCACATATTATTGTAGCCCAGTTTGTGCTGATTGCAGTGTAATCAGACTTTACCCATTTATATTTTTATAAGCAAATGAAAAATGCATAAATGTCAGGGCATGTCAAAACTTCTCCAGGGCCCCGAAACACCCTCAGACCCCAGAGGGTTAAAGAACAATAAATACATTTTGTGCATTTAATGTTGTGGAACATCTTTGAAACAAGTTAAATACTGTCATCTTTTATAATATAATAACCAGAAACAGTCAGTCCCTCACTGGCCAAACTCACCATCCTGAAGAAATTATGTACATTATGGTTTTGGTCTCACTCTTCCTTTACACAGAAAAAAATATATTAGCAATGAACTGATTCTGTTTTTGAATCCAGATTAAAAATGTATTAGTTTAACATTGCCGCCTCACAGGTCTCTGGTTCAATCCTGAGCTCAGGTTACTGTCTGTTCACATGGGTTTCCTCTGGGTTCTCTGGTTTCCTTCCACCTCTCAAAAAAGGCATGCAAATAGACAGATTGGCTACACTAAGTTGTCTCTAACTGTGAATGTGTGTGCATGGTGCCCTGAGATGGACTGGTATCCCCTCCAAGGTGAATTCTCCCCCCTTGTGCCCACTGTCCCAGGATTGACTCCAGACCCACCACAACCCTGACCAGAATAAAGTGGCTACTGAAGATGGGTGGATTGTCTTTAATTATAACATTTAAAAATGCTATATAAATTAACATTAATTTTAATAACTCTGTTCACAATATTTTTTGCTTATGATGTCTATTCACAAATCTCATTGTCTGATATATGGTGTCTGAGCACAAATCTCATTGTCTGATAAGGTGTCTGAGCACAACTCTCATGATTTTAAAATAATAGATTCCAAAAAAATTAGTGACTGTTAATTGTTTCAGTAACTTCTGAGACACCTTATAGACATATGGCCCCTTTTTATATATAAACTTAATGCAAAACAGTAAATGCATTTTGGTACATTTTTGCTGTTGTTTTTGCATGTGGGTCAATGTCTCATTTGCCCATTTAAGGTGAACACAGTCATACTGCGCACAGTTTGTTCTCTGGCCGTGGAAATATCAGCCAGCCTCAGGCTTTCCTTGGTTGAAAAGAGAAATGATTCCTCTCTGCTATAGCGCCGGAGTATTTTTAGATCGCTGAATAGAGTTGCAGATGGGCCGCATAAAAACTGAATAGTGTTCCATTTCTGAAACAAGTCCTGAATTTGGCCTTTTGAGGCATTTGGCAGGCTTTTAGCAGCAGCTGAGAAACATCATACTCCCCATGCTTACAATATGATCACTTTATTTTCACCAGGTCGAAGGACTAGCGGTTGCAAAAAAGAAAAATTAAAAGATATCATCTGCTGAATATATCGACTGCTTTTAATTCCCTCTTTCTTCATCCATTTTCGAACAGCTCAGGTTGCCTCATGACCAAGCTATAAAAGCTATAAAAGTTTACTATAAGGACATCAATATGAGCAAGTTCAAAGTTATAACTGGATTTTTCCATTGACACATCAGGGTTCATTTACATTCTGCATTGCATATACTCAAGATAAATATTGATTAATGTTCAGTATTTAAAGTCCCTGGCCATTTCAAATGTTCAAAACCCTTTGTGAAACTAAAGATGGTAACACTTTA
The DNA here is from genome assembly GCA_037576675.1 of Pangasius sanitwongsei. Classification (NCBI taxonomy): domain Eukaryota; kingdom Metazoa; phylum Chordata; class Actinopteri; order Siluriformes; family Pangasiidae; genus Pangasius; species Pangasius sanitwongsei. The sequence goes on along the minus strand of CM075017.1, from coordinate 12,064,629 downwards.
CAATACTGTTCAACAACTCATAGGTAACTATGAAGGAACTAAGTAGGACTGAATGAGTAGTTCTTCATTAACACACATCTTATTCCTATTAACTATTAATAACTGCTAGTTAATTACTCAGTAAGTATGCTAGTAGGAATTCATTATTAACTTGGCTGTAATTACTGAGTCCTAAGCAGTTTATTATTGATTCTTTCATTTCTCCTGCAGAACTACTTGCTAACTATGGCTACTTTACTGATGAATTGCTGATCACATCGACATTAATTCCTAATAGCTCTCGAAGTTCCCAGTTCTCGACGTTGATGTGTTGGAAGCAGGAAAAAATGGGCAAGCGTAAGGATCTGAGTGACTTTGACAAGGGCCAGATTGTGATGGCACACCTTGTGGAGTCCATGCCTCGATGGCTCAAAGCTGTTTTGGCAGCACAAGGGGGACCTACTCAATATTAAGCAGGTGCTTTTTATATTATGGCTGAATGGTGTAGACCTCAACCTATTCCAGTATCTCAGTGTCTAAAATGTAAATGGGTTTCCTCAGAGGAGCACAGAGTTGGTCTGTTGTTTATATTTAGCCAGGCAAGGGCTAAAGAAAGAAATGTACAACAATAACCAACAAGAGTACAAGGCTGTCACATAAAAGTGAGCAACAAATCCCCTCCATTAACAATATACTTTCAAAAGCGTAAATATTTTACATTTACATTTATGGCATTTGGCAGACGCCCTTATCCAGAGTGACTTACAGAAGTACTTGGAAGCCTCTATCAATAAATACATCCTGATACTAATTCACTAGGTCACAGACTAAGAATGCTAGCAATGTGAGAGGAAAAGGACAGTTGATTGTCCATGGTTACACCAAGGTTGAGTGAAGTCACCGAAGGTGAGATCTGAGAGTTGTCCAGGGAGATCACAAGATCCTGACATGGGGATGAATCACCAGGGATGAACAACAGTTCAGTTTTGCTGGATTAAGTTTCAGCTGATGAGCTGCCATCCATGATGAGGTGTCTGCCAGTCATGCTGAGATCTGAGCGGAAACGTGAGTGTCTGAGGAAGGGAAGATGATGAGTTGAGTGTTATCCACATAGCAGTGGTGTGAAAACCCACGCGAGGATATGACCTCACCAAGAGATCGAGTATAGAGGGAGAACAGAAAAGGACCAAGTACTGAGCCTTGTGGGACACCAGTGGAGAGCCTGCGTGGAGCAGATGTGGATCCCCTCCACGTCACCTGATATGACCGACCCTCCAGGGTTTTACTTTTAAATAACATTACTTTTTATATATAAAAAAAAATACTACCACTTCAGTAATTGCTAAGGATTTACCATGTGTAATACTGTTCCACATGATCATTAACTACTGAAGAGCAACACAGTAACACTTCATTCATTAGTAATGAGTTTCAAGTGTTTCATTTTACAATACAAAAAACATTCTTTCTTTTGCAGTTGGTGGTAAATTCACCACAGAAACCATAGATAACTGTAAGAAGCTAATTATAAAAAATCATTGATCAGACCTTAAGAAGATTATTAGAGAAGTTGCTAGAAGCCAGTGGAACTTGGGGTTCTGGTTCATTGTCCAGTAGTAGAATACCATCATTATCGCAGTGCAAAACAATACCTTTGTTAAATTTAGCATAATAATGTTAAGATAAAACTGATTAGATATTCAATTAACCATCTCATATTGGCTGTAATAAACCCACTGACAATAAGGCTTAATAACAAAGGTTTTTAAATTTTGTGAACAGTAATAATACGAAAAATCTAGACTACAACCAGCATTAACATTTCAACTGGTTATAGAGGAAAATGAGAAAAATGAGACAAACAAAAAACAACATTGTAGGGTTGTTATTAATGCACTAATGCTATTAATGTACTATAATGTACTATATATCACTCCGTATAATCAAAAAAGTTTTTTTTGTTGAGTGTTAAACATTTTTCTAGTCATATGTGTAACCAATCAACAATGAGCACTGCTGGTATCACCACCCAGTAACCATAGTGAGCAGATATCGAAAATTGATGGAAACTGATGGTTTCTACTTTTTTTTAGCAGTTCTACTTTTCTGTTAACACTGTAACTCTTAGAGATTATTTTTTTATAACACCAAGTTCCCAAGTGTTTCATTTATCTTATACCACAGCAATTTGCCAATGTCTACAAGTTAGTTCTTGTTATCACTCACATGATAGCAACTAAAAACTTGTTCCCTCACAAGGCTCTTTTTTCTCTGTATTGAAGTTAATAACAGAAAAACTGCAACTTATCATGTTATCAAGGACCCACAAAGTGTAAACTCCTTTCCAGTGTCAGAAAACGTAAAATTACAGCTCTACCTCTGACTGCTGCAAAGCGCTGACACTGGAGACTCCTTCCTGAAATGTTAAATAAACCTTCCCTCTCAGAAAATCTCACCACATGAAATTATACTATAAATTCTGCGTTGTTTTAAATCAGTTTATGTGTCCGCTATACAAATCCCTGTGAATGAGTTGTTACTATACAAACAATAACATATTGCAAGTGCACTAATATATATAACCTGTGATTTGCAGTTGCTGTTATAGAATTAACATCTTCTGACTAATCAGAATCCAGAATTCAACAGTGCTGTGGTAAGATTCTGATTAAAATCAGTATAAATAGGACCTGTGGTCTTAGACCATTTGATAACTGCTAATCCTGTAAGCATTTGTTCAGTATATACGATTTTTTTTTGTCTTCTGCTGCGGAAAAATTTGTTCACATGACTTGAAATAAACAAGAATCTCTGCCACAGGGACTGTGTTTTACGGCATATGTTTACTCAGTAGGTTGCTCAACTTTTTTGAATAGTTTTTCACTTCACACCTCATAAAGACCTTTGAGATGCTAGTCCTGAAACAGTTTCCACCCATGATGACAGACCATCTGGACCCCCTGTAGTTTACCTACCAGGCACACACAGGTGTAGATGAAGCTCTGATCCATATGTTTCACACAGCTGACACATATTTGGACAAACCTGGTGCCACGGTTCAGGATTAACTTCTTTGATTTCTCCACACCTGACTCTGAGTGGTGGAATGCTCAAGGCAATACATCTTGATATGTTCCCACTGTCTCCTGAATCTGTCTAACTTCAGCAGAAATGAGTGTAAAAAAATTTTTTTTACACTCTATACATCTGCCTTCTGGTACAAAACAGGCTCATGTCAGCTTCTACTGGTGTAGTGACAGGACGGATGGATGCGGGAGGCTTGCTGGAGGGCTTTGTCTAGTGATGCCTTGAAAACCATATGCAGTGTTACATCAGCAAGACGAGACATCTGGCGATGGACTTCTGACGTGTTCGGGGGAAACTAGATGATCCTAGTGGAAGATGTGGTGCAGACAGGACTGGACTGACAACACTGACCCACTGCCTAAACAGAATCCACTTCATCAATGCTGCTTATCAGACCTACTAGTAGACCTAATAACCATCCTATACTCTAGACTTTCAAGGTCATCCACTGCTTCTCTGAGTAGCTGAAACTACTTTGGGCATTTTGCTAATTAATTTTCAAATCATTACCATACTGATGACAGCCAACTACACCTATCAGCTCCTGCTGCCTCCTAATTCTATATTCATGATTATTCAAACTCCAAACCTCCTACTTTCCACCTCAGAGTGCTTACATGACCTCAACATTAAGGTCAGCCGTGAATAGTTGTCTAGTGTTTCATTTATTTTAAAACTGGATGTAAGATGGGAGGCACAGTGGCTTATTGAGTAGCATTGCTGCCACATAGCGCCAGGGTCCCTGATTTGATGTTGAGCTTGAGTTACTGTCTGTGAGGAGTTTCACATGTTCTCTCCATGTCCGTGTTGGTTTCCACCAGGCTCTTTTATTTTCTCCCAAAAACATGCAGTGATGTGGAGTGGCTACATTAAATTGCCCATAAGTGCGAACATATGTACACAGTGCCCTGTGATGGACTGGCATCCCATCCAAGGTGTATTCCTGCCTTGTGCCTAGTGTTCCCAGGATAAGTTCCCTATATTTAATTTCTCTACCCTGACAAGGATAATGCACTTACTGAAATTGAATGAATGGATATAAGATGTAGGCAATAATTCACTCATTGATAGCACTAAAAAGGAAAAAAACAAATTCTTCAATCCAACTATCCTCCTGTTCATAAAGCATATTGAACATAAAGAGAACTTCAAAAGGGAAACTGCTTAAAAAAATCAAAAAGCATGCTACTTGTTCTATGCTTCTTGCTCTTATGTTGTACAATGTGAGTTGAAATAACTACATGGAATTACCACTTGGATGGCTGCTCATAGTGAGGACAGACACAGTAAATCTCATTTTTGGTGGAAGATCAGTTTACTCACAATGAGAACTGAACTACATCAACCAAACAGCCAAAAGGGTCTCACACTTATCTATTGCATCGTATATTTATTCCTAAAGTGATCGCTCATTGCTCAAGTGATTTGGCTGCCTTTAACGCTTTATTCTGCAGTTGTGTCTTTTTTGCACTACATGTACAGTATGTGCAATTATGAGCATTATGTTTGTTACTTGACACGTTTTTTTTTTTTTTTTTTTTTACAAATATTTTAAATAGGGATGCAGTAATACCAATACAGGTATTAGTATTGGTCAGATACCATGCTCATTTACTTCTTCTCATAAAAATGCCATGCCATGATACCAACATTTGATATCATGTGATAAGATGTGATGTAAGCCTAGTTTTTTTGTTGTTTTGTTAATGAAAATGCAACTCGAAATTACACTTGCCAGTGTCTATACTTTGCTTGTGAATCAAGGTGCGGTTCGCAACACCTTGTACTCATTTTTAATCACCATGCTGCTCTGAGTGCTCAGGTAAGTCGCCGTCACACTCTATAATAAAGATACTGTTTAACCCTTTATGGTATGCATTATGATGCATATTGAACCAATGGATGTTTTCATAGAAAAACGAAAAAAATATTTTTAAAATATCAATCTGCATAGCCAGCAACTTAAACATGCATGTGGAACAAGAAGTGATACCTAAAAAGTGAAATGTATTACAAATGCATTGTTTAATTATCCTATTTTAATCATTCCTGCCATTCTATCTCCTTATTCACCACCACCACCACCATCATCATCATCTTCGTCACTCTTCTGTCTCCCTGTAGATTTGATACCATCACTGTACCTCCGTCATCACCCTCGTTATCATCCTCACTTTCACTTTCTCCATGTAGGGTTGTCCATCATCCTGCTCATCACTAAATGCAATCTCATCCTCACTATCCTCCACTGGCAGTGCTACCTCTGCTTTATACTTCTTTGAAGTTCAGTAGAACAAAGAGGGATTTGTCTTATCATAGAATAACAATTCTAACATAATATATGAAAAAAGAATATAGATGAATAAAAAAGGTTAATTCTTGGCTATAATGCAAAAACATTCAGACCATACTAACGATATTCCTTACAAATGCAGTACTTCTATAGCTAACTAATAGTTTCATTGTGGCCTAGTGTGATTACATTATGGTTCATTGTTCAAAGTTCACATTTTTTTATTTTGATGAAAAATTACTGGAGCATTGTTTAAAGGGTCAGTTTTTACTAGAGAAAACATGATGCCGCAGAACATGTGCACACCTGCTGAAAGACTCAAATTGGCTGCCAGTGGATCTTATGACCAATTCTTGCATTTCTGTTGCTTAATATTGGGTCTTCCACTCTTGATGAAGCATGGACTCAGAAAATTGGTTGTTGATTTTTTGTTGCAGCAAGCCAAAATTGTTCACGTGCCTGGAGGCAACACGGTACCATAGACGGTTAAAAGTCATAACACCTTAAACATAAAACACAGCACAAGAAACGGTAGCAACAGTTCAGTGCTAGCAACACACAAGCAACCTACATAGACAGAGCTAAATAAAATGTTCCATGACACCCCTGATTGGTTGTATGTTACTCATTTCTGTATCCGTATCCGTATCAACGAGTACCAAAAACGTACGGATACTTGGTGTGAAAAAAATGGTAATGGCTTTGTACTTCATGACGCTAAGGTCTGTGGGACAGCAGTTCCCAGAATTTAAAATTCTCCAGGCATGGAGCTATAAAAGTGCTACAGATAGATCTCTTTTTTAAATGAGTCTATGCACTTGAACTGTCTTTATTACCCCTCACTGACATTATCATTGACCACTGAGTGCACCACATAGCACTGTAATAACCCAATTTTGTGTCAGTGCTGGGTTAATCAGCTTCCTCTCTCACTTACTTAAAACAAATCCCACTAAATTGAGGATATGAATTATGACATAATGACGCGATTACCAACCTTATTAAATGAGTGAAGGGAAAAGTGCATGTGTGCGCCATTCAGATGTATCACCAACACAGCTGATGTCACTCAAACCTGCAAACCTGCGCCTCTCCTGCTTTACACTCCTGACACCTTTCATCATAACACAGCAGTAATTGCACACAGGGCTCTCTCTCTCTTTCTCTCACACACACAGCCTTCAGTCGATGTTTGATGTGAATTACAAACGGAGTGAGGATCTTGACAGCGGAGGCTCAGCCAATACACAGTGCAATAAAGAGAGAAATGATGTGTCACATCCACTTCGGCCCTGCCATTAAAGATGCAGATGAAAACCTTCACTTGAATCTAATCGGGATGTGTGACACGGCATCTGGTTTGACCAGGATAATCCATGACCTGAGCCTTCATAAAAACTCTCCAACTGCGGAGTAAAGGATGAGCTGGGGATTAACGGCTCATGTGCAGTCACTGTGCTCTCCATTCGCCTTCTTCTCAAATATTGTAGTGACCTTCAAAAAAAAAAAAAAAACGACCTGTGACCAGTCTGTGAGGCGCTGACATTTGTAAGCAGTGTTTGAATTGTGAAAAAGTCCAAAGGATGGACAGTGGGCCAACAGGGGAACCCACCAGCCTAGCAGATGCCAAAAACAGAGCCATGCAGATAAAATTATTTTAGTTAGCTAAAAAAATCAAAGTAAGTTTGTAATGTTTTTAACAGTTTCTTAATCTAAAATAATTTCCATGAACTTGTTCATTTAAAACCTGTTAATTGACTTTATTTCCATGCAATGGATCTCATTAGTTTCTTCATTTTAGGCATCTGTCTAGACTTTTCTGCCCCTGAAATTACCTCCCTGACTAAACATAGCGGCTAAGCTTTGCATATTTTTTCATTAAAAGGTCAAAAAAAAGTTCAATATAAATTAAGCCAATCTCCCAGGAAAATAAATTGACATTTACTGTTTCTTAACTAAAGGCATCTTTCATTTTTTAAAACTGGGTTATCTGATTTTCTATGTTAAACAAGTCCACAGATATTTTTGTAGCTCCATACCATTTCTAAAGGTTGAAACTGCAGCATTCTGCTCTATTAAACATTCCATTGCATTATCGATTAAATAGACACTGCTGAATTCTGTATCCTGATTGGTCAGGAATTGATTAATTTTCTGTAACAGCAGCTGTGACAGTACAGCTGTCTTACAGCTGCAAATCACATGTCAATTAATCATTACAAATTATTATCATTACAAATTATTATCATTACAAGTCATTACAAATCACAATCAATTAATGTGCTTGTTCTAATATGTTAGATAGTAAAACCTCATTCACAGGCTTGTGGCATAAATGAATTGTGTAATCACTGATATGATAAAGTTTTCTGTAAATAAATATATAATTACCTTTATAACAGTCAGAGGTAAAGCTGTAACTAAAAGTATGTCAACACATTAAAGTCTTCAGGACAGAGGAGCTTATACTCTGTGGTTTCTCATTAAAATGACAAGCTGCGATTTTTTGTTGTTGTATTTTTTTTTGGCTTATTAGCAATTAAATATAAATGGATAAAAAGCATGACATGTCATTGTTTAATAAATAAACAATTAGAAACATGGCAAATTGGAATAAAACACTTTGGGACATGCTGTTCTCGGAAAATAATCAACTTAGGGTGGTTGCCAAATCTCTGCTACATCACCCCCTAAACCCACCCCTGCCAAATCCCTCCCTTCAAATCCACCCTGCAGAATCTCCCCCGCCTTCAAATCCAGCCCTGCAAAAAAAATACCTTCAAATCCACCCTGCCGAATACCCCCCACCTTCAAATCCAGCCCTGCAAAACCCCCCCTTCAAATCCACCCTGCCAAATCCCCCCCGCCTTCAAATCCATCCTGCCGAATCTCCCCCGCCTTCAAATTCAGCCCTGCCAATACCCCCCCTCAAATCCGGCGCTGCCGAATCCCCCCTTCAAATCCACCTCTGCCGAATCCGCCCTTCAAATCCACCCCTGCCGAAAAGACCCCCTCCTTCAAATCCACCCTGCTGAATCGCCCCCGTGCCTTCAAATCCAGCCCTGCCAAAACCCCTCCTTCAAACCCACCTCTGCCGAATCCCCCCTTCAAACCCACCTCTGCCAAATCCGCCCTTCAAACCCACACCTGCCAAAAGACCGCCTCCTTCAAATCCACCCTGCTGAACCCCCCCCTTCAAATCCACCCCTGCTGAATCCCCCTCCTTCAAATCCACCCCTGCTGAATCCCCCCTCCTTCAAATCCACCCCTGCTGAATCCCCCCTCCTTCAAATCCAGCCCTGCCGAATCCCCCCATGCATGTGAGAAAATGGGTTCCTTCAGAGTTCTTTGGGTGGTTAGCAGTTTCTGCTTCCTAAATACTTTGAAACCTTTTTGTCATAGACAATCCTTCTGTTGTAGAGTTCTGAATTGAATAATTAAGAAACAAAAAAAACAAACATTTAGAGCCTTAGATGGCACTGTTTATTTGGGAGTTTGTGGATCGTAATTGAGAGACAACACAACAGAGACACATTTACAACAATGACAGATTTATTTAATCTTTTTTTTTAATTAGTTTTAGCTGCTCTGACAAGTGTATTTACAAACAATGGCATTTGAGGATATAAAAACGTATGTAACATAAAGCGGAAGGTTTCAAGCATCAGGTGAAGGTGACCAATGCAGGGGCAAGCGGAGGGACCGAGCCAGACTTCTCCAAGATGGTCCATGTCTAAAACAGGTGAGTGTGAAACTACATATGCGATCATGTCACAGTGCTAAGGGGAAATGCAACAATCCAAAACTATATGTGCAATGACTCATGCGTGGCTAAAGATGCAGACAAGACCATCATCACCATCATCACCATCATTCCACTGTCATTTCTTTACACCTTTAACAAGCACTTCCATTATACAGAAATGAAGTGACAAGGCTTCCAGTTACAGTCAACACTGAACAAATGTTTGCACCAGTCGTGTTATATGACAGTGAGATTTTGCAATTTCGCAGATACAAGGACTTTCCATATGTTTTGGAGTTGCATTGCTTCTTCCAGACCCTTTGTAGAAAAGCAATTCTGGTTTGGTTGCATATGCACTTTTATGTGATAAGCCTACATTCACAGTCAACCCCTTAAACCTTCAATGCGGTCCAGATTACATTCCTCACTCTCCTAACTGAATGCGTTTCCTATTAGCTTAAGTCAACCCGGTTCTGGAGAACCCCCTGTCCTGTGCATTTCTGTGTTTTCCTGCTCTAATACACCCTCTTCCTGAGCCCCTGAGTTGAAGTGAGTGTGTTAGAGCAGGGAAAACACTCAAATGTGCATGACCGGGGATTCTCCAGAGCCGAGGTTGACAAGTTTAAGGGGTTAATGTATTGACTATAAGGTTACTATTTTGGTTTGTGCAATATTTTCTAACAAACTTAGTTGGCAATATTTCCCAAAATATTAACAAATTAGTCATTTAATCCACCATGACCATGACCAGGATAAAGCAGTTACTGAAAATGAATGAATGATCTTGGCCTTTCTGTGTCCTTTGTTCTGCAAGTTTCATATCTGATTGCGTGAAAGCAAAACTGCCTGTTTGTGTTGCTTTTTTGTTGAACCTAGTCCCAGCACACCACTAAAATCATGCACAGGAAAATCATTAGCATCACATATAAAAAAAAAGAACATGAACACTGTAATTTAGCATCTTTTTTGCATGTTAAATGTCTCACTCATATTATCACTGTATATCATATATCACATAGACAACCTACGGATACACAGTATCCATAAAATTAGGATCCATATGCTCCTATGTTAAAAAAAAAGATGATAGTTTTGTTACAGCAGTGCACCGCATAAATCTCCAATCAACAAATCCGTTAAAGGAACACGAACCAAAAAGTGAAATTTACACAATTTTTTCCCTTACGCAGTTTTCGTCTTTCGTTTTGCTCAGTTTTGTTGAGTTGTTCTGTTACTCTAGCTCAACATAAAATTGGACAAAAGGATGCAGAGCTAAAAAGATGTACTCTCTTGAAGCTGAAAGGAATGAGACTCATTAGTTAATTAACTCATTCATTAATTACTAATGAATTACTAATTAACATTAAGTAATGACTATTAATTACTCTGTAAAACGTTGCATCAAAGTATTTTGTAAAACTGCACATTTCAAATGTGACTGCGGTTTAAGGCAAGGAGAAACTGATTAGCTATAAAATCCATATACTTCTTAGCTAGATTAGCCGCATAGCTTTACAATACAAAGTTAAAAAAAAAGCAAAGTTAAAACACCAAATGTGTCTCGCATGATTTGTGGTAAGGTTAAAATTGTATACATTTAATTTTTGTTCAAAGTGTTCCTTGTATTGAAACAAATGCACTATTTAATCTTTTCATCTTCAGAGGAATTGGTAAAAGCCACATGCCTCTTTTGACATTCACACTAGAACTGTATTGTGCAGGAAATCTGTACCAGCACAGAGACTGAGGCAAATATTTACCATTTTATTCAATCTGTAAAGCCAATTACTATTGATCGCAGCAAAGACTCTTGTCCCCCTCCCCCACTTGTTTGAGTTCACGTCAGTAACACTAGCCTACCACTGAACTGGACACCAGTATGGTCTGATGCGCCAGTCGATTTTTAATTCCAGAAATGACCCACACGAGGCCGCAGTATGTGGCCCGCATTCCTGTCACCCTGGATGACTTCAAACAGTCTATTAAATCACGCCAGGCCCCCAGCTGCCACCAGGGACAGCTACAGTGCACTGCTCTGTCAGCATCACCTCGCCATGAACATATCATGTTTACGTCTTAAGAAGCTGAAGCAAAAAAAAAAAAAAAAAAAAAAAAGCGAAAATCTTTAAGATGTGTAACGATGATTTATACACATAATCGAGATGTGAAAAAGTTCCCTGATGCTTTAAACTGTGCACAGATATGCATTGTGTTATGTTTTATTGTTTTGTTTCCAATACGTAATAATGGTAGCACATTAGCATTGAAATGTTCATGGTATTCCCATCATAGGCTTTAGGATGACACTTAGTAAGTTGCCAATAAATTGTAAATCAATCAATTAGTAAATGTGGCGCTCACCTTAAAAATGGACCCAGTTCAAAACGCTCGAACAAGATGTCAATGTCTTAACCTGTCCTACCATCTAATTCGGATTATGCTTACAAAATCAATGTCCCTCATTATCTTGTGTTCACACTAGCAAGTGAAAAAAAAGTCACAAGCACACTTTATTTCCTGTGCAAAGTTATGATACAAAGCGGTGATTCCAATGGTCACAAAAAAAAAAAAAAAAAAAAAATGAATTGAATTGGGATTCTCTCAGTTTTACGCATATTAGCGACAACTCCAATCCTGTGTCGGAAATTATGCGCTACAACCTTTCCTATAGAAACAGCACAGTGCATTATGGCATAATCCTATTATTACCGGCTAAGGTACATCATTAGGACACTAAGCAATTCCATGTGTGCTCAGTATACTCAGCTATGCTTTGAGATATGATTAAAGAATGGCAAATGTCCCAAAACAATGCACTGTATGGTGAATATAGTGTGATTTCATATATAAGGCAAGTGATTGCTTTCAGTAAATTCCATGGATCAATCATTCGGCAGGGTTGACCAACGTCTCATCTATCTCTCTATCCTCACAACTTCAATTCAACAGCGTTTGCAAAAAATGTACTGCAACATAAACAGAATTTATGAGTATAAAGTATACAGTAGCCTGTAAACATTTTGACCTGTACCATTTTTTTTCTATCATAGCTTATACCACAGTGCTGTTGAATTCTTGGTTCTGATTGGTCAGAGGTGTTGATTAATCTTCTATACAGCAGCTCTGACAGTAGTGCAGCTGCAAATCACACGTTTATATTAATGCGCTTGTTCTAACACTTTATCATTTCTACTGTAACAGCTCATTCACAGGGACTTGCATGGTGGACACTCCACATAATCCGATTTGAAAAAAGTGTAATCGCTGATATGGTGAAGCTTTCTATACGAAGATGTTTATTTAACAATTATGTAATGGAGTCTCCAGCACTTTGTAACAAACAAATGTAAAGCTGTGACTTTAAGGTTTCCGACACAGGAAAGTCTTCAGGACAGAGTTTATGCTCTGTGGTTTCTAAGTAACATGACAAGCCGCATTTAAAAAAAAAAAAATCTTATTAACTTCAAGAGAGAGAAAAAAGAGAGGCTGGAGAGGGAACGACTGTTTATAGCTGCTGTAACTTAAGTGATAACAGGAACTAACTTTGTGGCTGTTCCACAACAATAAATGTAACTATAAATGGATAAAAAGTACGACGTGTTTTTCTTTAATGTAGTGTAGTTGGCAAATCGCTGTGGTATAAGAGGACTAAAACACATGCTATTATAGGAAAATGATCAACTTAGTAGGTGGTAGTAACAGTAAGTCCTTGTCGATTGCTAGTGTGAACGCAGGGTGAATCCTCACTATTAGCTGCAGTGGCAGTGTGTGAAATAATGAGTAATAAATAGGGAAAAATGCTTTTTTTTTTGTCAAACAAGTAAGTATATTCACTTAAACAATTGATCAGTGAGGCTCCAAACTCTATAACAAAAATACCACTGTTGCTACTACACTTGAGCACTTATTCACTTCAAGAATACAGTCTCCACTTTGTATTCTGCTTTTTAACCTGTACACAATGTACAAAACGGACGAGTGCTTATTTCGTTTTATATAAGAAAACTCCTTAAAAACAGCAATAAAGTCCTCAGGTAAAGACTTGCCCCATTAAAAATGATCTCTTTCTCTTTTTTTGATAGAAGAACACTCTGAAACCAGTTCTCCATCAGTCCTGTACACAGCTGTGTCCAAAATGTTTCCCATGTCTCCAGAGATCAGACACCTGGCTCATAAACATGTAGATGGGAGTCTGCCATTGCTTTTTACAGAAATAGTGTCCAAAAAAAAAAGAACAAAAAAACAACAACAAATGAGTATATATGTCTTTTCCACCTTCCATTTTAAGGTAAGTCATTGCTTGATGAAAGAAGTTCTGTGTATGCATATACATGTATCTGGGGAGTGTACGGATATCCACCAAGATCCATCCTGTAATGCATCCCGGATGAGAAGATTCCACCCTCATTGACTGAGTTCTGGTGTCTTCTTGTTAGAGGAACACGTTCTGAATCTCAGTGGAGATAATGAGGACCTCTGATGTCTACTTTTTTTTAAAAAAAGTGCTCTTTTAAGAGTCCTCCTCTGTGTTAAGATTGGGACCTGTTACTGCACCCACACGCACATAGGCCGCTATAATGATATGCGAGAGATGAGGATGATCAGGGCTGAGGCTAGCGGGAGGCCAGCCATATGTACACGTCCAGCAGAATTGACATCCCCTCGGGATGGCTCGGCCGATTCGTGGCTCGTATCGTCTGAAAGGAGATGGGATTTTTTTTTTAAATGAAGATTTGGGAAAATAGATCACAAAAACATCCAAAGGAAAAGCAGGTGAGCATACGAACCTCTCGGCTCTATTGAGTTACTGTCATTAACGTCAAAGACCCGGTCATGAACGCTGACGGTTTTCACGCAGTTGTCTGTGAGAGGAACATAAAACAGGCTGCTATTAGGACAGGCTGATGGCATGATGTCATCTTTTCATCACTCTTATCCCGGTCTTGATAAACCATGCATAGATGAAATAGTGCTAAATGAATCCCACCAGGAACTTGTAAAACTTACTTGCTGGTCTGACGAAAACTTTCAGCCTCAGGCAGGTCTTTCTCCCATTCTCAGCAACTGTAGAGGCTGTGGAAACAATTAAGATGTTTACTACTAGACTCGCTGAATCCATGCCACATGTGAAGTCAGAGCACTTCTGTTTACTGTAAAACATTTAACCCTATAAAACCCAGGCTAAAAAGTGGCCGCCTGGGCCTCTCTAACTCAGTGATCATAAAGTGATGAAAATAGTGTGTGAAGGAAAAATAAAAACAGACGTGAAGATTATTTTTTGTCAAAGAAACAATGAGAACACACAGGACGAAACTATTTAAATAAGTAACATGAACAATTAAATTGTTTATGAATTAATAAAGTGCCTGGAAGTCTGTTGTGTATCTGGACAATTGCCCATTGGCATTTTTTTTTTTTTTTCCATATGTATGAAGGGTGCAAATTATGTGAGCGTTTGGCTTGCTCTCATCCTTCTAATTAAAACTAAATCCCACCCTTAAGAAAATAAAAACAAAAGTTTGAAAAGCGGTACTTGTATTAAAGCACGTTAATAATAAATATTAAAATGTTCCTGTCAGAAAAGCCAAATCACAGTTTTGAACATCCCTGCAGCAGCCTGTACCATTTCCCAAACTTTGACGCTTAAGCTCTTCCACTGTAAAGTGAAACTATTTTTTTTCTGAATTAGCTAGCTAGTTAAGCTGAATTTGGACTGGATTAGTGTTACATGCGGAGGCAGGGTAATGTAATTATTACAGGAGTATCTCTGGGATTTTAGTCCCGTCCATCATGTCAGTAATGTCAATCCATTATGTCAGTAATTTTCATGGACTGTGCATCTGGAAAGATTATGCCCTATTTTCCCTTCTATAATATGAGCAGTAGAAAAACCTCAAGTAATATATATCCAGTCTAAATTGACAAATTGATCAAGATTCCATTATATCCTGTGGGAAAAGAGGCTTTGCATTTTTTTTTTCTTCAGTATAAAAACACTCTAGGAAGAGCATGCTCTTTTCTACTGTCTCCCACTTAAACCAAAACGAACCGGAGTGTTTAAAACACAGAACAATAAAAATTACAGATGACGTTTAAAATTACAGATGACATCTGAGAAGTGACGCTTCTGCTGGTTTTAGGGATGCTATTGAGCACAGGTACAGCATGTTATGGTCATGTGACCCCCCCCCCCCACTCCCCAACAAGAGCTTATAATAATGGTGAGAAAAATCAGTTTGTATTAAAAATGAAGTGCATAAATCGTGAACAAACGCCACTCTCTGAAATTTATACAGAGATCACTTATACCGTGAGAATCATATTTACTAGAGACGTCCTCCAGAAACAGTACAAAACAGACATATGTCTGGAAAACGAATCCTGTCTTTTGTCTTGTAATTTAGCATAGTCTAGGAACTCTGCAAGACTCTCAAGTCATTATCCTGCACGGGGGGGGGACACCTGACCTCCCTTTCGAAATGCCATTGTATATCTCACACTCTGCATGTATACAACAGAAAGCTGCTACAGTCCAACAACCAGTGCCCTGCTTAGATCACTTGCTTGGTAGATTTTCTCTGATTGGTTGACAGACATTTTGGTGGATGGTAGTAGTGTGATGACAAGAAAGACCTTATGTTAAAAATGTCTGAACGGCTCCTGCATGGTGCAACAGAAATGCATTCGCTCTGTTGTCTGGAGATTGTGAGTACAAATCCCAGAGATGCCAAAGCTATCTATGGCCAGGAATCCAAGACAGCAAAATTATCCATACTGTCTGGGTGGGAGGGATGGCATACTCTGTCTCCCCTGTCAATCATGGTAGTACTGTAAATTAGTTATAAATGCACACTACACTTTTTCAGGTGAATGCTACATCATTAAGAGAAAGCAACAGAAAACAACACCCCACTGACAAGCAATGCCACAGTATTGTACTTTTTTTCGAACCGCGATGCTAATATCGCAAATGGTCCAAAAGTTATTCAAGTTTGAATAAGTGTCGTAAAAGTGTCGTCAGCAGCTTATAAAGTGTAAAAAAATGCATTATCAGAACTATACTCTCCTCAGCTAGGAGCCCTTTTTCTGGCTTGCTAATGTGCTGTGATGTATCATAAATAGCAAAGTGATAGAAAACAAACCACTTGGAACTGCACTTTGATACTTGAGAACTCTATGTCTCCTCTGAGCCATTACCTGCCTAAGCAGAGCTGCTGATGTCACAAGCTCTGTACATGTTCCAGGTCTCATTTAAATGCCTGGGCGAGCACACAGGCCTCAGAGGGAAACGCAATCAGCATTCATTTCATTTCCTAGCCATATATACAGACAGTACTACATTGACTATGCTATATCCACTGCCCTGTCAGCCATAGGCCATGTTTCTCAATTTGTCCTTTCCATAAAAGAAAGCCTATTAGCGCTTAAAAAGGAGCAGGGAGACAGGCCCTTCACTGCCCACCCTCTCTTTGTGCAGCAGGTAATGTAATCTTCTGCTGTCAGGAGTTAATGCAAATGAGGGTCAAGGAATGTGGGGAAGGAGAGAGAGCTATGCTATTTCTCTCACAGATCACACAAAAAGTAAAGGTGACTATGTAATGAGAAATGAAAGCCTCCATTCAGTGACACATCACACAGTACTACCTGCAAAACAATAGACCTCTATTGATTCAATTAGTTAAAAATGGTTTTAAGTTATATGTATGTGATTTAAGTTGACCGGCTAGAGGTCAAATACCTCGTCTTGGTCACAAGTAACACAAACAAAATGCTTTTAAACACCCATGTGTGGGACATTTACAGTGCCTCTGACCTTTTTGACCTCTATTGGCCGAACATGAGCTTTCCACCTGCCTCTGAATCTTGATTGGCTACTACATACATCAACACCTGCTACTTAAAGTCCTATTGAGTGCTAATAACATCGACAGCTGCAGATGACAGGTGATAAACGCCACACCTGTTAGACAAAGATCTGTACTGACGATACAAACGACCTCCATTCAATCAATGCCACTGATTTTGCTGGAGTCAGATCTACAATGACTTACCAGACACTATCTGGTTTTTAATTCGCTTACCAACTAATCTCAGGTTTACACGTTGCCTAAAACGGTATTTCAATTAAAAATCTACAGCAATATAGAACATTCTCCATACAGACTATTCATTCAGCTGATAATTCAATACAAGTCTAGATTTGTTTAGAATGTACATCTTTAGAGTGCTACTACAGCAGAAAGAGTCAGTATTTAGAAACTGAAGTTCATAAGTCCTATTCATATGGGATTCATTTCACAGTGATGTCTGTAATAACTCTTTTACACATCTCTTGATAAAACTATCGCATCTAGACAGCAGTTAAAGTTACGCAGGAGGGCGTGTTTCTGCAGGCTGTTTTGTCTACAAACCCAGAATACTGCATCACACATGATCACATGATGGATAAAACTAAATATTGCATGCATATAAAATGGCTTTATACCTGTAGCTGTCATTATTATAGCTCCTTTAATTAGCCTTTGTGATCATGCTCTGCTGGTTGATTTTATTTTCTTTCTCCTGCTAATGGACCCCCAGTGTAGGCAGTATGAATTGGAAGTTATACCCATACCAAGCAAGTTGTTGGGAGAGACCTCAAAGCATGGAAACATGAAAGATTGAGACTGAAGTTAAAATTGAACTTTATTACCATTCATGTTACTTTCAGCTTTTGCATACAATTGCCCCTGAAAACTTTGGGAGACAGGGCTCTGAGGACAAGGTGATACCAAATGCCATACCGAAGTGTGAAGTGATACCAAAAACACAAAAGTCGTTCAGGTTTTCCAAAATGGCTGTGTCTATAACGTTCCAGAGTATAGTTAGACAGTGAAGAAGATTTATTTGTGTTTATAGATGATAGTAAATCCCTTACTGGATCAACCTCAAATCAGCTGGATGTGGTTTGAGGTGGGTATGTCCGGAAAGACAGACTTCTGTTACTTAAAAAAGCGAACTTCAGGCACCAAACAAGTCTGGGCTGACAGAACATGACTGAAATATGGGCTAAAAAAAGAAGAATCATAATCTGAACAATTAGGAATACATGTATGAGCTAGTATTACAACCAAAAGTCTGTTGGCATATCAACTGTGAACATTTTGTTAATCCCTGAAGCCTGTGTATATTCCCAGAATGCAGTGCATCGCTGCCAGACCTGACCCCCATGATTCTCTGCTGCGTGGGGTCTCCAGCTGCTCTTAATCTGCCTGCTGTCTCCCCTTTCATCCTTCCTTCCATACTGTGGGAAGAGGATGGGTTAAATCAAAGCACTTATGTTCTGTCTACAGGGACACACTGGGGGTTTGTAAACCCTTAATTGTGTCCCCACAAGCATATTTACTTTTTTGCCTTTTGCCTCATGTCTTGAGTCCAGCCCCATTCAGAGCAGCAGCCCAGCGCTGATTGGAAACATTCCATAAGAAATCTGGCACGGCTCTGGGTGGGTCCAGCACCGCCTTCTATTTATTACCATCTTTTACTACTTTTACAGTACGCTTTTACAGAGAGTCTTTCTTCAGTTACAGAATGTCACTGATTATTTAGCCCAAATTACTTCCTTCAATTTTTCATTCCTGTTTTAAGTGGTACCTGTCACGCTTACAGAGGAATGACAGACTCCCGGTGGCTTCATTTGCCTTTCAGAATTTGCAATAGTGAGAAAGAACAGCTATCAACGTTTCAGTCCATACTGCATTAAGATAATTATGCGGGTGGTGCATAAAAGGCACTTGAGTCCAGTCGATCACGGAAATTATGCCTTTGTCAGCCTGGATCATGTAACTTACCTCACTGTGCAGGTTCAGACACAACTCAAGACAGACTAACCCAGGCTCAGAGGACTCAAGGCCACTGCAGGCTGCCAAAGCCTGAGCAGCTTCTTCATGTCTCCAGACTCACATAGCAGACATTATATCTGCAGCATAGCCATGCATCCATATTTAAGACGGGTAAACCTTGTAGACACTACTATTTCAGCTATGAGATCAGACAAGATGAAACCGAGAGGTCTGATAAATGATAGGGAGATGGATTGATGCCCATCTGTGAGATAAGGTGCCCTGCTGTCTTCTGTTCTGCCACATTCCTATGCTCTGAGAGCACAACATAAATTTAAACATGGTCCTCCATTGAAGGATAGCATATCTAAAACTGCCACATTCAATCTGAGTAATCAGTAGAAATGTGAGTGGATTTTAATATAATGTGCACTAATAAAATAAATAAATAAATAAATAAATAAATGTGCGTGGATTTTAATATAATGTGCACTAATAAAATATAACATACCCCCACTCCACCCCTTATATAACATAGGAGGGTGGAGAGAGACAAAAAAAACTCCCTTGAAATTGGATTTCTATCCTCCCAGATTAAGATCAGACTTCCACCCATACCATATTGGAAAAACATGCCGCCCTAAGCCATTCAGGAATCAAGACTTCGACCGCAACCATCAGAACATGGTCACTTTTGACCCCGCAGGGGCCGGCCCTCTGATCCCTACTGATCGCTTCCTGAGCAGGCCGGGCCTTTGACTGACAGCTCTGAGGCCGAGTGTGTCACCCTGAGGCTCTGTGAGAGCGACCTCTCACTTGCAGTGATTAACCATCACAGACTGTAACAAAGGCATACTGTGTAGCTCATGCAGACACACAGACACGTAAATCCAACAAACCAAAGAAGGACACAAACAAATTCACAGCTATAAGACATCAAGCAGGACTTTTCGGCTTAAAAAAATACAACAAAAATAGACAAAATGTTACAAATTTTAACTATTAAGTTATTGTTGCTGGTCTCATTTAGCACTAAATTGGCAAGCTACTTTAAATATGCAGGTAAATTGCTAGTTACATTTGTGAAAAATGTAGCTCATCTCCGTTCAAGAAAACCATTAAGCAAAGTTTAACTAACCACACTAAATTAAATCAGAGAAATGTTGCTAGTTAAACTACATTAAATCAGAGAAATTTTTACTAGCTAAACTACATTAAATCAGAGCTATATACCTAGCTAAACTACACTGAATAAGGTAAATATAGCTAGCTAACCCGCAATAAATCAGAAAATGTAGTTGGCTAAAACACCTTAAAAAAAAAAAAAATAGCAAAGCTAGCTAACTACAAACTTCATGGTGAATGTGGCATCCATGACTGATGTCACCTCTTCTGACAATTACAAACATTAATCAAAAGAAGCATCCTTTTTTTTTTGTTAATGTTAATTGGGTGAGTATGAATTAGGTAGATGCACTCACTCTTTTACAACAGTTTGAAACCAGTTTAAGAGAATCTTTCAAGACATATTTTAACAGGGAGGTTGGACTCTATAAATTGTAAATATCTACTTTAACTACTTGAAAACCTTTTGATTTAACCATTTGTGAAACACAATAATATCTATGTCATATTAATACAGGCAGATAAGTGTTAAAAAATGATCAGTATTGGACAAATCCATAGAATAATTCTGATATTTGATGATGCTGTTATTGTATTTTGTATTAGTATTGTGTAGTTAAAGTTGAATGTTCTTAATTATTCTTAAAGTTAACACTTATAGATCATTTGAGGACCAAGAATATTTTCCTTAATTACAACACTTTCATTCTAAATGTTATGTAAATAAATATCTGTAATGCTAATCCAGGTGGATCAGGTGTGTACTGGCTTCAGGAGACGCATATGTATGTGACAATTATTGGATATCAGCATCGCTCCTTAATTCCCATATTAATGCGTTATTATGGTAAACGTAGCCGCTAACAACTAATAGCTTTGCTACTTGCAGTAACCTAATTGTCCAAAACTGTTTAACTCACACACTTTCGGCTGTTCAAACAATTCTGAAGTGTTTGGCGTTGATACGATCTGCTTGACTGCAATCTAAGCAGTTGCTTTCTGCTTGAAATTAAATTCCCTGCTATGTGGGTGTATGATTACCTTAACACTCCACTGTACACTCCAATATGAGCCAAAAAATGCCTGACTGCTGACAGATTGTTTGTTATTTCGTCCTCCCTTCGGTTGCATCCGTAGGTCGGACTAACTGGCTATTTGTTAAAGCGAGTCCACAACTGTTGAGTCATAAAACTGAGTCACACAGGAAAGAGCTGTAGGCTGTGCACAGGCTCATATTCTCCCACTGCCTATTCCTGTAAAACCTTCCGATTACCTGACAGCTCCAACATTTCATCTGGTTACATGTCCTACTGTTCTGACTCAAAGTCTCAAGATAATGAGCTCCATTTTACATCGTGGCAATTCCTTTCATACACGGCCATGTAAAAAAACACTCTGATCTGCTGTGATCTCATACCTAATCACTGTTTACGGTGTAGTTCTCTCCTTCTCTCTGCTCTTTTTATATGCCACAAAAACAACTGCGTTGTTTTGACGTACCCACATGATCTGTCAGTTCATCAGGATGAATCATGCTAATTCCAAATCTCCTGCGTGCGCCTGCATAAATGAAGCTATCTCCAGAGCCAGAGCTGTCCAGGCAGTCAGACCATTCCTGCATCTTATTTTGTCTTCTGCCTCTCGCTCTACAGGGATCTGACTCCAGTTGTAAAAACATGGGTTTAGATGCTTGTTTTTAAGAGGCCTCTTGCGAGCATGCGAAAGCTGAAACTCTGAGGCCGTAACAAAGACCCCTTACAGGATAGACGGTTTTCCATCAGGGTTCATGTTTTTGTTTCAGTCCGTTTTGTCAGGATTGCTGAAACACAAACTTATTCTCAGCAACAGCTTTTCTTCTCCCTGCCTGGAATCAACTGCTTATCCAAAAATGTAGCCATGTACCATGAGGTCACGACTGACGCATTATAAAAATAAAAAATAAAAACAACCCATAAATCAGTTCGCAAATTCAGAATTTCCTGAGGATAGTCAAATAGATATAGTATTTCCTATTATAAGATTCCAATAAACCAAATATAAGTTTATTAAATCTGTTAGACATTTTTAGTAATTTCAAGCTTGAAATACATTTGTTCTATTTGGCAAATAATCTTGTTAATTTTAAGCATTTATTTCTAAAAACAATAAAATAAGACAATTAAGACAATTTAAAGTTTGAAATTAGAAATAAATGTCTAGAAATAGGTTTAATAATCTTACATTTGGTTTATTGTAATCTTATAATAAGAAATACCCAATACATTTGGCTATATTATATGCGATCGTTTCACTCAATAAGATTTTTTGTAGTGCTACTTTTCACTTAGTTGTACTTTTCAGTGGTACACTTAGTTGTAACCTTTGTATGGTTTTTATTTTTCCACTCATTCAGTTATCTTCAGTAACCGCTTTATCTTGGTCAGATTTATGGCAGGTCCGAAGCCTACTCCTGGAACACTGGCCATGAGGCTGGAGTAAACACTGGATGGAATGCCAGTCTTTTACAGAGCATCATGCACACACTCATTCACACACACTCACATGGACATGGGGAGAACATGTGAAACTCCATTCAAACAGTAACCTGAGCTCAGGATCGAACCAGAGACCTCGGAGCTGTGAGACAGCGATGCTAACCTATTTTTAGTTACAAAAATGTTTCTTATAGTTTCACTTTTCATTAATGATAATAATCCAGGTATGTACCTGTATTATGTGGTTTATGCGGTTTAGTTGATTATACTCACATATATAGTAGTATTCCCTGCCTGGTCGGAACTCAAAGCCCAGTGAGAATGGAGTGAAGAGCTGAAACTTCTCAGAGAACTTGAGAGGCCCGTTGGGAGAGTAGGGCCGATTGCACTCCCAGCGTTTGAAGCCCGTCGCTGTGTGGTCGCAGGTGCTGTAGCCATCGTAGTTGACCATGTACAGCATGTAGCGCTCGGTCCTTGCCTCCGGCACAGAGTCCATGTAGTGGGGACAGTAGACGTCCAGGTAGTCGTTGATGCACACATCAAGGTGGTAGTCACCTCGGTAAAATCTGCAAAAAGTGAACATAAGTGGACATAAATTTAAAATCCCTTGCTAGAAGAAAGGGAGAGAAAGATGAATCTTTTATAAAGATTTGTATATATCATGAAGGAATCTAAAACATGTGTGGTGATGATGAGTGGTGAAATGAATAATCCTATACTTGACATTG
Source organism: Pangasius sanitwongsei (assembly GCA_037576675.1). Lineage (NCBI taxonomy): Eukaryota > Metazoa > Chordata > Actinopteri > Siluriformes > Pangasiidae > Pangasius > Pangasius sanitwongsei. The sequence goes on along the minus strand of CM075017.1, from coordinate 12,041,377 downwards.
GAGCTTTAAAAAGTCTTAAAATTATGAGGCTTTTAAGGGCAAAATATGACAAATAGAATAACGACACTCAGAGGAATTTCAGAGACGTGAATGATGTGCATTCCATGTGCCAAAGCAGCCTGCTAATCCAAGATTTACATCCTGTTTATTGTGGAAATAAAAGAACCAAGAACGACTTTTGGGGGTGGGGGTGGGCTGGTGTTGTGAGACATGTGAACGAAGAACAAGAAAGCATTTTAAAATCATGTACTCCCCAAGGCACCATATAAGGTTGCAGCAGAGTTGAACTGGGTCAGGTCTCACAGCTAAACTCTGCTCGCTTACAGCATGGGATCATGTGCTAGTGCCCGGACATGCATGAGGAAACAATGTAGGATGGAGGTGTTTTGTAGCTCGGAGGGATGCATCAGAGCATTGACTGATTTTAAACCCAGTAAAAGAACCTCGAGTAAGCAGACACCCAGCAGCGACCCTGAAGCTCACAACTAATGTGAGGTTAACACTGAGATCCCGCTGTGGACAGCAGCTCCGTTGGCGCATCGACACAAAGATTTCCACTCATTAGATACAATAAAAGACCACTGAGCCCAGATGGAGCTCAAGAGCACTTGGATTATCATTATGTGGATTTCAAATGCACCACTGGAATACTGATTGTGCCTGCTGTTTGTGAGTGTGTACGAATGTGTTTCTCAAACTCATTATGCATGAAACTTGTGGAGCTACATTCAAGAACCATTATTCACCAGGGTGCAACTTCATGCTAACCAAAAGAAAAAACTAGGCTAAGAAAAAATATTGTCTCTTTCAACTTCAGTGCTTTCTATTGCCCATACTTTGAAATTTTTCCACATCATGCATATGCATTTCACTGAACATAATTAGGTCCTGCTTGTGACAGGCCAGCAGGTATGTTTGGATTTTTAGTTTCTTCGTTGCTGTTCCATCCATCATGGGTCACCGATGGTGAAAAGTCAGCCATTCCCTCAGCCAAATCATTAACGTCTTACATTTCCTGCAAGGGTGATTCTGCTCGAGGCAGGCGCTGACGAGACATCATCAACATATGTCTCAGAGCCTCGAGACAGCTCTGCTGACTGAACTGGTATACATTACGCCTATGCAGCGATTTGCATACTGGGAAACGCTGCTTTAACCATTCAATACCCCAATCAGAGCTTCAAATTAGAGCGGCACATGATCCCAGTCAAAGCATCCAGCCATCCATTTGTCCATCAGTGCTTCTTTAAGGCTGTCACACAGGATTATGGAGAGCAAGCCAGAAAAGATCGTCTTGCTCGAGGATATTGAGTGGTTGTCTTTCCTGGGTCACTGAGGCAAGGGTTTGTGTCAAAAAATCTCAAAAAAGAAACAGCAAAGGATTATTCTGCTCTTTGGGGCACGCAGCCCAAAGCAAAGAAGATGGACCTGTCATATATCAGAAAATCAATAAAGTGGAGGATTAAGGTTGTCACACTGCAACATTTTCATCATCACACTGAAGCATACATCACTTCTGTTATATGCCTTCAGTGACCATAAGATGTGCTCTGGTGATTCCTGAAGAGAACCGACCCCATTAAACTACAGGAACAAAACAAACAACTCATCAACATGACACTAATTCATTTCTCTATTCATTTGCTGAAGAGTGATGATGCCAGCTGGTCAATAAGGCACACAATGCAATCGCAATTTGTCATTAAGATGGAAGAAAGTGGCCATCTATCACCGCTACTTAACACAAATACAGAAATGTAGCAAGGCATTTCCATGATGCTAATCCCTACACATCTCTCTCTGTGACCTGGGTAGGATAGGTGATGACCGGGGCAAGCTACTATCTAAAGAAAGGCAGAGGACTGGTTGTGAAAGCTCTCCTGGTGTTTTCATGATTGAAAATGGGTCACCACAAGGTCAGATTCCTGACATTCAACAATGGTTTGAAAAATGGCGGAGGTACACGAGACTGTTGCAGAGAACCAATGTTTCTACTTAAATGGATAAAATAATTTGTATTATACATTTTTAAAAAAATGTAAATGGCATACTTTTATACTGTACTGCAACAGCACATACTTTATACTGAGTATTTTCCAGTTACTGTGACCCAAAGTTAAAGCCAAAGAATTGCTATAAAGTGGTGGAGAAAGACAGGAAAATGACGAAAAGAAAGGAAAGACTTAGATTTGGAACAGAAGTAGTACATGTAGTATGCATACTATGACATTTCAGACCCAGCCATAATAAGACAGCAGGAGAAACGCTGATCATCACTCAGCAATCTGTGATACAGCTGCGATGAGAGCTGAATGTTCAGACCTTCAGCCCACCTGCTCTCAGTCAATAAGTGCTTAATCTCCCAAGCCTCTAGAGGGAGCTCTTTAGATGATTACTGACAGGGCTCCCTTGGGCACAGGTCAGTTAAGCCTTTGGCCCGGTGGCCCTTTCAGAGCCACAGATGGAGGGCCTCCATCTCGTATTACAGCTCCCTGAGCAGGCCTAGAGCGATCTTGCACAGTTGGCCCATCATTCACCCAGCGGACGCAACAGCACATCTTCCAGCGCTTCACATATCACTCATCCTCTGCTTCCAAACAAATGTCTGTCCAGAAGCATTAACGTTACACCCACACAATAGTCTGCCAGAGCTCCGTGCTGGGCGTACTTGGCAAAAGCCTCAAAAGGCAGATGAAGGTGGAGGGGAAAAAAATGAATAAATAAGACAGCTCCCTTGTTCTGTGCATTTCCCATGGAACAAAGACTCATTCTTGGAATTCTATGCACAGAGACAAGAAATATTGCTCTTTACATGAAAAACACATTGATGTGTCTCTATTTGAATTATGGAAAAAAGGACTACATCAGAGATTGGATAAATCTTTTGTGGCTGTCTGACAGAGATAGGGAGAAGAAAGAAGTGTGACATTAACATTAACATTCATTTATTTGGCAGATGCTTTTATTCAAAGTGACGTTGAGCTTAGGCAGATTGCAACCAAGCATAGAGCTGAGCAGTTGAGGGTCCAGCAATGGCTCTCTGGCAATTCTGAGATTCAAACTAACAACCCCAGGGGCTGAACAGTGACAGTCCTTGGGTTTAAGCTCATGACCTCTGGGGGGCAATGACTCTGTGGGAGTTCTGGGATTTGAATTTACAATCTCAAGAGCCAATAGATCTTTAGCTGTCACAGGATCACCTTTGACCTCACAGCTTTCTGGTTACAAGCACAGAACCTTGAGGTACCCCTCGATCTCTTATCTCGATGGAAGGAAAGATAGTGTGAGTGAGTGGGAATGGCTCTATCAGTCTGGGTGACATTGGTGTGTGTTTTACATGAACAATATATGGAAGGTATTCCGAATGGTGTGGGTAAAGCTGGCCGTTCTCATGTCACCGTGATTAGCGATGAGTGTGTTCCGCACATGGTGAGTGTCACTTATCACCTCCCCACCCAGCAGGACTCTGTCACTCCCATCTTGGTTAAACCTCAGGGCTGACAACCAACACACGCCGACCCACGCAGGCTGATGGCTGACCTTCACGCACAGTTTCCATGGTGCTGTCTCACAATGTTAAGCTCACAACAAACATAAAAGCTCCTGCACAGTACGCACACCTTGAGTTTTTCCGTAGCTTTGTGCCCTTTTGGAATGATGCACTGTGCTAAAATAAAAAAAAAAAAAACTCATTATCTAGAGTGGCACAATCTGAGTAAGAAGCATCTCAGTGCTCTATCAATCTCCCATAACTAGATTGATGAGAAAGAGTGCCTGTCACAAAATACACTCTAGTGAGACTGATGGACACAGAGTCTCCTGTGAGGTCAGAAACAAAGGTCAGGGGGTCATGGAGTGCTTATTATTTTAATGGAAGCCCTATTATTCAGTGGAGTCTAAAAAGGGCAACCCTTGGGTCGTCCATCTTTGGGGCGTCTAAAAAGGTTATGCACTTCACTAAGATACAGGAAGTGTGATTAACTCAGTGAAACGCTAAATCTCCTGGCCTGGCAAACATGAACAGATTATCCTTTCAGCAAAACAAATAAGCAACAGGGGCCAAAATGGGAGTCCAAGTCTAACCTAATGGCAGAAGTACCTCCCACCGATGGCTTTTTCTCGGCCTGAGGCAAAGCTGCGCACACACCGTCAAGTCAACAGCAAATCAATTAAGTAGAGGAAGTGGTTAGCTAGCCACAAACCCTGGCTTCATATCAACAAGCCACACTAATTTTCTGTGGTGTTCAGACAGCCATTTATGGGTGATCTGAAAAACTGTCAACAGTGCAACATGTATTGAAACTGCCACGCAGAGGTGATTTTAAAAAGTCCAGTCTGGATTGATCGGCTGAGGTGGATGGATGCTGTCTATTCTGGCAGAGCCAAAATGAGCACAGAGAGACCCAGAGGGTGGTCTACATGCTGGCTGGCAGACCATTTTATCTTCAACAAATGCAGCAGCTACAGAAAAACACTGCATGTAACGTAATGTAACAGCTAAATTTAGAGCGCCCTCGGAGTGCCGAGCATGCCCAGGCCCTAGACACCTGGTGCCCTCAATCTCTCCTGGCCTGCCCAGGCTTTCCCCTCAGAGCCTGTCAAAACCTCCTCCATCAGCTGGCCGGCTGGCCCACAGGGCCCTCAGCCAGCACGCACACACACACATATGCTTGCAACCATGCACACTCTCTTTTTCACAGTTCATTCAAAGGCTTTTACAGAAAGTAGCGTAAGATAACAGACAGATCTGAGAACTGTATTAATGGGCGTGGCCTGATATTCTAATGAGCATGCTTATTTGACACCTAGTATAGTTAGTCTTGCTTTCACTGTAGTTTGCTTGGATTCAGACATAATGATAAAAGACTTGTGACTGGTGAGGGTATATGAACTTTACCCCAGAATACATCAATTGATGAGAAAGTGCATTGGAGAGTTGCCAATTATTCATACTTCGCACTGTGTATTGCAAGACCAGCTTTAACCTAATTAGAAAGCTTAGAGAGGTTTGATGGGGCATCTTCTGAAGCATTCATACATTTACATACTAAATTCAGCAACTTTGCATAATAGGTTTGGAAAGGTACAGTCATACACAGCACAATTTTAGCAAATAAAATCCAGATTTCCTCACAGATGATTATGCATCATACATCACAGATGATGGGACAGAATTCCTGAAACCTCAGTACACAGTAAACTGACTGAAAATCGATCTTTAGTTTTTCTGCATTTGCAAACATTTCAGTAACCTGAGAAACAGGGATTCGGACTGATGTTGCCTGAGATGATCAACTTCCACCGTTTCTTGAGGAACAACACTTCCCTCCAACTGATTTTCTCTCAGACTGCTCAGGATGGACAACACGGTCAAATTGCAGTCTGGCAGCCGACACTTCAGCTCTGAGCCAAGTCCACTCCTTCCCCAGCTTGGCTAGGTTCCTCACACTCCTCTCATAAACACCAGGATTTACCATCTCCATCTGATGATAGGTGATAAAGCAGGACAGAGCACCTGCCCATAAATCGGTTTCCTCTGCTTCTGTCCCACTTTCTTCCAAACAGAGCACTGCCTAATGGATGGAGACGACCGGGAAAAGGAGAACGGCTACTAGGGCTGCCAAATTCCTTTAAAAATTACAATCCATTGGTAATTACTTAAAATTTAGTATCTGAAAGTATATGAATATTAATTAGCCATAGGATAACATAGTCAAGTTACTTAATGTCATGGCAGCTTATACCACAGTGCTGTTGAATTCTCTGTTCTGATTGATTAGAAGGTGTTGATTAATTTTCTATAACAGCAGCTCTGACAATAGTGCAGCTGCAAATCACAAGTTTATATTAATGCAATCATTCTAATACTAACAGTAGTAACAGTTCATTCTCAGGGATGGTGGTCACTCCATATAAACGGATTAAAAATGTGTATTTGTTGGTATGGTGAGGTTCTTTGCAAGGACACATTTATTTAACAATTATGGAAGGAGTCTCCAATGTCAGCACTTTGTAAAAGTCAGAGGTAAAGCTGTAACTTTATGTTTTTACACATGGCAAAGTCTTCATGACATACTGATTCAAGGGCATTCCAGGTCTGAACACAGTGTGTTCTCTAAAGGAGGTGGTCATTTCTAGTACAATCCCACAAAACCCTGCTCTCATATCTACATCCTGACCTGAGGGCTCCAAGTTCAACAAGCTCTTTTGTGAAAATATTTTGCATTCTGCGGTTGCATGATTGACATCGTAAGATAATATCCCAGCTCAAAACACTGCAATTGCTGTGGTATTCGTTTTGAAGTCTTCAATTGCAGCCTGTAATAGAAACATATTAAATCTACATTTGGGCTATTTTTGTTTGATGAGGATGAAGGACATTTAGCCAGCATATTACCGTCATGGCTGTGCTTGATTAGCTTGTTAGACATGAATTTAAAGTTCAGCTGCACATTAATACAGGGCTGTAATGCATCAGATATGCAGTTATTTATTTAGCATCCAGACTAAAGCGATTAGTGTTACTCAGTACACCACATTTACCCCGTTGTCTCAGGAAAGTGTTATTGCTATGCAGTAGTTACCGCACTATTGTTAGCCCACAAATTCTTTGGCTGTTCTCACTTTAACGGACTTACAGAGTGGCCTTGCCCTGTAGGCAGAAGAGAGCAACAGAGCAGGATGATGAGATAGCAAGGCTGACATACACACGACTCTGTGTATTAATACACAGTCCAGTCGAGTGACAGGCACGGCAGGGCCTCATCCAGCCCACGCACAGCGAGAAATGGAGATATGACAGTTGTGTTACAGGCTCTGAGCATCAGCCTTCCTTCTTACTTATTATAGCACTTACAGTGCATCCCTAACTCTTTCCACTGTAACATTAATGTTGTTCCTGGCTTGTCTAATCACAAACAGACACATATCTACTCGCTAAATGTTTGGCAATGGCTGGTTTATTTATGTGTCTGGGAAAAATCACAAAAAACCTTTTAGCTCTACCGTGTATGTGGCCGTGGTGGGAAGGGAAGGGGAAGGAAAGGGAAGAGAAGAAGGGAAGGGATGGGACGGCAAAGGAAAGGAAAGGAACATTACTTATAAGCGCCATTCGAAGGTAAAATCCTTTGACAAAATGCTAATACTAAGGTGAGGACCGACCACAACATATACACAATACAAAAAAATATCCAGTCAGTCAGTCTTACTGAAGCTTCATTAGCCAACTCGAACATTACGGGACCTCAACTTCGTGATTTTGCAGCTACGCTGTCACTGCCGTCCAATGCATCTGGCTCTTATTGACATAATTGCAGCTCTGTTTTTGTCCCAAGGCAAAATGAAGTGCATTTGGAAGCCTCAAATAAAATCCTAATAAAGTATAAATTATATCGCTTTACTGAATCGAATACTTCAGCAGCTCATAAGTGCTTGGAGAGAGCTTATAACTGAATCGTAAAATCAATAAACCTAAGTGGGAAAATGAAGCAATCCAGCAAGCTTGAGGTTTCTGCTGCTGAAACAGTCCCAGCCTACGCCTGACTGACAAACCTTGACCTAACACAAAGAATCTGTGCTTATTCATTTCGCAGCAGAGCGGCTACCAGGCCTGGAGAGAGAGACACTCGTCCACCCTCGGCTCTGGCTCTGTGTTTAGACTTAGAGTGGGTACCCGCATGTGTTTGCTTCAGGTTGTATTTCCATTCTGAGACAAAAGAAAATGCAAAGGTGCTTATTCATGCAGCATATTGCAGGATTTGTTCCTTTCTCTCTCTATTCTGAGATTCATATGCCTATATATGAGTATTATTTCTGGGTGATTTATACGCTGATGGTTAGGAGTGGGTGATAGGACAAAAAAAAAATCACACTACAAGACATTTCAATGATATCTGATCATTAACATGGTCTATAGGTTTGCTAACAAACAAGTGGTGTTGCATTTAAAAAACAACTTTTTAAATTAGCGGCTTTCAATTAGAGTTTATAACTGTTATTTAAAGAACATTTTAAAAAAGCTAAAAAGTAATTGTGATAACTAAGAAAAGTGTATTGTGACACAATTCATCACAGTATCAATATTATATAGTCTACTTACGATTAATATATGCTTATGATAATGACATAAGATACTGCATGGTGATGTGTCATTTGCAATTTGTCCAAAAATTTCGATTTCGATTTGAGAAGGTGCTGCCCTACTGCTAAGCAGACTAAGCGTCCGTAGCATTCAGTTTTTTGGTCAATTTCAGTCATTTAGGCCTTTTCTTTGTTTATTTTGCTCCAAATCTATTTGAACTTTTTCATCATAAAAATGTTTTGATAGACTTGCTTCGTCCGATAACCTCTGACAAGCATCATTTTGGCCGAATGCTTTCAGAAATACCTGAGATTTTGTACAAGGTTGAGGTTGAGGAGTTCTGCAATGCGGTCGGAGGTCTGCTGATGATTTTGCACTTTCTCTAATCCTCTTTCAGTGCTAAAGAAAAGCAGGTGAGCATTGATTCAGCAAGAAATAGATCCCACACACACACCCAAAGCAAGACGTAAAATCCTTATTGTGAGCCGGATAAGAGAGTATACTGGGACCGATAAACCACAGAAAAATAACTCAGACAATACAGCTCAGGAAACCATTTGGTGGTCTTTTTGAATGGTGGGAAACTCGAACTGACCACACGACTATAGCTAAAGGCTCTGAGGGATCAGTATCTGCACAAAAAAGCATGGAACACAAACCCACGTACACAAACGCAACAATAAATAACATACACAGAAAAAAGAGCTGGGCCCACATTCAGTGCTGCCATGCATAGCATTCATCTGTGCCTGCTGGCTCTTGTCCCTTCACACTTGTCACTCTGAAATTCAGCCACTCGAATGTTTTCGAGTCATCTGAAGAGCCTCTTACGGGGTTGTTAGCGTGGGGGAAGTGTCAGGTGACAAAGCCTCACGGGGGGGCCTCTCCAATTGCCAGGCACTTCAGCTTGTTGTCTACACAACGGCTAATTGGAAAAAACTATGGGGTTTGAAAATCCAAGGTTTAATCAGTATTTAGCACCATCTGGATGTGGGCTGCTGGCCTCCTTCTGCTTCTCTTTATTCAAGACTTCCTGCTAAAGCCGAGGACTGTCAAACCCTGCCACAAAATGGAGACGGACGACGAGAGAGATGTGTGCATGCTGTAAAACACTGAAATCTTTTTTTTTTTTTTGCTTTTGAGCGAAGATGGTTCATGCCTTATAACGCTGAACAGATGTGCGTCAAGTTTCTATTAAGGGATCTAGAGAGAAATATTTTTTTTTCCATGGTACAGTAAATTCTGTGTTCAAAATCCAATACACACGCAGGTGGCTGCAACTTGCGTTTCAATGCAACGTCATTGTGTCCTTCAATCCCTCATCGCTTTGCTCTGGATCTTTCAGCGAGAAAGCTGTTGCCTCAGCAGAAGAGAACAGTAGTCCCTAATGAGTCTTTCACAGCGCCGCAGCATTAACAGCAGGTCTTTCACACTGCTGCATTGGAAACTGCAATGGCTGCCAAGTCTTTCTTCCATCGACAGGTCATGCTGAGGCATTTACCATGTTTTTTAGAGTGAGTTCCTCACACACAAACACCACACAAAGCACTGGAAGATTTGGTTATTCTCTCTACAAATCCAAGAGCAAATAGGGCCGAAAGGGAGAGGGGCTTAGTGGATTCCACATTGCTTTACAAAAGGGGATGAAAGCAGCTGCACATGTTTACCAAAGAATGAGAGGATGGCAGCATGAAAGATAAAATGTTGCTTTTTCCTCTTTACAAAAATGCAGTATCCACCCAGAGCTACAGCTGTCACTACAGTTGTACTTCATGTCCCCAGGTACTGGTGGTTTCCACCAGTCAGTTCTCGTTTGGTAGTACTGAATCAGTTATGTCACAAAAACGCTGAAACCAGGAATTGATGACATAAGGGGGTTGGGAGAGTCATTATTTAATTGCTACATTAACTCAAGCAACTGGTTTTATTTACTGCCACTTGCAACAACGTAAGTAAGACTTGGGCAGCAAGGTGGTACAACAGGTACTGTTGCTGCCTCACAGCTTCTGTCCTGAACTTGGGTTTTCGTCTGTGTGGATTTTCTGTGTATTTCCCCTCGTGCCCATTTGGGTTTCCTCTGGGTTCGCCGGTTTCCTCCCACCTCCCAAAAACATGCCAGTAGGTATACTGGCAGCTAAATTAACCCCTAGGCGTGAAAGCACAGACTGTTGTTACATCCATTATGTATACTAGCTGTCTGGGATATGCTCTGGATCCACTGCAAACCTGACCAGGATAAAGCAATCAATCAAGATGAATAAATGATTAATGAACTACACTTCCATTTCAGAAAAGATTCCAATTCAATTTTCTTTAGAAAGCTGGAATGGTTAACCATCCTTAATGCACCCTTGTTTATTAACAGAGAGCAGCTACACACTGAGAATAGCTAAAAGCAATAAAACAGGTCTTATCTTGCAGGCAATTGTTGCACAACTGTGTAATGTGGCCGTTAGAGTATTTCACTCTGGATGGTGAAATTGGTTCTCAAAGCCAGAACTTATCTTTTAGGCTACTTAGCAATAAGCTCCCACATATGATCATGCACTGGCCATTCTTTTAAGTGGAATCCGGTTCTCTGTAGGTGAAAAAGCATCAGTGGGTAGAGATGAAGAACTCAGAGCCTTCCTGCCTTTGTTCACCAAAGAAGAGCTGTTACATGATATCATGTACATTACATCAGAAAATCTTGGTTTAAGCCAATTAAAAGTCCATAGCTGGCTTTCATCATCTCGTCATGTCTTTCCCTCCTCAAGGAATTCCCTGCCACCCTGAGGCCATTTATGTGTGCTGCTGTTTGGAGTAAACATGATCATCTCCATTTCACAGCACTATCATCTTCCTCATCTAAGAGGATTTGAAATATGAGATGCGCAGAGCTCTTTTCCTCTCAGCGAGAGCCGGACGCATTTCCAAATTCAAACTCAGGCACCGTTCACATCTAATGAGACTTAAGCTCACCTCTCACAGAGAAACTCTTAGGTCCTGATATCCATGAGTATAAACCTGTCCTAACACGAGGTTTTTCATAGTCCCAGTGGTAAATCAGCCCTGAGGCATGAGTGCACTAAGGACAGTGAGCATTAAGAGGATGTGGAAATAGTTAACAGGAAAGTCACAAAGCATGTTTGTTTTATCAATGGGCTTGGCTGCAGCCTCCGAGGGATAAGACCAAGACAGAATACAAGAAAAAGAGAGAGAGAGAGAGAGAGAGAGAGAGAGAGAGAGTAAAACTATTTTTTAATGTATTAGCAGAACAATGGTGTACTGTAACCAATCCAGGTGTAAATATTTCGGAATATTTTTTAAACCAACTCCAGCCTTAGAGTGTTTTGCTGCAGGCTAAACAACAGAGTCAGTTTGCTGCGTGGTGACAAGCCAATGTTGAAAAGTGTAGACTCTGTTGCCGGGGTGAGGTTTCAGAGCACACATTTGAAATAGCAACTAGGAATTCCCCGTAATGCGTTGAAACGGCACATTAGCGGGTGTTGCAAACGCAAGGCTTGTCATAATCGAGAAAGTGAAAATATGCCTAAACAGAAAGGCATTCATTTTCCTCTTGTGAATCACAACGATGGCAGTTTCACCAACACGCCTTCAGCGCCACCTCCACCCAGCGAGGCGTAGCTTCTTTTCCTGCAAGGTGGAATCAGACACCCACTCCACACAGAGATGCCGTCAAGTTGTCAGACTCAGAGCCCAACCTCAGATGTTACACAAATGGATACTGTCCATGGCACATGAGGTTGAGATACCCTTATCTGGGTTTCAGAGAGCACACCTCCTTTTTCACTCCTCCAACTCTGGTGCTACTGCACGGTAGAGGATGACCGACTCCCGCTCTATCTTTGGAATGTGGGAATCTAATCTGCGGAACACTCGGGGCCTGGGAGAAGACCCTCCGCGTTGACAGTCGGCCTCTTCAGACAGACACCTTGGGCTGGTCAGGAATTCCAGGGGCTGATTAGCACTGGGCTCAAAGCCTCATCTTTCTGCGCTTCCCACCCCCCATCCACCCTCAAGCACTGCTCTCTCAGTCCTGATCAAGTCTCAGGAAGGACAACAATAGCCCAAACCCTGCCCCTGAGCTAGCTCAGTCCACACCTCACCTCAGAGCCTCACCTCACAGCCAGAGGGGATCGATTAAACACAGTCTGAGAACAATAGATAAAGGCATTGCAAAGTGACAGGACAAGAATTTACAGGCATATCATCATGTATGCCTGTTGACTAGAAATTTCCATCCACTGATTTTCTTGGTTTCTGGTTTCCTTAACAACATACCAATGAAATGAGAATACATCAGCAGAGTATCTGAAATTGGGCCTGTATCGGCCCAATGTCAGCCAAACCGCGGGATCACTCAGATCCCAGATCCCGTATTTTCTGATTTGATATATTTTTGTGACAATGACGTAACTTTTTTTTTATTTTAATCACGTCTGTGAAATTTCAGTTGACTTAAGCCCTTTGGATTTTTTTTACATGGGGAGATGAGGTAAAGTATTTACTACCAGACTATCTGGGATTTCAGTCTTGTTCGAACCCATCGCATGTTACAGTCATGTGACCTACAAATGATCAAGCACAACTTGCAAGGCCACACCCCCTGAAACAAGCATTTATAATAAAGGTCAATACATTCAATTTGTATTAACGTGTATGTACTACATGGAATTTTTAGTGCGACAACCATGTGTACATCGTGACTCAGATAATATCGTGACCTCCCTGATTTCAATCATAATTACTACAGATGTCCTCTTTCAACATTACTTATCAGACATATATGTATGGAAACCTAATTCTGTCCTAATGGAAACTTCAGGTAGTATGCATATTAATCCAATCATTATCTGGTTTTCCAGGTTTCCATGACTGTACCATATAAAGAGCACATTACGATATATTATATCAAATTATAGCCATTATCGCAATTTAAGAAATCCAGTTATTGGATTGTAGCAAAATAACTGGATTATTCATCATATTTAGACAGTCTGATTCCACAAATAAAACTAGATCTAACACCATGCCCGCTAAACAGTGACAAAAAATACTTCCTTTCCAAAGCTAAGTCTGAAATAAATATTTACCGTATGTAACATGACTAATTGTTTTGTTTTGTTTTTTAAAGAACTTGGCTTGTTTTAATCTTACATCATGTCTTTCTTCGTTGGTGGGTTTACTGGCAGATCGTAATGCAGCTGTAGAGACACATACATCATGTGTTTAGGAAGAAAAGCAATTATTGGGTGATTCATGTAGACCCAAAGATTTTCCTGTTATCACTTTAGTGCAATGTGTGTAAACATGCTGGATTAATTAACAGCCAAAATTTGATCCAGTTATAGGCTTATTTTGTAAGTGCAAACAAAATCACATCAGTATCAGATCAGTGTGGTGTATCGGCTAAAGCTCAGAGTTCTGGTACCTACACAGAACAATGAAATTACAGTCACATACAGATTTAAAGGGTGAAAAGAAACACTTTTTTTTTTAAAAAGAACTCGAAAAGAGCTTCTGATTCTAACAGATGGGGCAAAGCTGTCCAGAGGGACAAAGACTTCAGTGTCATGCAGGTGCTTCTCACAGCCTCCCAAGCCTCCCTAATCCACTAACAAAACACAGATCAGGAATTATTGACACACTCTGTCTCTGCACCGTCTGGTCCTCAGTTGCGTCCTTAAATAAAGTCCAGAGGTGAGGGAGGGATGAGCGGTTCATCAGCTCTAGGATGTAGACTGTATCTCATGCTGTACACCTCACTTAATGCTCACTCTCACTCCCTTCCACTTTCTCAAACTCAGTTCAGGGAGGGCAAGCGGTGGATCTGCTTGATGAATGAGCCATGAGAGATTTGTTTTGTGTCTCGCTTGCTATCTCTCTCCGTCTCTACCCCCGGTGCTCCGCTAATGAGTGTGCCGCTTGCCGGCGCACGGTGGCTGGCCATCAATATCCCTCCATCTGGCAGGTATAGAGGAGGGGAGCGGATGAGCCTCCGGCAGGCCCACATCTGCTTAAGCATCCATGCTCTGCTGCTGGTCTCCTTCACCACACACACACACACCACACACACACAGACACACACACCTACACACATACACAGCAAAGGTGGCATTGCTAATGCAACAGGCCTTGTTAGCGTGCACCGATGAACTGCTTATTTATTACATCACTCCCACATGTTTCTAGTGAATGGATATAACGTGCCCCAGATGGCTGCCATGAGCGTTCGTGTTTTTTTGGTAAATCCGGGTTGCATGAAACGTGCAAGTACATGCCGTGCTGGCACAAGACAGATTTCGGAACTCGATAGCTCAGACATCAGACACAAATTCTTCCTTAGGCTCCCAAAGACGGTCTGTTATGGTCCCGCAACATTCCCCACCAATTATATAAACAGAGTACATTAGTGGTGGCTCAGTCTCCTACCTGAGCCCAAGGCGTTCATACACGATGCAGAGAAAGATAGAGTGAGGAGACAAAGTAAGAAAAAAAAAGGAAAGATAAAGAGTGAAAAAGAAAGAGTGAGAGAGGAATGAAGAGAGACTTCAGAGGCTCCTGTATTTCATTACATTTCCATCCCATTATTCAGCCACAGCTGTTTGGGTGGTCGAACATTTAAACAGCTGTTATTTTACTGAATTGGCAGAATGAGGACGTGGCCATTTCACTATTTTCCCCTCTGTAAAAGGTTTATGCATATGAGCAATTTGATTATAAAAGATGAATATTAAAGGAAATGTTCAGTGAAAAAAAAAAAACCTTCTTTAGTGTTGCACTGCAGCTAAAAATTAATATAATCTAAATCTAAAAGTAGTGGAATTCTATTTTATCTAAAATATTTTCCATTAATTCTTGGCTAAAATCTAAGGCAATTATTTGTGTGTGGGCAGATATTTACAAAAATATTTTTGGTGAGATAACGTTGCTTTATTGGTTGGCACGACTGCAATGTGCAAAATTAAAGAAGTCAGACAAAGATGTCTTGTACATATATGGTATCTGGAATACTGATTTAAATAACTAACTGATAAATAAGTAAGGAAAAAAAAAAAAAACTTGGTGTAGTGCTGTTATATGAAAATAATCAACAACAGGGTGGTGTGATGAAGGGGAGTTGCTGTAGCTTCCTATAACAACATGTCCCGAAGTGTTTTGTTCCGCTTATACCAAAGCGATTTGCCAACTTTTTTTTATTTATTAAAGAATGACATGTACATTTTCTCTCTATATAGTTACATTACAATGTTGTGGAGCAAGACAAGTTATAAGATATTTACTTTAAAGCAGCTATAAACAGGCATCCCCTCACTAGCCTCTTTTTTCCTCTATCTTGAAGTCTGAATATTAATTAATATTAATATTCAATATCTCTTGAATATTAATCAACACTCAACACCTTCTGTCCAAGCTGACAATCGATTGAAGGAAGGAACAACAGTATAATTTTAATATATATTGCATTCCCTTAAATTTCAATTATAAATTAAATCAGAATAAGGTTTACATCCTCGGTTCTTTGGTGTACTTTAGTGAGGATTTAAACAGGCAGTTTGTGCACATTCACACTGAACAGCTGTTAACTAGATTAGAAAAGTAGCCTCTGTGTAACTCTGTAAAAAAAATAATAAGATATGAGCATCAAACATGGCTTGGTTGGTTGATCACAGGTTACATAAGTTGAACATTTCTTTTTGTACTCTTTCTTCAAAATCAATGATCTAATTCTTGTCTATAGACGGCAATTAGCAGCAGGAAGGGCAGAATGAAGAAAGACATAGAGGGAGTCATCCTACTTTCACAATTCAGATAAAATCCAATATGAGCTTGTGACACTTGACTCAGCAAGAGCCGTTAACAACACCGCGCCCATTAGCCAAATGGAGAGTACTTCAGCAAAATTGATCAGGACCTCTATCCACTTGGCTTTGCATCCTGCCATTTTGCAGGCACTAAGCTAACGGGGCAAAGGATAATAAATTTGCTCCAGAGATGACAAGCAGAAGCAGCATCTCTAATGGCGAGTGACAGACCCTGGGATCCTCTCCCGCCCGCCTGCTCCTCTCCGAGTCAGGAATTAATGTGTGCCGGGCTGCTTTTGATGTCGCCACAAAGCACCGCCGCAACCTTGTGGTAACCAAATGTGCAGCTCCGTTCCAGAGTGGTCAGTGATTCATCCACCCCGCTAGAGTTTTCCAATATTTTCCATTAGTTTTACACTCGAATAGGCGGCATAAAAAAGGACAGATGAATATGACTCAGGAAGATAGAGTAAGTGATATTGGAAAAGGTCATTGTCTATGGCTGTGCTTGGTCTGAATTCATGTAGCAATGCTCGAGTGAGAGGGAATTTATTTAACTGAGAAAACGTCTTTACAGGCAAGGAATTGGGTTTACACTTCACATTATTCCACATTCTCAATCGCTTATGCTAAAGCAGGCTCTCCTGGTTTAGCCTCCCAATTTTCTATAGTAGAGCATTTAAATCTAATCCCAGTGAGAATCCACTGAGCAAAGATATCCATTACTGGACCAGTATGGCCCTTTCCTAAAGACAGAAATGCTGGCTAAATTATGCCATTTAAACTGTCCCATAAGAAGTCTTTATTATTAACCCATGCAAGCAAGTCCTGGTCTGCCTTAATACACGTCCTTTTTGGCTCTATATTTAGTTTGACATCTTGTTCATGACCACAATCGTCGTCTTTTCTACATCCTCTAGAGATGTATTAAAATCTTTTACTGTGACCAAAATCTAGACGTCCCATAAACGTCTGGCAAAGAGGTCTTTGTGCTCAGTGGGTTGCCAAACAGTCTAGCTCTGCACTACAGGAGTGCTAACAACTCGCTGTCTGAAGCTGCTTTTATTCCTGCAGAGTCCGGTCCCATACTCTATCATTATTATTAAGCCACTGCCTGTCACCGTCAGAACGACAGCTGACAGGAGTAGATACATGCGATCCCTGAAAAAGACATACTGGCCCCTCACCAATGTGCTGGCGGGCGATCGAGATTAAAAGCATATCCTTATGAAATATTGATCTTTTTGCCAGTGGTTCACAGATCTCGGATAACAAGGAGTCAATCGAGCTGCTCTCAGGTTCTGTCAGGGCTGACAGAGAATACCAGAGGGGGTAAAGTCACGCCCTGATGAGCTCATACCTCCTTGCCCTTAATGTACAGATAACAATGTGCATGCTGCTTTTCATCAAAAGCACATGGTACGGCACAGAACTAATTCGTCTTTCTTTCTCAGAGCCTGCCTCTTTCTCTACAGATGGAGTGGACGGAGTGTGCGGAGTGTGCGGTGTGTTTCAACCGACCAAGGTGCTTTACGGGATTTATCTTGGCCTGCAAAGGTGCAACGTGTTTGCCTGGACTCTTTTTGTCTTTTATCATGTGGATTCAGCCACGTTAGCACATATGCATGAACACCCTCATGCTTCCATGCAAATATTGCCCAAGCAAACACACACACTGTAACTGGCAGCACACATGACTCAGAATACCAGTCTGTTGTGTTTCTGAACTTACACCTACCCTACACCTACTGTAGTACTGGCACAGGCTCCAGTTATCTGATATTGGTGCCATCAGGTTGAGGGGGGGAGAGCTTTGCGGAGGTGAGATCAAGGGACACACAAACAAACAGATACTGCGATACCACCGTATGACTCAAGTTCTCACACTATTAACAAAGGAGGCCGCACATAAAAAACCCCAGGCCGCTCGTACGGGGCCGACATTGTGTTGTACATGGTAATTATCTCAGTCAGAAGCTGGCAGGAGAACAATTGGCTTTTCAGAGCAGCTCTAGAGGAGAATGAGCGGGAAGGGCCAGTGCTATGTACCACGTACCATGTATTCCCTTTCCTCCAAGAACGAAGGCTCAGCTCACTCTGCCCATGCTGAGGGAAACAAGCAGGAAGTACCAGCGTAATTGCCTTTGTATGTGAAGGAGGGGGGGCCTGACATTCACACTATGTGGTGCAAGATGGGACTTGCGGCTGTCGCGCTGCAATGAGTGGCATTTGAGACCTGGCAGACTCCAGCAGAGGAAAGGTCAACGTGGTAGTTGGCACAGTCTCTCGGGGCGCTACTATAAACCTACAAATCCCACTGCTGATTAGGCCTGAGCCACTCATTTGCGCGTGATGCTGAGGGGTAGCATTGCATTAGCCTCTAACAAACACTGGGGATCCAGAGTGACAGTTTAGTGAGTGGATCAGATGACATGAGAGAAAGGCATGTAGTATCAATGCCATTGAGTTTAAAATCCATACTTGTCCAGAGAAAATGATACAGGACACTAATTAGCCCAAACCCTAAACTTTGACGGTGCATGTATCATTGTGTAGGGATTTAAGCTAAAAAAAAAAAAAGCACTATCACTGGCATCACATAAAATTTGTTTATTACTATTGTTCATTAGTTTATCGGATTACCTGACAATGAATCCCAAACTACTGGTGCAGAAAACAGATAGACTACTGTTTGCTGAATAAAATAAATTTCCTAGTGAACAAAGGTCACCAGCAAGCTACCTGCAGTAGCTAGCAAATTATCAGCATAAGTTGTGAGGCAGTCTTATATTAGCTCATTAACTGCAAAACAATTTCTGGCAATCTACAAATACTAATACAAGTGTTAGCTATGAAAAAAAAAAAAAAATCAATTCACTTCCATTTGTAAACGTTGCTCCTGTAGCTGAGCAACAGTTTGTTGAAACATTTGTGGAACTATGATCTAGTGAAGAGAATAATGGGAATGCCCACACCATGAAAAATCTACGCAATATGTATTGCCCACAAATTTGGACAAAATAAAGTGCTTAGTGAAATAGGTGCCAGCTTATGAATTTCACTGGGAGTGCTAATAACAAATCATGCAATTTCTTAAACTACACGATATTTTAGATCGATTAGATGTCTTCCCACTAAAAATGAAACGCCTTGCCCCCTTTGACCGCAAATCTGATACAAGTTCCCATATAATACATCAGAATTGGGAAACGCTTGCTCTTTAAACAGCATATGTGAAGAGCATCACTGTCTGCTAGTGCCAGAATGAGCCGAAGAGCCTTTTTAAATGCCTTTTCAACACTAATTCAACGGATATCGTCCTTACCAAAGCACAGCATTCAGTGCATATCTTTTGAATAAATCCTAAATATCAGATTTTTTTTTTTTTTTAAATCTGAAATATTGGAGATGCTCGAGCTCCAGAGAACCCACAGAGCTGGCGTCTAGGCTCAAAGGACAAGTGTGTTCTGAATAGGACAGCTATCTGTTCAATATTATTATCAAGGATGCTTCAACATACCATCAGTTTTGAAGCTGCAAATAAGCTGAGATTTAAAAAAAAAAAAAGAGTGTCCCTTTTGAAAGGCAGCACCCCAATGACCACAAAGATATTCGAAAGACATGAAAACAGAGTCACTGCCAGATTTTTCTGGGATGTCTAGACATCTTTTAGACCCTGAAAGGAAATACAGGATGTATACATGATGTCAGGCTTGTCAGTCTGTGCTTACTGTGATAAGGACTTACTGTCTTCTAAAGGGCGTGATTTCAGATTTGAAATTTGAAGCAGCATCACATGCGTACTTTTTAGAAAAGATTAATTAAAGAGTAATCTATTAAAGAGTAATTTACAGATTCGTTTTTTAGGTTTAATTAGTTTTTAAAACAATGTTGTGACAATAAATCTTGCTAGAAGGTTAGCAAATTACCCTCACATGAAAATTAAATAGCATTGTCTATGTTTACATGCAGCCTAAAAATCAGTTACTAATCTGACTTAGAGTTCAGTCACAATAAAAAAGGTTGTAAACACCTCTGTTGGAATAGAGTGAACTGATTAAGGTTGATCCAAATAAAATCAAACGAGGTGGGTTAATGTGCTTTTAATAATCTGTTAAATAGAAGAAGAAAAGCCATGTGTACGAATGCACAGCTGATGTTAAAGCCTGTATTCTATTTAAAGAATATATTTAAAAAAATGCCAAAAAATAGGAAATACTTTGATAAAAAATTTCTCATGCAGTGTTTATTGCAAAAATTTGGTTTTAATATTCGTAACATTATAAGTTAATGTACATATATACATATAGTACATATAGTACACACACACACACATACATATATATATATATATATGTATATATATGTATATATATGTATATATATATATATATGAATGTGTACATTTTATGTTATTTTCAACAACAAGAACATCTTTGCACCAGAATCTTAGGCAAATATGAAATTCTTCTTCATGCTGTCTGTTAAATAATCACATTTGGATGACATTTTATGAGCTGGAAATAATTACAAACTTGTTAACAACGCTACTTTTTGAACTTGTTAGCAAGTAGCATGATTACAAACTTGTATGTGCTGATGGGAACGCACACATTTCTCGTTGTCTTGGTAACATTGACATTGAACCTCGCTCTATGCATGCGCATAACTTTGGATCATATTGCATGTATATGTGTATATGTGCATATGAACACAGATTTTCAGTTCATTTGGAATCTACGATCGGAATAAATTCACTCGGATTGGCGGAAATCTTTGCACATAAACACTGCCATTGACAAGTCGAATTCTGGAGTCTAGTGCCGGTGATGGGAACTTTGTTACTCAAGCCAGCCCACGCAGATCCCGGTAAGATTTAAAACGAGAGACAGGAACACCTCATCCATCTGGCTGAAAATGAAACCGAGATGTTTATTTTATTTACAGCGTCAGAGACAAAGACAATATGGGTTATCATAAGACTCACATTAAAAGAAAGCACATGTTTGGCCTCACATGAGAGCCGACTGTCAGGGAAACTGAGAGGCTGGGAGACGCCTGGATTCGTCTGGGATGATTCCACTGATCCGCAATCCGGCCATTAACACAGACATGATACAGACACTTTAATGTTAACACACGAGCAATGTTTTTGACGTGCCATGGAATTTTTGGTGAAGAGCCCAGTGGCCATCGAATGCAACATAAAATTGGCCTTGCATAAAATATTCTAGAAACATATAATACGTCGAGACTATTAACCCTGGTTTGTTCAGCCACAGCCTCAAGGTCAGTTCTGTGCTTTTGCAGAAACAAACATCATGAAACTGTCTGCTCAAAGATCCCCACAGCTTCAAAGAAAACCACACACCACCCAGCAGCACACACACACAGTGCAAAACCAGCCGGTGTGTCCTCCTAGCCATGTGTTTGCCTGTGTGTGTGTTTGTGCTTCTTTCGTGTGCAAAATCCTATCAATGTCACAAAGGTCACGCTGTCTCAAGATAACCCGGAGAGATTGCCATGAGATCCTGGGATTTTCAGCCCTATTATTTTGTGATTAGGTGTCACCCGAGTTTCTTCGGTGTCACAATGAAGCCTTTCATGTTGTGGGTTCTAGCGGCTGAACAGGCGAATTCGTATTTGTATTCAGCACGAATCAAAAAAACGGGCGAAGCGGTCAGCTCACAATGCTTATTCAAGCTGGAATTATATATACACCAGCTCTTTTATAGCTTAGAAGGAATTCTCTTTTTTTATTTCAGTGTAAGTGTAATTCCCACAGGAAGTCTGTGGGTATCGAATGCTTCGTTTTTGTTTTGGCTTGTTTTGTTTTTTTTTTTAAATTTAATGGACACCAGTCAGTTTTTGCGGTCCAACTTATTCAGGTGAGTTAGGTTTCAGAGGATGGTGAAAGGCTAAAGTCAGCAGTTGGCATCAACTTGGCAAAGGAAAGCACGTTAAGAAGACAAACCTGTCTAAACACAGCCTCTCCATAACTCAACAAACAAGTAACTGCTCCGTGGAACCCAGAGATGTAGCGCTTATTTACTGAAGTACTCAAACACACGAGTCTTCAGTTAGCAAATATAATTAACCTGTCAGTTTCATGTTTCAACTGAATAATGTTTTAATAATCTGTCACTGTGATATTGGCTATAACTGGAGCCTTGGCATTCAGCTTCTTCAAATTCTTTTTTTTTTTTTATTTCTTAACTGTAAGCTGTGGAAGCTTAGCCAAAGCAAGTTATCCAACATTGTGTTAATGAAAGCGCTGCTTTAAGTAAAGGGGGGAGAAAAATAAACAAACAGCTTTATTCCTCTTATACCACAGCAATTTTCCAATGATTACTAGTTTTGTTTTATTTTAAAAAAAATAAGCACATGTAAATTCCTTTGTCCTAAGATTTTCGACAAAACAACGTGTTGGAAAACTTAAAATAACAGCTTTATTTCTGACTGTTACACAGCCCTGACACTGAAGACTCCTTACAAGAACTTCACCATATTAAAATTAAGAATATTTTTAGATCCTTTTATATTTTAAACTCAAAAACATTAACAAAAAAAAAAACATGTCAGAGTGTTTATTTGAAGCATACAGATGGTGACTGGCAGCATAAAGTCATGAGTGTATGTGTTTTATTTGATATACAGCTGTACTGGATTAATGGCTGTTCTGGACGTTTTACAGCCTGATTCACCCGACAGTATTCAGGCTCATAAAAGCAGCTCTCAGACCATGCCACATGACAGCACCATGACAGGCCGAGTTAATCACAGGCTTATTTGCGCATTTCTTTAGCCGCAATTTAAAGCATGATGATGGTCCGAGACTAGCTGTATTTGAAATATTTACAGTATGATAACCTAGTCTAAAAATATCAGAGTATCATGGTATTATCAACCATTTAAAAACATACAAGTTAGTGGTGCAAAATAAATGAAATATTATTACATGGTCTCTGTACCACAATCTCTTTGCACATCGTTGTATATGTAACCTAAACCAAAAGGAAACAAAAATCCCCAAATTCTTCTTTATTAGAAAGGTATTTTTGTGGATGACTTTTCTGTAAAATCCAGTACATTGTCAGTATTTATCACCTTATTGTTAAAAGAGAGATTGGCTGTGAGGCAGCGTGCAGCACTGCTCAGCCAAAAATAGGACGCTGTTTGGTTTAGTCCTGGTCGGCAATGCTATGCTCTTCTGTGTGTTTTATAGTGGTTGTGTATGATATGCCAGTACAGAACACGGCAGCAGAGGCAGCAATGTAACATGTTTACAGCAGTAGCAGATCACACACAGCCAAAAGGTTTTCAGTGCATTTGCATCCCTGTGCAGAGAAATGGAGGTACTGTAGTGTGATTTAGGGCAAGTCCTGAGGGAGGGGGTGTGAATTTTTTGGGGAGTCACAGCCAGACACAAAAGGGATGAGATCTTTAATCAGTATTTGGAAAAATTCAACAGTAAGGTAACTCTCTGATCATACACCATGAAACTGTGATACCGTAAAAACTCATTCTGAGACCTAAAAGAGCGTCCCGATGACGTGGCATGCTTCCGTCTGGCTGCCACACAACAGACTGGAAAAAATACTGTAAGGAATGTGCTGAACGCTAGTCTGGGACTTATGTGAGACAAGTGTTCTGATGTCGGTGTTGGATCTGCTATCTGGACCTTCCGTGCTGGGGTCAGTGTAGGCTACTTTGTTATGGTGATGGAGGTCTCATAGAGGTCGTGGGGTGCAACAAAAGCAGTGCTTGTACCGGTCATGCAGGGTGAATTCGACCAAGTGACCCTGCCTACTGAGTTTCTGCACAGGAAATTGCCAACAAAGGCCTTTTTAGGCACACACAATTAGCTGGGCACTCAAGGGGCATGTATGAGCACTTACACACACACACATACACACACACCCACACACTCATGGATGCATGCACCGATGCACGCTTAAGCACTTCTCAAGGTTTTCAAGTGAAAAATCCATGTGAGCCAAAGCAAAATGGGATTAGCCACTAATCTAGCTGGCAGAACACATGAGAATACAGCGACGGCTAATACAAGAAGAGACGGCGCGTCTAGCCTATCAGATAAGCTTCAGCATATGGCTTTAGGTGGCCTCAGCAGCTGGGGTGAGAAAGAGAACACACCGGTGCGAAAAACAGTGGATTGTGGTGATGGTCACACTCTTGACGTGTAGTTTCCATACTGCTGAGTGAGGAAGAAACACACACACGTTTGCCTTACTATCTTTGTGGGGACCTTTCATTAATATAATTAAAAGAAACTTTTATATATAATATAATATAATATAATATAATATAATATAATATAATATAATATAATATAATATAATATAATATAATA
>CM075017.1:11984329-12017018 GCA_037576675.1 Pangasius sanitwongsei | reverse complement strand
ATATATATATATATATATATATATATATATATATATATATATATATATATATATATATATAATTTTTTTTTTTTTAAATAAAATAGTCTGTAGAGAGTGTGCACTTGTTTGTCCTTGTACAGGAACTCGACGCAGCAGCTCCTGGCAGTACCTCCCTGTGAATCACTGGGCAAGCAGCAACACAGCTTATGATTGCTTTCTGCCTGCATCCATTTACACATTATGAATATGGCACTCTTTCAATTTGCAAATTTGGCCATTGCATAAAATTATGGTGCGTTTTCATACGAGACTGTTATGATATTGCAATCAATCCACAGTGTAACATACCTGACAGACATTACCTAAGCAGTTCCATTTACATTTGCTCATTTACATGTTAACAACTTCCCCAACTACTTGGATTGTATAATCTCTCACTTTGAAATGCATCTGTCAAACGAACACTCGCACTGAAAATCTCAAATATGGCAGATGTGTTTATCCAAAGTGACTTACAGTTGAGTGCAAATGTTTGTGCAAATGTTTTTTGAGTGGAAGAAAGCACAATGCACCTCCATTTTACAACGGCTCTAGATATAAAATTTATTCCAATAAATTAGAAAATAAAAGTCCTACAGCAAGAGAACAATCCAAAATATACAGCAAAATCAAGAAGACAAATTGTTGAAAAGGTTTTGCCATGAAACATAGTGTATGTCACCTGGCTGGTAGAACAAATATGTCAAGAATAACAAATGTGAATATTACTGTCAGGATCCAAAAGACAGTATAAAAGAGGTTGGAAGAGGCTATAAATGCAAAGGCTTGGCTTACAAGTTTTAAGGAAATATTTATAAGACATTCAGAAAGGGAGATGCAAACTTTTGAACTAATATTATTTACATTTTTAACTAATTTCTTTACGTACACTGATGATTTGTGGTGTTGGTAATGATTAAGGAACATTTTGTGGTATTTGTGATGATGAAAAAATATCTATAAAACCCAACACACAAATTATCTCGTTGGTATAAAATAAATTTGTGATCATTTTTTCCCAAGGACGCGCAAACTTTTGCACTTAACTGTACATGTGGGACTGAATTTAAGGTACAATTATAGGACTTCTTAATCAAAGTAGAACTCAATTGCCTGTATTAAAAAGGAGAGTTGAAAAGCAGACACGTCTCCTTTCCTGGCCTAATAAAAACGGACAGAAAAAAGGAGCGGCATTTTGTGTGAAAAGTGGTAAAAGCACTGTGGTAAAAAACAGCCTTGAAATGTTAACAAGTGTCATATGACATTTCTGTCTGTCTTCTGTTTTGCTTCCCGAGTTCTCCATTTCTGCCTCATCCACACCCCCTTAATCATTGTTAGCACTTGTCCCTTGTGATTAGCCTCATTGTGTCACCTGTGTGTGGATCTTTTGTCTCATTACTCACTGTTTGTCAGCATTCTTTGTAAAGTATTGCATGTCTAGTTTTTCACTGTGCCCTTCTGGGGTTTTTTTTTTTTGCCTTGGTTTCATCGCCTAGTTTTGGTTCTCTGGTATTTACTGTTTTTGACCTTTGCCCGCCTGTTTGGTTTTGAGAACGAGTGTCACCCGTTTATTGTGGCTGCCTGTGCTTTGTCTCCTGCCCTGGAAAACCCCAAAATGCATGGAAAACCCCAAATCAAGACCATCAACTGCCTCCAGTTCCACTATGACACAAATCTATATCTTAGCGAGTTAAAAATATCTTTTTTTTTAATCTATATATCTAATATAATTGTGGACACATTCAAAGTTTTACTGAGGTATACTTTTGACTTTTGTGTTTAACTGAGTAAGAGTTTGACACAACACCCATGCGTTCACTCGGCACGGATCATTTTTCTGTACTTTTTCCACCTCTGGTTTTACCAAATTATAAATTAGCATCCTTTCTCCAGCAATCACACACTGTAGAAAAATTCTCTCTTATCAACTGTGAAAATATGTTATAGCAGAATTTATCTAATACTTCTCCTTATGAGATTACTATAAAACAAATATTAGGTAAATATATTAAGATGATTACATCTGTTTCTAGTCATTTTTACTAATTGCTTGAATTTCTTTTGTTCTACTGGCAAGGAATCGTTCTTCTAGAAATAAATGGTTGAATAAGCATTGAAATAAGCAAGCTTTCAAGCTTGAAATGAGTAAAAATGACTAGAAATAGGTTATAACTCTATTATTTACATATTTATGGTATATATAGTACTGTGCAAAAGTCTCAGGCACGTGCAAAGAAATGCTGTAGAGCAAAGATGCCTTCAAAAATAATGAAACTAAATGTTTCTACATTAAAACAAATGCTATAAAGAGCAGTGAACAGTAATAAATGAAACAAAGTCAATATTTGGTGTGACGATCCTTCACTTAAAAAAAAAATAGTAGTCTCAGGTACAATGTGTGCAGTTTTGTAAGGAAATGAGCTGTAAGTGTTACTGAGCATCTTGCAGAAGCAGTTCTTGTAGCTCTTCTGGAGACTTTGACTGCCGCACTTGCTTCTTATTTTTACAGCAAAATCCAGCAGCCTTCATTATGTTTTTTTGTCTGAAAAGTGGTCTGTTATGTAATCTGCTGTTTTCTTTACTGACATACAAACATTTTTCTGTAACATTTAATTTTGTGCTGGAAAACTAATGTTTGGAAAACTAAAATGTTTTTGTACTGAATCAGTAATGTAGAAGTCATAAAATAAAGATCTATAATGAAATTTGTACTGAAAAAAAGGGTGCCTAAGACTTTTGCACAGTACTGTATATTTCTTTAGATTTCTTAATAGTAAGAAAGTACAATTTGCCTATATTCAAGATATTTTTGCTTGCTAACATATTGATTTTTTTTTTCAGTGTGTGACTGGTTAAGTAAAGAGGTTAATTTATAATTAATTTACCAGATGTGGAAAAAGTACAGCAAAATTATATTTAAGTGAAAGTGTGTGTGTTGAATAGCTCTTACTCAATTAAAAGTTACTTGTGCCCACACTTAAAAGTGAATAAGTATTTAAAATTAAAACTCAGAAGTGATGGGTTTTTTTTCCCTCCTTTTTCTATTCTTTTTCACATGGTCTCAAACATGTACATTTTAAAAATTCATATGATTCAAATTCACACCAAAGGTTAAAGCCTAAGGTTCGATTAGTGTACCTTTTCTTACAACTTCAGTCATTTGAAATCAAACAAAAATCCAACTGCTTCCACATTGTTTGACTGAATGTTTGTATGAATGTTCTATGAGATCAGGCTTTTTCATTAAGTAAGTTTAATACATGAAGAGGGTTTGAGACTAATCCACAAATAGTCTTGGTGCAAAAATGACTGGTTGGAATCGGTAAATTTTATATGGATTTCATTCTTTGATTCCGGTCAGGGTCACAACGGATCCAGAGCCTGAAACTCTGGGCATGATGCAGGAATACACCCTGGATCAGACGCCAGTTAATGACAGGGCACAATGCACACACATTCACACATTCATTCACACCTAGAGACAATTTAAAGTTGGCAACACACTGACTGAGTATGTTTTTGGAAGGCGGGAGGAAACCAGAGAACCTGAAGAAATTGTTGCCGAGGCAAATGTTTAAAAAAAACTGGTGGACAATTAATCATCTGGGAAATTGCTAACAAACTGGAAATCTCCTTTGGAATGAAAGTAAGCTAGAAATCAATTCTAATTTCATCAGCTTCATTAACTGATTATGAGATGTAGGTGTGCTGTAATGACCCTGAAATTAAACCCCAGCGCTAAACAGCATCATCCAAAAAAAAAAAAAAAAAAAAGAAGAAGAAGATGGTGTTGATCAAATGTGAGGGCAATGTTTACTATGTTAGATATTATTCATCATGAATTTGTGCCTCACATTCAGAGAGGTAATCAGTTTTTTTTTTTTTTTTTTACAAAGAGATCTTAATTGGAAAGAATGAGAAAGAAGAAATAAGGTTTCTGCACTGCTGTCTCCATTCTACACTTTCAGCAGAAAAGACACTTCTGTAATGCCACCCTCTGTATTCACCTGAACCGGACTGTATGTTTATTCTTATTCTGTTCCTAAAAACAAAAAAATGGAGGTACGATAACTGTTTAACTGTACATTTTGTATGTTTTTTTTTCTACACCACAACACTATCAAATTCACAAATTTCATCTGGTCAGAACTGTAGCTCTGAAAGTAGTTCTGAAATTTCTCGAAATCACAGGACCATATTAATGTACTAGGTCTAATATGTTATCTTTCTGCAGGAACAACTTACAGAGGGACCTGTACGGCAGGCACGCCACATAAACAGATTTTTAAGTGTATAATTGTTTTCCATGACATTTATTTTCCGATATGGGAAAGTTTTCAGGCCGGAGTTTACGTTTAACAGTAAAAGCTGCATTTTTGTCTTAAACTTCAAAAGAGAGAAGAAAATAGAGGCTGGTTAGGGAAAGACTCATATATACGGTGGGTATTAAAGTCTACACACCCTGTTCACATTGCAGGTTTGATTTAAAAGAAAGAAAAGAAGAAAAAAAAAAACAAGATAAATCATGAAAGACATTTTTCCACCTGTAATGTGGTACAGCAACCAAGAAATCAAGGGAAGAACAAACTTACAATAACCTGGTTGCATCTGGTTACATCACAAAAACCTGCAATTTGAACTGTATCCACTGTAGCTGCTATAATGCAAGTGATAACAGGAACTAACTTGTACAGGAACAGGAACAACTTTAAAAGTAACTATAAACAGATAAAAGTAGTAAATGTCATTCATTAATAAAAAAATAAGTGGAATAAAACTCTTGGAGATGTGCTGTAATAGGAAAATAATCAACTTCCTGGTGGTAAAAGTAACTCTACTTCATGACAGCGCCTTGTGGTGGATTATAATCATGGATTATTTCCCTATAATGGCACGGCACAGCGTTTTATTCCTTACTAAAAGCACTTTGGTACATCTTCTTTGGGTGCATTTCTCAGGCTAGCATGGTCTGACTTCATGCTAGTATTATTAGCAAAAGTGTCTCAGATAGAAGAGTTCATCAAACTATGCACACACATCTTGGTTTGGTTTATTTGCTTTCATCCCAAAATCCATCTGAATGCTGTTAAAAATGAGTTTGTATCATTGCTCTTTGTTGACTGTGTGAGTTAATCATATCCGCACATGTTGTAATGTATTATAACTGCGTCTCTCGGAATTATGCGAGGATGAAATTTTGCAGCTAAATTGTGCTGTTTTATTTTTAACACGTTTCGGATGTCAAATTAATCATGTGTGTTCACGCATTTATTTTGACAGCCCTGCAATCCAACTATAATAATAATAATAATGTAGAGGCGGAACTTAGTCATATTACAGTTAAAGAGTTCCAGCTTTCCTTCTGAAAGCAAAATGTCAGAATGAATGGATCTCAGCTGGGAGAAATTGCTTTGAAGGGTACAGAGTAATAATGATGGATGCACATCATTAGTTTCAATAAATGTAACATCTTAGATCTTGTCTTAGAACTTAGAACCACTGGCCAAGTTATGCTTACCATATAGGCCACTTTGTTCTGTATGTGTACAACTGCTTAACCCATCTTCTGCTTTGCACAATTTGACAGCCCCCCCCTCTACACTCTTAAAATGAAAGGGGCCACGAAACATTCTTCAGAGTGATACCATAGAGGAACCATTTTGGTTCCATAAAGACTCTTTTGTTGTTGACACAATAAACGGAATCATTTTTCACCACATGGCGCACTGGCTAGCGTTGCCACCTCACAGCTCTAGGTTCCCCCAGCAGAGATCCATGTGTTCTCTCCATGTCAGTGTGGGTTTCTTCCGGGATCTCTGGTTTCATCCCACTTCCCAAAACATGCATGTATGTGGATTGGCTATGCTAAAGTGCTAATAGGTCTGAATGAGTGTGTGAATGTGTGTGTGTGAATGGTGCTCTGTGGTGGACTGACATCCTGTCTGGGGTGAAATCTCCTGCCCTGTGTTCCCGGGATAGGTTCCAGATCTACCATGACCCTGATCAGGATAAAGGACTTATTGAAGATGAATGAATAAGTGCATTTTTCATCACACAGATACTTTCACATGTTAACATTTATAGAGGAGGGTTTTTTTTTTTTTTTTTCAGTTTTCTGTGGTACCATCAAAGATGAGTAAAGTGGCATCAATCAAAAAGTTGGTTGGGGAACAAAAAAAAGAGGTTCTTCTAAAGCGTCATTCTAAAGAAGATTCATCCTTGTCCATCAATGGAAAAGAACAGCATATGAGCAAATATTATTTTGGTGGTGTTTTATTCTCAGTACAGCAGTGAAACTGACATGGTGGTGGTATGTGTGTGTGTGTGTGTGTGTGTGTGTGTGTGTGGTTTGGGTACGATTGACTCAGCTACAGCTATATTGATGATGTTGTTGTTGGGGTTTTAAACACCTCAGTGACACTGCTAGGTTGAAAAACGGATCACCAACCAACAATGTCAAGCCAAGTGTGATGCAGTTCTCAGAAACTCACACTGAACATTTAGCACACAACGTGCACTGAAAAAGATGAAAAGTCTAACTGTACACTTACAAAGTGAAGCAACAAGACAGACATGTCTAATAAAGTGGCTTGTTTTTATGTCCCACTGTTCCACTACATCTAAATGACCAGTGCATCAGTGCTCCTTCCATTGGAAATATCACTTATAATTGAATGCACTAGCTAGGTCATCAAGGTTCTGCACTAGTGAATGGAAGGTTATGAGTTGAAATCTCAAGCCTGTCAT
Organism: Pangasius sanitwongsei; assembly: GCA_037576675.1. Lineage (NCBI taxonomy): Eukaryota > Metazoa > Chordata > Actinopteri > Siluriformes > Pangasiidae > Pangasius > Pangasius sanitwongsei. The sequence continues at coordinate 12,010,250 of CM075017.1, read as the reverse complement.
AGAGCCACTTAAGTTCAACTCCTCAGCTCTGTGCTTGAATTGATTTTTGATAAAAGGGTCTGCCAAATGAATATATGTATTGTAAATGTAATTACTGTCGCTGGGTTGGAAGAATCATTGACAAATGAGATTGAAATGAGAAACCTTAGAAGACTAATAACATAAAAGGTGAAGACAATCAAGGTGCTCGAGACATCAGCCTTAGCAGAGTGAGTTACAAAAGAGATGGACCTTGCAATTCTTTCTGTAAAAGTCAAGCAATTATAGGTGGCTCTTTTGTGATATGATTTTGGTGGGAGTGTTGAGGTTCGCTGAACAGTTAACTGTTAAAATAAGCTGGGGTTTTTTTTTCTGTAACCTTGATCAAAAAGAGCGCTTTAGGAAATGGGGAAGTAAAAGTCGGCTTGAAGTACTCATTATGGATATAGATAGCACTTTCCTCCAGGTGTGTCATGCAGTTGTCTGGTTTCACATGTCTTGGAGGTAGCATGTGTTAGACCTCACCCTCCCCAGTTGGTAGCTGTCGTGTGATAGGGGAAAGCTGGCTGGTGGGGGAAAAAAGTGTGTATTTTTGGGACATTCACGGTGACACAATATGACATCCCACTTCAACTGTGGCTGCACACAGTCAAGTCGCACACGCAGTTCAAATTCTCTTGATTTTCTGCCTCCAAGCTACAGCAAATTCAAATAACCACCTTATCACCAGAGTTACATCAATCTTTGTTTCATCTTCAATATTGATAATAATAAATCTCATGTAGAGGGGGAGCTAGGCTAGCTACCTCACAGCTCCAGGGTGCCTTGTTTGTTCTTGAGCTCAGGTTACGGTCTGTGTGGAGTTTCACACGATCTCCCTGTGTCTGTGTGGGTTTTCTCTGTGTTCCCCTGTTTCCTCCCACCTCTCAAAAACATTCCAGTAGGTGGATTGGCGCTTCCAAAGGTATGAACGCCTGTGTGAATGTGTGTTCATGCTGCTTTGCGATGGACTCACCTTCTGCTCTGACTATGACACAACCCTTTGTTCCAAATCAACAAAAATACCCTTCATATTTCAGGTGTGGAAAGAGAGAGAAGTGACCAGATTGGAACACCGATTCAAAGGCAGCTTGCTCATGACCTTTGACCGGCTATAAGAGAAATCCAACTTACCTTGCGCTGCTTTTTTCACTATCTTCAACTGAAAAGGTCATTACAGAAAAAAAATCAATATCCGCAATTTTCAGCGTCATCCTCCTCTTCTCATGAGACACTCAGTCAACTCAGAGAAAAATATCAAAATATATTAATGTTTATAAAATAAATATACAATCTGATTTCAACCTGTAACATATAGTAACTTAACTGGCAAACCATATTCTCTGTCCTCCAACACCAGAGACTCAGTTAATACAATATAAGATTTTACAAAGGTCACATATCACCACCCATAAAACTGAACTGTATGGGTTTTAGAAACTGTAATACATCTAAACACAACCTACATTCCTTAAATTATTTTCATGATCTCTGGTCATGTCCATACAAGTAGTCCTTCTGGTTGGAGGTCTTGGACTTCCTCGGCTCCTGCATCCCACACGGCTCCTCCAGCACATACTCTGTGATCATCACTTCAAATACCCTGATATTTGTACTACAGATAAAAAAGATTATATACTGCAAAGGTAAAGCTAAAATATCATCACTGCACTGCCTTTAAACTTTTAAAAGAGCACCCATGATTTGAAAAATCTACATCAGCTTTAAGAAACAGAATGAAATTATGAGCTGATTCTTAATCACATTCAACACAGAAATAACATAACATGTTCATAGGTCTCCTATAATAGACATTACAGGATATTATTGTGCAACCCTCTGTTAAATTTTGTCCTGTCTTTCTGTTTCCTTACCCCAAATTGTCTTGTAATTTCATGTGCTTTTTTTTTTTAACCAAGCAATATAGCTAAGTATGGAATAAACCACTCTGAATGTCCGGGTGTTGTGATAAATCACTGTTTAAGCAATTTCCCCCTGGGATTAATAAAGTTCTTTGAATATTGAATCTTGAATCTTACCATGCCAGTTTTAATTTTCCTATAACAGCACATGCCAAAGTGTTTTATTCCTCTTATACCACATGCCAACGTTTGCAATTCTTTTTTATTTATTAAAGAGTGACGTGTTGTACTTTTCCTGTTACCTTTTTGGTACATCAGCCAAACAAGGTGGCTCCTGTTATCACTTATGCTATAGTGGCTGTCCATTCTCTATCAAGCAACTGGGTACTTCCCTGGAAAACATTCTTCAAACCAAGGTGTACAGTTCCCAACAATGGCCGTTCATGTCCGAGAAGAGGCCCATGGCCTTTAGCGTGTGGCTGCGCAACCCCGTGCTATTTGCCCTGCTGTTCTACTCCTGACCCTGCTGGCATTTACCCGGATCCCAGCGAGAGCTCCTCCTGCCATTTAGAACCATTCTAATGACTGTGGTATTTACCGGCTGGAGCAGGACACCGTAATGGCTGCAAGCTGTTTATTGTGTTGGGAGGATAAGAAAGTGGCCTCAGTGCCATGTGATGTCATGCCCTGTGCCGTAAGGGGAGACAATGATTCGTCAGGGATATTGGCACAGTGCTCGGCTGAAAATCGCTCCCTGGAGTCTCTCGCCACTGAGTGATGGACAGCTCCGTCAGCATCCCGAGAAGCCCCTTGATGAATGTGAATTGGGTTAATGAGGCTTAACAGATGAAAACGATTTTGGGATGAATATTTCATTCACATATCGGCCGATTTGGCTGGCTCATTCGTCACAATCCATAGCGTGCTTTTGTCTGGGCATATGCACATGTGCATGTGTAGTGAGTGAGTCTGTGTGTGTGTGTGTGTGTGTGTGTGTGAAAACTCAAAGCAAAAGACAGAAAAGGAATGAAAATTGCAGAGAAGAAAGAAACAGGGGAACAAGAAAGCTAAAAATTGCAGAAAAGGAGGAGAATTGAACACCAAATTGCATGAAAAATGGTGTTTTGCTTCAGACAATTTGTTTGGCTTCACTTTGAGCACCAGCACCTAGCTGCTCTCTCATGCTTCCCCGCATTTCGAAACAGTCCCTGCCATCAGTGTGGATGAGCCCGACTGGCATCTCAGTGATTACAGAAATGTGCACCTTAGTGTGCAATCATAACAATAAAGACACTCCCTGAGATCGATAGAGCCCTTCTGTTAAAAATGAAATGTATTGATCCCTGCTGCTTCCAACAGCGCTGCAGATTGAGCTTAAACAAATCTCTCTTAGGTTTCACATACTCACTGAGTGTGCCTCAGCACTGACAATGCAAAGATGTACGCTCCTCATACCAACATACTGTTTTACAGCTCCAGGGTTCCTGGTTCAATCCTGAGCTCGGGTTACTGTGTGTGTAGAGTTTCTCTGCATGTTCTCCCTCTGCAAGGGGCAGAATTAATTTAGTAGCTAGCATATACTAGCTAGCTAGGTAAATGCAATGCCATTGTCTGACAAATTGATGTTAGTTAAAGTGAACTAAAAGGTTTTATTTTCTGCATGGTCAACATTTGAGGAGACAACCTCTTAATCGGAGACAAGTGGTTAGTGGGTTTTCTTCACAGGATAGCACATCAAATCACCAAAAATATTGGCATTATTTTATTAATTCAACAAAAAAAAAATAGCATGATTAAATAGCTTATATCCCACACAAACATGACAATTTAATGACCTCAATTTAGTATCTTGTGGGATTAAGTTGCACACAATCAACTGAAGGTGCATGATTTAAAAACAAAAAAATAATTAATGCAAAGTAATAAGATGTGCTGGATCAAGTGCTGTTTTAAAAGCTGTCAAATAAAGCGGGTGGAAGCCATATTGTAAAACTAAACCAAATTTGCAGTGATTAATGTGATCATTACAACTAGGACTATTTATGCATTTATATGTTATACAGTCCCCTCCAAAAGTATTGGAATGGCAAGGCTAATTCTATTGTTTTCGATATACACTGAAGACATTTGGGATTGAGATCGAAAGATGAACATGAGACAACAGAATTTCCACTTTCATTTTCTGATATTTACATCTAGATGCATTAACCAACTTGGTACATGGTACCTTTTGTTTGAACCCATCCAAGTGAAAAATTGTTATCCAGGTGTGCCCTGTTAGAGTGATTGTTTAAACAATTAATAGTTCTGAATGTCTACTCTTGCTTTGAGCCCTGAGTTTGACCTGTGAAGACTGCATTTGTTGTTACAAAGGATAAATCAACATGAGGACCAGAGAGCGGGCTATGGGAGAAAAGCAATCCGTTTTGAACACAAGAAACCCCCAAAACTAGCAATAACTGAAACAAGCCTGGAAAAGCATCACAAAAGAAGAATACAACAGTTTGGTGACACTTGATGCAATTATCGTAAGTAAGGGATACGCAACCAAAATGTACTTTCAGTCTATCTGCTCCTATACTTTTGCTCACCTAAAAATTGGGTGGACTGCTACCAGAGGTGCTCTAACACATCTGTTTAACAAATCTAAATCTGAATATCAGGAAATGAGAGCTGAAATTGTGATCTATCATCTCATATTCACCTTTTGATGTCAAACACAAATGTCTTCAGTGTATAGCCAAAAAAAATAAAAATAAAAACTAAAAAAAAATAATTGGCCTTGCCACTCCAATCCTTTCAGAGAGGAATGTACTAGACTTCTCTTAGATAAGTATTTATTTATATAGATATTTATTTACCTCCTTTTGGATATTTATGGCCTTGCCATGCCAGTCCTTTCAGACAAGAAGGTATTAGACTCCTATTAGAAATTTATTTCAATTAGAATTTATTTCAAGATATTTGGTTTTTTATTTCATTTTTAAATTGTCTCTTGTTTTAATGTTACATTGTATTACATTTGACAACAAGGAAAAAGTGCTATTTTAATTTAATTTCCTAAAGGAATTTAATGCTTGTGAATAGAAATGGAAATAAACTATCAAGACCAGATTAGCTGAATTTCAGGGTAGCCAAACTGCAGGGTGAATCATAAATAGCTTCCTATTAGGTATATATTGCATTTCATAGGGCGTAGAAGCCATTATGTTTTGCCCTTTGTAGTGCATGTACAGTGTGTAGGAATCAGGAAGCCATTTGGGGCACTCTCCAGTCTATTGATCAATGTTACCACAGAAACAGCTATAAAAAGGTTGCTATAATTAAGTCTGTTATGGAGAAAGATGTATGTGCAGAAGACAGAGAGATCTTTAAAAAAAAAAAAAAAAAGGTATTGATTTATGCACTTTTTAAATAAAATTTTAGCAGTGGCTTCACATCTGTGTTTAAACGTTATGTTGTTGATCTGTTTCAGTTTTCTCCCCATTCAAGTAGATATGAACGTGGTCTTGTATGATTGGAAATATCCTCTAAAGTGGACAGACTTCACTCAAAAAACGTTGGTAGCGCTGACACCAAAGTTCTGCCTTATTATTAACGGCTTATAAATAAACCCAACTAGCCAACACCACGACAGCTCCATTACAATGAGGAAACTATCAAGGACCCAACACTTTACACAGACGCTTTCACCATTTCAACCCAAGCACGCCACCTGTATGAACTGCAGTAATAAACACAGCATTTAAAAAACACAATCGGGCATCGGTAACAGGTGTATATTCTACACCACGCTCTTCTCTGTAAGCACCAAAAGCCGCCGAGCACCAAGAGCGCTCTCAACAGGACAAACAGCAGGAAGCAGAAGCAAAGTCAGCTAGTGAGATGTTAATTAAGTTGGATTACTTTTCCAGATGCCCTCTTCTCATTGCAGGAGTGTGCAAGTGTGTGTGTATGCAAGGATCTCGGTGCTCTCCGGGACTGGTTCCCCCAGCAGCCATTGACGTAAAGTCATTCTCTAGACTGACACATGAATCTGAGAGAACAATAAAGAGCCGGCGGCCTCATGCTCTCCCTTCTCATTCTGTTAATTGCAGTGGGAGAGAGCGGTGAATGGAACCAACCTGACACAGGTACGCTTCATTTAGCAGACTGCTTTAATCGCCGTGCCACTACCACTAGTCCCCTGCTGCCAGCTCCAAACACTAGGCAATTAAACATACTGCTTGATCTGCACTCAAGTTTAAGCAGATAAGTGTGTTGTTTATTGTTGTTTCGTGTGCAAGACCCTGTAATAATGTATAATGGAAAAATATTATACATTATAAATAAAGAAAAGACAATGACTCACTATCATTCATAGAGGGTGTGACTGCAGATCACAGTCTCCGAGCCCATATCCTTGAGTTCACTGTGGCATCACACTGTGTACTTGCTGCCATTTTGAGGACCGAATAAGGGACTGACTGCATCAATGTTACTGTCTGCACTTAAGAAGAAGCTTCATTTTCATTTATACTAATAACAGGCAATTATACTCATAATCGACTGCTCTAATACACTTACAATATACAACACATCTTTAACAAGCAGTAGTATGGCCAATCCTTCTTGTTATTTCACCTCATAGCTACAGTATGTTAGCTAGCTAGCTACGTTATGGGACAACTGAAGTTCATCTCGGCAGCAAGTTTACTAACATCAACACATTTAGTTAGTTAGCTTATATCGACTTACCAATGCAATTCCCAGGATTAGTATTGAGCTGATACCTAGCAAAGAAATGTAGATATTGGAGAAAAAAACTAATGAATTCAATCCTTCAGATCTTGTAACAAATGGAAAAGATTAGAATTGGATGTGTAAAAAATTTTTCTATCTGTCAATCTTTATATATATATATATATATATATATATATATATATATATATATATATATATATACACGATTGTATTTTTTTAGGGGTTGATTTTGCAATATATTTTAGAATTTATTAATTTATTATATTTATCTTATTTGCCATATCAGTGATTCTTGTGTGGAAGAGTTTAATAAACAAAGCTGTGGTTTTGTGTAGGTCTTTTTAGCTATGTACACACACACATACACACTCACTGTCCACTTTATTAGGAACACCTGTACAACCGCACATTCATGTAGTTATCTAATCAGCCAATCATCTGGCAGCAGTGCAATGCAGAAAAAAAGATACAGGTCAAGAGCTTCAGGTAATATTCATATCAAACATCAGAATGTGATCTCTGTGACTTTAACCATGACATGGTTGTTGGTACCAGATGGGATGGTTTGAGTATTTCAGAAACAGCTGATCTCCTTGGATTTTCACACACAACGGTCTCTAGAGTTTACACAGAATGGTGTGGAAAAAAAAAAAAAAACCATTGAGTGAGCAACAGTTCTGTAGGTGGAAACGCCTTGCTGCTTTTCTGCTCACCATGGTTGTAAAGAGTGATTATTTGATTTACTATATCCTTCCTGACAGCTCGAACCAGTCTGGCCATTTTCCTCTGACCTCTCTTATCAACAAGGCGTTTCCGCCCACAGAATTGTTGTGTGTGAAAATCCCAGGAGATTAGCAGTTTCTGCCACAGTTAAAGTCACAGAGAGCACAATTTTTCTTCATTCTGATGTTTGATGTGAACATTAACTGAAGCTCTTGACCTGTATCTGCATGATTTTTTTGCATTGGACTGCTGCCACATGATTGGCTGATTGGATAACTGCATGATTGTGCAGTTGTACAGGTGTTCCTAATAAAGTGGATGGCGAGTGTGTGTGTGTGTGTGTATATATATATCTTTTTTTTTACACATATTTTTTTTTTTTTAAAAAGGAACATTTTCTGCAAATGTTGATGCAATGTTACCTCTTTTTCATAAACATAAAAAATAGCAATTGTGGCATGTGAAAAAGTTTGGACACCATTCTAAATCAGGATTTGGTAACACCCCCTTTTGGCACATATCACAGCTTGAAAACACATTTATAGCCAGCAAGGAGATTCTTTTTTTAATTTTCACCCACTCTTGCTTGCAAAACGCTTCTAGCTCCGAGATATGCTTGCATGCATAGCATGTTTAAGATGTGCCTACAGATTTTCAAAGGGACTGTAAGGGCCATTCGAAAGCTTCAGCTTCATTTCTTGAAAAGTTGCAGATTTATAAATATGAATTACAAATCCTTTCAGATGTATTTTGGCTAGCTGGCTATAGCGTTAGCGGTGAAGATTATGAACATTTGTGAGTGTGATTTCAAAATCCTATCTGAAATCTTGTCAGGCTTAATTTAGTTAGCTGGCTATAGTGTTAGCAATTATGCACAAAGATTATGCACATTTATAAATATGATTCAGAAACCCACTCAGGCTCATTTTAGCTAGCCGTATGTAGCATTAGCGGTGAAGATTATGTATGAAAATGACTTAAAAATTCTGTCAGAAATCCTGTAAGCTTCATTTTATCTAGCTGGCTATTAACAGTGAAGATTACAGAAATTTATAAATGACTTAAAAACCATATCTAGTTTTAAATCCTATTACTAATTGTGTCAGACATTTATGTTAGAAGATTTAAGTCAAAAATCCACTTAAAGAAATTCTGTCACATTAGCTCAAGTGAGCTAGCTTGTTGACAAGAGGTAAAAAAAATACATTGGTCACTATGTTATATGAATGTGTTTAGACATTCATCTGTTTTATGTTGTTTTTTTTTTTCTTCCAACAATTGTATCATGACTAGAATAAGAAAGGGAAAATGCCACGGTATGGCATATCTGCCTTGCCTTAAGCAATAGCCGTATCAGCTGTGGCAAGGATGTTAAATTCAGGAAGGATTCCTTTGTGTGTGTGTGTGTGTGTGCGTGCATGTGTGGTCACGTTTTACCATCTTGGTGGGATCCTGACAATCCTGCAAAGGTAGGAATATCTGAGACTTTTGAATTTATGTGGACATTTGGCTGGTCCCCATGAGGAAAACTGCTTTTTTCCGTTTTATTTACAAATACTGATTTTATTTAAAAAAAAAAAAAAAAAAAAAAGTATAGTATTAGTATTAGCGTAGTATTAATTGGCTGCATTCAAAATTATGCCAATGGAAGGTCCTTACAAGGACAGTAAGATGACTGTGTGTGTGTGTGTGTGTGTGTGTTAGAGATTGTATTCACTCAGCCTTGAACTTGGTATCCGGTTATTTTAAAATCCCTGCAGGAAACAGACACAGATACACACAAACACGTCCCTAAAGCTAATAGAAGAACAGCCCTGAAAGTCCCGACCATATTCCCTGAGTCGTATTCCTCTAGAACATTCCGACTGTGCAAACCGCATGCTGGTACATCCCCGTGATCTGTAATTCAATGATGGTCCTGCATTGTGACCTGTTTACATCGCCAGGCCCTGACTGACGCCAGTTAACCTTTGGATGAGACTAATGATCTGTTAGAAGACGTGTAAAAGTGGAATCCGCAGCTCTCTGTGTCTTAATGAATGCGTGCATCTGGCAACACAGATGCGCTCGTATAAATGTAGTTGTCATGGAGGACGGAAACAACATGGTGTAAACAGTGATGATTTATTGCCACCGCCAATCCAAGGACGGTCTTCTTCTTGACCCCCCTGCTCTGTCTGGCCTGAGTAGATGTCCAGGCTGATAAGGGTCAAATTAAAGACCTAAGTCTCTCATCTGTGAAGGTGTGGAGGGCAGGTGGGGCACAGCTGAATCCACAGATTACTTTCGGTCAGGTCGATTGATCATTACACCGTAGAAAACCGACGCAATTTGTCATTGGAGCCCATAAATCATGCACGGCGACCTGGTGATCTCATCCCTCAAGCGCAGGTCACTAAACCTGTTTATCTTGCTGCTCAAACAATCCATTATGTTTGAGGAAGCGCCAGAGAAGGATTTCCAGCGTGAGAATGTGTGTGGATATGTGTCAACATGGGCAGAAGAATGATTGCACAACAAATTACCAGCACAAAAGAGGGGGAAAATGGGCAAATAGGGTATATAAATGGATAACAATAAGCCCCTTAGACCAGGCAGGCCAAATACTAGGAGTGCAGCTAATTTAGATAAGCTAAGCTAACACACTCCAAGCAATGGCACTTACTTTAGCCTGAGAAAAAAAGCAGAATGTAAACAGCGAGCTTCAGGGGCAAAGGAACACCTGCGTGACGGCGACACACATTCCCTTCATGCTAAGCATTTAATGACTTACATTAAACAGGCCATCAGTGCCAGCTACTGATAGCCAGACAGAGACCTGACACACACTCACGCTTTAGAATCACTTTTCAAAGTCACACCACTTCCTGATGTGTGTGCTTTTTAAAATAAATCACCAGATGCAGAAGATGAAAACTGTGATTGAGCTAAAGCAGGAGTCTGCCGTCTCGGTGTCATCCTCATGCTAATTTATGTTTACAGACAGCGGGGTGTGTATATAATAAGTGTGTATTCCTGCACGCTGTGAAAGCTTCGGGTCAGTGGGGAGGAGGGGGTTTAGGATGTGGAAGATTTGCAGAGAATCCTGTTCTCTCTGAACCCTGCACAGTCTGCAAAGCTCCCTGCAGGATGTTTCTCAGGAGCCTTGTCTATACCAATATTTTTAAAAGCATATTTTTTTTTCCCTCTCTGTGTTTTGGCCTCATATCCACATCACAAAGGCATTTTTTTGTCAGGTTTTTCGAAAACAGCCTCAAAGGTGGACATATTTTAAAACTCACATATTTTCACAGTTTTTGTGTACACGGGAAAAATGCATGTTTTTATAAAACTCTGATGTCACAGTATCATCCTGTACATACCCCTATTGCGGTTTTGTGTGTGTTATGGATGTGCTAGGATTCATGTCATAGTTGTTGATCAGTTTTCACTTTGTTTTATTATTACACTCTCAATATGCTACTCTTGACGTTATTCTTGAGGAGGTTGACATAACAGTTAATTGCTGCGTGCTTATGTGAGTTTTTTCAAATCATTATTGCATGTTCATGGGGCCTAAATGTAAACTGATTTATGTACTACAGTTGCCTGTAAGAAAATGGTCACATGGTACAGTCTCATCCAAATGTTTTACAAATGCTAAGTCGTTTTAAAAGGAAATGTGCACAATTCCATGTTTCTCACCTCCCATATTCAATTTTTTATTAAATGACTAAAAAGTGGTGCACCATGTTTAAAATTCTTGGCCAAAATTCTTGCCATTTTGGACAGAAAATTAAAAATAATCAATAGAAATTGATTTTTATATAATTGCATGAATTGTAATTATTTGTTTAGCTTTTTTATGGTCTTGAAAATTAAAACAGTAATAATTTGCTAAGTAATGCTTTATCTTTTTTTCAAAATCCTTTGAAAATGTCCTTTTTTTTTTAAACTGTTCTTTGAATAGGACATTTCTCTACCCATTTCTCATTTCTTGCTATCCCTGAAGCAGAACTGTTGTTAGATGTAACAGCTGGATGAAGTGGAGCCACTTGGCAGAAAGATGGTGGGGGAACCTTTGTGACTCTGTTAAATATTCTGAAAAGGAGCAACAAGCTAACGTCATCGAAAGGATACCAGCCAAAAACGCAAAGTCAGACAAGCTGGAAAACACCGTCATCATTTATTCCAAACAATCTGCTCCCAGATTAGCCTTTAACTCATCCTCTCTATATCCATACGCCAAAAGACATAAGCGACATTTGTCAAATTTTTTGTCATTTCCATTTATATTCTTATGCGCACGTTCAAAGGTTGCATTAAACAGATGGGATGGATGAAAAGTACCCACTAGAGACACCAGGCACATTCCATCATACATACCAAAGTAAGTGACCCTGAACAATGTACACAGCGTCCCCTGCTGGTGCCTCTGTGGGGCAACCATACAGGCAAACACATAATAACTCATTTAAATGCATCCCAATTTATGTATACACACTTTATACACAGACAGGCCTACCTTGATGTCCACCTTGTAGGACTGTTCTCAACCCAGCATTGACACTGAGGTAGTTAAAAACAAACACATTCAGTTCGCTCTAAAAATGACAGGAAGGTTAATTAAGTAAGGAATAAAACATTTGAGGGCATGCTGTTATAGGAAAATAATCCACAACTGGGTGGTGTGATGAAGCAGAGTAACTGTTATCACGTCGAATTTGATCATTTCTTACAACAGCACATCCAGAAGTGTTTTATTTCTCTTATAACACAGCAATTTGCCAATGCTATGCAGTTTTATTGATTATTCCGTTTATACTTACAGATGTAACTTGAAATAAGTTAGTTCCTGTTGTCACTTACATACATTATAGCAGCTATAAATAGTCATTCCCTCACCAGCCTCTCTTTTCTCGTTCTCTTGAATGTAATAAACACAAAAAATCGCAACTTGTCATTTTACCAAGAAACTACAAAGCATCCTCGAAGGTTACAGGTTTACCTCTAACTGTTACAAAGTGCTAACACTGGAGACTCCTTCCATAAATGTTAAATAAACATCTCCTCACAGGAAAAATTCATCAAATCAACAAGTGGATGTTTTTCTTTGTTAACACTTTTTTAATCCATTTATGTGAAGCGTCCTCCATACAAGTCCCTATGTATAACCTGTTATTATAGGAAAATAACATATTAGAATAAGCACATTAATGTAAACCTGTGATTTGCAGCTGCACAACTGCCAGAGCTGCTGTTAGAGCAAATTAATCAACACCTTCTGACCAATCACAACCCAGAATTCAGCTAGATGTAGAAAGTAGTAATGCTGAGAGGTGGCAAGCTTTCGGTGAGTGATGATTGTAGTGTGCCATTTCAGACAAATTGTCTTCTCCTGTGTCTTGAGGAAATTTTCATCTCTCTGCTTTCTGGTACGTCTTTTGTTAAAAGCACTGTGTAAATAAAATTAAATTGTATTGAATTATGCAGTGGGATGAAATATCATGCCTTTAGGGATGTGATGCAACACAGCAGACAAAACAAGAAAACTGTGTATACGATTAGACAGAACAGGAGCAATATCAGGATAAACAAAGCAGAATTAATGTAAGAAGATAAGCAATCTGACTGTGCAAACTGAATCATAAGTAGGAGCATATAAACGGAACACCATATAGAATGAATAGATGTAGTAAGCATACGCAGTGAATGAGAAGAGTACAGAATGGGTATTGTGCAGTAAGGTGCTGATGTGGGTAATAGTAATGTAAGTAAGTAATGGGATGGGGATGTTATGGTACCTATTGCCAGATGGCATGAAAGCGAAAAGTCTGCGAAAGTGTTAGACAGGGCTGTCCACAATCCTGGCTTTGCAAATGTAGCACTTATGTTAAAACTATTTAGGAATAAGATGGACTCCAGTTCACAATCAACTAGAGATTGCTACACTTACTGTTGCAACCCTGACCAGGCGGTTACTAAGGATTAAAGATGTGATCAAATACGGATACATGGCTTAGTGGTTAGCACTGTTGCCTTGCACCTCTGGAGTTGTGTGTTCGAATCCTGTCTCCACCCTGCATGCATAGAGCTTGCATGCCCTCCCTGTGCCTTGGGGGCTTCCTCTGGGTACTCTGGTTTCCTCCCCTAGTCCAAAGACATGCATTGTAGGCTGTATAGTGTAGCACCGGTGTGTGTGATTGTGCTCTGCGAAGGGTTGGCACCCCGTCCAGGCCCCCACCTTGTGCCCCAAGTCCCCTGGGATAGGCTCCAGGCTACTCCATGACTCTTTGTAGGATAAGCAGTACGTTGGGTTTAAATCCGAATACAGATATTTTAAACTCTAAATAGACACAGTACAGATGATGGCATTGTGATACACTCCTACTAACAATCCTGTAAATGCATTGCACAGCGCTGCACATTCATGTTAATGAATATGGTCTTTCTTTGTCTGATGAGCTTCATATCTGACCACCCGCTTGCACAAATTTTCTTTGTTGCGTCCTGCATGATACCAGCCCCGATGCATACCTCTAATCTCAACCAGATGCCTTGGGAACATTTCTGGGAAGCTTTTGTGGAAAGAAAAAAGAAACAAATAGTGTGCCTCTTTTCAAATCTGTATTTGTGTCCGTTTAGAAGACGTTATCTGTTCAGTCGTATTCGGGTATGTCCTTAATAGAAATCTCACTTGTAGATTATACAATAAAAAATTAACTATGTTCACTTGTTTTGAATGATACTACTTATACTAAGTATATTTTGAATGAAAACACTTGCATCTAAAGAGAGACTGTACATTTTCGCTCTACAGATGGCCACCTTTCCCTGAAGAGAAAATCCAGATAAAGCTGCACATTCCTTCCTGTATAAGCCTCTCAGCTGTGTAGAATGGGCTCCTTATTAGTAGTGACATGCTCACTAATGGCCCTTAATGCTCACAGCCGCGTGAGTCGCAAGGCCAGAGGTCTGGACCCCTATCTCTTTAGCTCTGTGTTGGGACAGTCTCTATAATGGCCAGATCTCATTTTCTCTCTAAGAACTGCTTTAATCCCTTTCTTCTGTTTGGTGTATCCAACCCTGACACCTCTCTCTGTGTCCGGGGTTAAGATGGGTGGCTGAGCGTTTCAGCTTGACTGATGCCAGACATGGGGGCGAAGCCATGCACAGGGAGAGTCGGCGTGGAACGGGGAGCTGAGTGATGGAGAGACTGAGCCAAAAAGCACAGCGTCTGCGCCAAAAAAGCATTTCTAAGGATGTGCGGAAAGGCCAAGACGATTAGCGGTGCATTAGTCATTTGGAGCGCATGTGTACTGTATGTAAAAATCTTCCCAGTCAGCCAGATTGAGGAACTTGGCATGCTGAGTATGACGAGGAAAAGGTTTTGCATAATTGTTGACTTTGAACATTTTATTTTTCATCTTCACAGCGGCACACCAGCAGTATTTACAAATGCAGCGTGCGGGAACGAGAGGCAATACAAAATGCATATGTTTTGTTGAAGTAAGCATTTTTCAGTAGTTTGTATCTTCTAACAGTGATAAAGTCACACAAATTACAGCTGAAGTAACTCTATATTGCAAATCACCTCTTTAGCATAAGTGTCTCTATGCTGTGTCTGTTCATATGGATTAAGGAGAAATTTCATAAAATGACATAAAAGTACAGTTTCAGCAACATTACACTCTCTGCAGATAATAAGCAGAGATTTCCATGCTATTTGGGGAAACAAATCACTCATCAATGCAAGAAAGTATTTTATTGAGACAACATATCAAAACAATAATTTGGTAAAAATCAAATTTACCCCTTTTCCATTTTTTTTCATTAACAAAGACACGCTTACTGATTGAAGTTTGCTTTTATTTTGTTTTGCACTGAAGCTACTAGGATTATAGTTTGGCCTACTAGAATCTTAACTTTGGATGCTGTACGTGCACAGCTGTACATGCATAACATAATTTTAATACAAGTAAAATTATTAAAAAAAAAGGTTACAATTCATAAAAGCCATCTAAACACAAGTGCCTACAAACTTCTGTAGGTCGTCTTTTTTTCCAGAATCCTAAGTTTGTAAGTTTTAATTTCCGTAAACCTAACTTTAATTTTGCATGCAAAATTGTAAAAAATTGTTAAAAATTATTAAAACTTGTCAAGACACCAACAATTTAGCCTTCAAAGTCATTAGGGGGGACTTTTTTTTTTCTAGAATCCTAAGTTTGGAAGCTGTATGTGTGCTCCGATTTCCATACACCTAAACCAAGCACTATGCCTATAGGTGTCATTCATGCGAAAAATGTGAATCATAAAAGTAGTAACATTTTGGCCTGCACATCTCTGTGCATTGTTACCTGTAGCTAACAGTAAATACACTCCCACCTTTCTACACTTGCTTCAAACAACAGCCTTATGCTACATCCATTAATTTGTTGCGTGGATAGTATGTACTTAGAAATTTAAGTTCAAAGTGAAACTATTTTAACCTGTCCATCACTTCCAGCTTTCTTCCTGTCAATTTTGGGAGGCGGGACCTAGTGGGCAGAATACCACATTACCAAAAAAGGAAGAAAAAAAAAGATTCAATATGTTGAATGGCGACCACCATAAATACCATTCCAGTGTTCACAGTGAAGTTTTATCCATGCTTATAGATGATAGTAAGTCCCACATCAGCAAGTGTGTGTAACATCACTGAAGAACTGGATGTGCTTTGAGGCTCATATTTAGAAGTTATTTTTGGTGAGATACTGTTTTATTACTGTTTAGCTTCAGTTGCGTCATTGTTCCAGCACAAAGCTGGACATGAAGTAGGTTTTGTCTGATTTACTACATTAGTGGTGAAGAGAGAAACAGTCTACATTTGATTCTTTGCCAAATTATTACTTTGTGCAAAATGCTACAACACATTTTTTTTTTTTTCAGCAATAGTGAACAGGACTTGCAAAGCAATTTAGGTTTTTATATAAGGTCACCAGGCTTTTATCCTCTTTTTGTTGTAAAATCTCTGGCAGAAAGATCAGCCTATGTAATTGTATGAAAAGCACAGCTGTGTAAGCCTGTTCACTGAGGTGAGTAAAGAGAGGATCCATCCTGTCGGACTTTAAGGAAGAGCTTAGCGTCACAAAAAAGAACAGAAATCACTGGTGGCAGATCAAAATAAGGGTCAAAACCTTTGGAAAAGAGGAGTCGGCTCCTACAGATTCACCACAGAGGTGATGTTTCCTGCCCAGTGAGATGATAAAACTGCAAATCAGAAGTTCAGTCCAGATTCTCAGGCACTGTCATGAACACTGAGTGTCATTTCACAAGTCTGCCCTCACATGAATGACGTGATCCTGGCTGAGTCAGCGTGGTGCAGTGTGAATCTGTTGAAGCCTCACGGGAGTGGGGGTGGATAAATCACGATCATTCATTCATTACTCTGATTAAGGCACTGCAGGGCTTTAATGAGTCATGTCTATCAAGCCGGGGAGTACTGTTTCACACGGATTAGACATGAAGCTAGATGTATAAGTGTGAGAGGACAGGGCAAGCACTAAGGTCAAAGAGCACTGAGGTCTAGTGGTCAGAGCCAAGGTCAGTGGGTTAATGAGTCAGTAGTCCTACAGGGACTATAGATCATTGCATTTTGAGCCTCTGAGGTCAACCACCAGGTCTGTTAGGAATCAAATTTCCGTCACATTTACATAATTGAAAGCAAAATAGATCTGAATTTAGTTACCTAATATATGTCTAGTAAACATTTTGGCTAAATCCTTCATGTATGAAAAGGGGTCTAAAATTAGGCTTATCATTTTGGCAAATTAATAATGTACCATTCTTTCATCTTCAGTAACAATGTCTTTATCCAGAGCATATCCCAGGAATACTGGGTGTGATATGGGAACATATGTGGGATGGGATGTCAGGCCATCGCAGGACACCATGCAAACACACATTCACACATTCATTCGCATCAAGGGTCAATTTAGAGTAGCCAATCCACCTACCAGAATGTTTTTAGGTGGAAACCTGAGAACCTGGAGGAATTCCATGCAAACAGGGGAGAACATGTGAAACCCCACACAGAAAGTAAGCTGAGGATCATACTGGGGAATCTGGAGCTGTGAGAATGCAATGCTACCTGCTTTGCCATTGTACATTTTCATATATATATTTTTTAAATTATATACCATTTTTTAATACATGTAAACAATTAAAAAATTAAAAGTCGCATGTAAATAGTTTGTTTCCAACAGACTGGAGACACACTTTTTCTGTGGCTGCATCTTGAATGATGATGCAGTTGGGCCTGTAATGCATTATGCTGGATGGTTCTTTGGTTGAAGCGGTCTTTGGGTTTTCTCTCTGGTGGTAACCTCAAAGCATGTACACTATATGGCCAAAAGTTTGTGGACACCTGACCAATCATATTCATATGTGCTTCCTGAACATACCATTCCAGATTTATTCCCCCTATACTGTTATAAACATTTCCACTCTTCTGGGAAGGCATTCCGCTAGATTTTGGAGTGTGGCTGTGGGGATTTGTATTCATTCAGCTGCAAGAGCTTTAGTGATGTCAGGCACTGATGTCAAGGTGAGGAGGCCTGGGGTGCAGTCAGCATTCCAGTTCATCCCAAAGGTATTCAGTGGGGTTGAGACCAGGGCTCTGTGCAGGACACGCGAGTTCTTCCACTCCAACCTTAAACACACCATGTCTTCATGGAGCTCGCTTTGTGCACAGAGGCATTGTCATATTGGAACAGGTTTAGGCCTCTTAGTTCCAGTGAAGGAAAATTGTAATGTCACAGTATACAAAGACATTCTATACAATTGTGTGCATCCAGCTTTGTGGCAACAGTTTGGCGAAGAACCGAATATGGGCGTGATGGTCAGGTGTCCACATACTTTTGGCCATATAGTGTATGTGGAATCCTACACACCTTTCAGAAAATGTCCCTAAGCATTCCACTTAGAACCTTGATTGATGCAATAGAGATGATATAAAAAAAAAACTTAGTTAAAGACTACTAGACAAATATAGAGGGTTCTAAAGAGACAATGACTATGTTTACCTGCATCAATATTCTGATATTAATCGAAATATGGCAATAGTATTGAGTCATGAAAATGCCGCAATCCGATTGCCCAATTCAGATTAAGACAATATTCTGATTCCCCAAATTCTGATTCCCACCCCTGGAATATATTTGTTTTAATCAGAAATTTGTTGCATGTAAACACCTTATTCAGAAAATCAACTGAAAGGAGATATATGCGCATGCTCAGTTCGCATGGAATTGTGGGTGCTAAAAGATGCTTAGCTGTAGGCTAGGTATTTAAGAATGGCAACTCAGGCATACTTACAACAACCATGTATACAGGAATATTCCTATGCCTGTACGCATATAAACATCTCATTCGGAATACGGCTACAACCCGAATATAGACCTTAAATGGAATTTGATGTGCATGTAAACCTAGTCAATGTTTCAAAAATAACTACTCAACAAGTGGATCCAGTTGTTACAGATTCGATACATTTTTGGTAGTCCACAAAATCCTGTAGGATCTTTAAACTTTTGTGGTGCAATTGCACTTTTACATCTTTCAGACGGTTCTTCAAGTAGAAATGGTTTTACCCAGAACTGTGAACCATCCAGATAACCCTGGAGGAGCCCTTTCTTTGCTAAGAGCATATGTCGTGAGTGTATATTGTTTACTCTTAGAAAAATGGGTCACTCCTTCATACTATGCACTCCAAAGGATTCATCATATTATGCTATAAATGAGTTCTGCTTGGAACCCTCTCTTATATGGAAACACTCTTCTTCATAAAACCTTTAATAGTTACCAGTTAAAAGCAAGGCTAAGGATGATGAAGTGAACAGAAATTCTCCATGTTTGTTTTTTTTCCTGAAAATGTGGAGCGCAGTAGCTTTGAGGATAGATGCAAACAAACTAATGCACCGTGTGTATTATCCCTGAAACCATGGCAGCCCCATTATTTTTTCTGTAAAAGCAGGGCTTCGGTGAGATTTCAAACATTATAAGCCCCATCTTGCACTCTCAGTCCTCTTCTCTCTCGATCTCTCTGAGCCTAATCCAAACATCTCTCCATCGCCTGGCGGCCAGGAGTCTGGGGATGCAGTCTTTTCTCCCCCGCTTCCATTTCTTTAGTGCAGCTCTTAAAAGCTCAGGCAGTGCTCTTTGTACTCTGAGGAGCCACGCAACCATCCCTCTTTCTCTCTCTCTTTCTCATCCCAAACTCTGGTCAAAGCTTTAGGCACATTTACATAAGCAGCTGCTGTAATGCCGGACCTAGTAGGAGGAAATTCCACTGGCAGGATGGCAGGATTTGAGCCCAGATGAAGCAGGGAGTACCATCAGCACTAATCCTGCTCATTTCTGCACATGGCCACTCACTTCTTCTCACTTGTGTATACGTCGGTATGCAATAAAATAACTATAACTAAAGCTCAGACTAAATATTTATGTAGTCCATATGATGTAAGGGAGAAAGACCAGCTGAAAACTGAAGAAAATTAGTGAAAACCTGGTGTGTATGGGTGCGGAGGACGACTCGGGAGGCAGGCTGAATTTCAGCAGAGTCAAATACTCAACAAGAAAAGCAAACTAACAGAAATGCAACCCAAAAGGGGCAATCACTAGCTTGCGGGTTGTGTATGGTATGCGGCCTTTTGTGTATGGTAACTATGTTTATAACATAGCGCTGTTGAATACTAAATCTGATTGGTCTTTGACTGGAGAAGGTGTGGTGAAGGCTTCATTACTGAATGCTCCACACAAACAGATTAAAAAACAAACATATATAATTGTTGATATGGTGACGTTCTCTGTAAGAAGATGCTTATTTAACATTTATGGAAGGAGTCTTCAGTGTCTTCAGAGGTAAAGGAAACGGTTGTTTATAGCTGCTATAACGGAAGGAATAACAGGAACTAAATTAATTAAATGAAGCTATAAATTACATTTATACTATGGCATCTATTACTATGATAACTACATCATACACTTGACCACAACATTATCATGCTTTTTTTTTAATTTTCTAATGTTAACTGACATGTTAGTAATAGTAAAATTACTCCATATTTACTAATTATAATAGTAACGTACTCCATACTAACCATGGTATACATAACCTTGGTTTGCAAGCCATAGTTTTCTTTTGCACCAAAAACATGGTTATCATGGTGTTTTGTTTTAAAGACATAGAGACACAACTTTTCAGACATGTAGCCTAAAAGTGTGTCTTTAAATGAACAGCAGCGCCTAAAATTAAATTGGATAGTCAGTTCATAAAACTATATTATAGGAGCTATAAAAGTAATGTACTACGGTACACTTTAAAAATAAGGTATATAATTTATGCAAAAAAACTGACACAGCAATTTACATCCACGTTATTTGAGTAAATTTAATCATATGATATAAAGAGTTTCAAAGTTTAGGTAGGCTTTACTTAATCCAGTTTCATGAGTTTGATACACTAACTTAAGGTAAACTTTTCTCATTATAGCATGGGGTTAAATTTACTCAAAAAAGTGGATGCAAATAGCTGCCTCAATTTGTCTACCACATTATCCTCATCAGAGTCACGTTGGATCCCGAGCCCATCTCTGTAACAATGGGAGCAAGGCAGGGATTTTACCTTGATGGGACACCAACCACACACATTCGAGCACACATTCGCACACACATTCACCTAGGGGCAATTAAGTGTATCCAATCCACCAACTGGCATATTTGTGCAATTTTGGAGAAAAGTGGAGTACCAGGAAGAACCCCACAAAGACATGGGGAGAACATGCAAAACTCCACACAGACAGTAACCCCAGCTCAGCATCGAACAGGGAACCCTGGAGCTCTGAAGCAGCAAGGCTACCCACAGCAGCACCAACAGGCCAACCTTTTTTGGGGTAAATCATCATAAATCGAACAGTGTATCTTATTTATTTGTGTAAATTTAAGAGTCTTTTATCTGGGGTTGCTCTTACATAAATTTTTGGTCTAAACATGATGAATAACATCTAACAAAATTTATTGCATTTCCCAAAGTGTATATGTTACTCTTAAAAATTGGGTAATAATGCAAATTTTACCTGATAATATACATTTTGCATGTTGCATAAAGTTTACACAGTTTATTTATAATTTATATTTACAGGCAGAAGGAATCAGTTTTACTTGGACTTGGAAGACTTGGAAAAGTAAAGTTACAAAAGTGCTCTGTATGTGTGCATGGTTAGCATTCAAAGGGAAGATGAGTAATGACGATCCTGTCTTGCTATTCTATTTGGTCATACAATTAGTTTTGTGTAATAGGTGAAAAATAATTGTAGTTTTTTACAAAACCAAAATCACAAATCAGTAATGAATGAACCTTTAAACCAAATACCTTATCCCATGATGTCACCATTGCCTTTTATTTTACAGCTGAAAACAATCGGTCAGTTATGAACTGAAGGAATCATGAGACACTGTTTCAGCTTAGTGTCGTTGCTGAAGGAAATTCCATCAAGCTGACTGTGGAGAGGCACACAAGCCAGCTTTGCATCTTTCTCATTGGTTTGTGATGACTGAGCACAGTCTGCCGATGGCATCGTGTCTGCTTCTCGTTCAGACATTTGTACCAGAACTTACCAGACAGCTCAAGATAAGAAATCTTTTACAGATTGTCTGTGATATCAGCTGGGATTGAAATGCAAAACGAATGATGTGTTTCTAAATAGACATGCTCACAGTTCAAGTAGCTAAAGTGCTGAGAACACTGTTGCTACACCAGCAGACACCAGGCATAAGCTAGCTAAACACTGAAGTTAATTATTTAGCCAGCTAACTTTTAGTCATTAAGCCTTTGTATCCAGAAAGTCTGACGGCACAGTGACACTGAAAATGAGAATAATCTCTCAGGAATAAGAAAAGATTTGCACAACAAAATATACACTATAATTGCACTTAGAATCAAACGCAAGCCACTTTCACGGATTCTGCTATATTTAAAAAAAAAATGTTCGGATTGCAATACGACTCCAAATATAACTTTGGTTTTAAGGGCGTTTTTGTGTATGTTCTCCCTGTATCCTGGAGGGTTTTCTTCTCCTCCCACCTCCCAGAAACATGCTGGTAGGAGGATTGGCTATGTTAAATGGTCTTAGGTGTGAATCAGTGGCAGCTGGTGGCTTTTAAAATCGGGGAAGCACAGGTGACTGTTATTGAAGTATATATCTGTGTGTGTTCTGTTTTATCGATATCATATGCTGGTCTGGCCTCCAGTTTAATTCTCTGTCTCTCCTCATAAATAAAAAAACATCAAAAGACCTCCAGAATCAGGTGGACAAAATTAGTGTTGTCTGCTAGCTAGTAGTAGTGGCTAGTAGCGGTAGTGACAGCTAGATATCTGGACCTATAAGTAAACATACAAACAAAAAAAAACCTTTGAGAGATCTTGTGTGTCTGGACAGGACAAGCCAAGAGTGCACTGTCCAATAAATGTTGAGATAATTTTTCTATGCAAAACCCTGATAGTGTGTTGGGGGCTTCAAAGGAGGTTTTCATGCAGGCTGTGCTGTCCACTGAAAACAGTTTGTGTTAAATGAACCAAGAGTGTGATATCGTGAGATATTTGATCATTTGATTAGCTAAAATATCGAATTCACTAAAAGTAATGAATAATATAGACACATTTCTACATTTAACATAGGAAATTTCATGAAATTTTTGGGGAAGCTGGGTTTTCCATTTAGTTTTAAAGCAATCGCCTTGCCTCTAGTGTGAATGTGTGTGCATGGTGGCCTGGAAAGGACTCGTGTCCCTTCCAGGGTGTATTCTCACCACGTGCCCAATGTTCCTGAGATAGGCTCTGGACCTACCATGACCCTGACGGGATTAAAGTGGTTACTGAAGGACGAATGAATGAATGAAATGAGTGACCTTGATTTGTCCTAAAAGAGTTGTCCTAAACTTTCTACTTCTGAAGTTGTAGCAAAAGAGTGGCATTGATAATGAATCTGAAACATGGTGAATATGAGCTCATTTGAAACCACTAAAATAGGCCTGTGTGCAGCAGGTTCACAGAGCAGTTTGTTCTAGCACAGTTCAGAGCCTGGTGACTGCATCGCTTTCAGCCCTTCATGACAGATTATAATTCTGCTTCAGAAGCTATTCAGCAGCCCTGCCTCTTTCTCTGATGTAGTGTGTGACGGAGGGTCCTCTCATCGAGTGTTTACTCTCATTTGAAACACTAACAGGGAATGAATGTGTCCCATTTGCCCAGTGTCGAGACTGATGTGGTTGTGCTCATGGCACTCACAGCTCATGATGGACCATCTGCTACACATATCTATCATCCATACACGGCTCACTCAGCGTGACACGGCTAATGAATAGCAGCCAGAACCAAAAAAAAAAACAAGCTGTGTGTGTGTGTATGTGTTGTAGGAATATGACTAAGTACTTATACTAACAAGCAAGCCTGGGTAAAACATGATGAATATCACTCCACACAATGCAAGCTAATTAACATAAAGTCAAACACGCAGCGATGCGAAGTGATAATCGTTCATTTGACAGTCGATGCACACACCCTTGGTGCGTTCCTCTGTGTTTTAATGAACGTGCCAGTGACAGGCTCTGGCTAAGGTTTTGGAAAATAGCACCAGGTGAATATTTACACGTGTTTAGGGTCAACATCACTGTCACTGCCGCACACACAGTGACCCGCTCTGCCCTCAGGTCTAACATCATTGTTCATTACCATGCAAAGAGCTTGCACAGGCCACAGTAGTCACATTAGGGAAGTTACAGCTCTCCACATGAGGAAGTTAAGAGATCACCATCAAGTTAGAAGATATATCATCTAATACAGATATGAGACTCTACAACCCTCATATAAGGACAGTCACCAACCCTAACCCCCTTCCTGTACTCACATACTGTCCCATATCCTACTGAACATACTGTACAGTATATCCTATTGAATCCTGTCTTCATTTTTATGGTTAATTTAGATTTCATTTTAATCTTTTTAACAAAAAGCACCAAAACACCAAGCTGGAAACAGTTACTAAATTACCACTTCTACAGTAACGTAACATCATAATAGACAGGTTGTTCTAAAGAAAATAACATAAACAGCAAGACAGTTAGAAAATCTCAAACATTTTTAATAAGTTTATTCCAGTAATTAGGGAGCTGAAAAATAACCTACCAGCTGGCAGAGGTGGTGTAACAGGTTGCCCAGCTCGACCTGTGTTTTGGCAGCTGGTAGCTTGTCAGATAAGGCTGAAATTTTAAGCAGGATAGTTTGTTATTTTTGGTCTAGATTTAGTTTTTTGTGGGAATGTAGAAGGTCAGAAAAACGAATTAAGATTATTAAGGGTTTTATAAACAATATAAACAATATAACACTGACGATTTTGAAGTACAGTTATAACATGAATGTCTGCCAGTTGAATTCTGAATTCGGCTGAAATCTGAAGCTTGTTGAGGGATCTGGAGCTGATACCTACATGAAGGAAATTAAGATAATCCATATAATCCAATAAGGAATTCAAAAACAGAATATGACCATGGAACTAAAAGATTGAGAAGAAAAGAGTACAACTACTGGAATAACTGTGCCATCAAGATGGAGATTTACAATAGTTATTCAGGACTGATCTTGATCAATGAGAGATTCCTCAAAGGATATTTCAACCCCTCTCTGAAAGGGAAACCCTCAATTCATAGCACCTTTAATGTGCAACCAAAGAACCATTTAGAGTGTCAGATTTAACCTTTTTTCATAGAGTGTGGGGTCTTATCACTACTAGGCTGCTTTTACACTTATATGATTTAAGAAAAAGCATTTACCAGAGTAAAAAAAAAAAGTTAAATCAGCCGAACATAATAAGATTAGACATTCTGTGCAAAAATAGTCAAAATCTAGAACCTTTAAAGGGCAACCAAAGAACATATTAGGCTTCTAGATTCAAATTTCTTTTTTATAGAGTGATCTCTCATCACTATTAGGGTGCTTTTCCAGAAAAGGTGCTGTCTGGAGTGCTTTTTGGGCTACGAAAATAAAAGCGGCTAACACGACT
Organism: Pangasius sanitwongsei; assembly: GCA_037576675.1. Classification (NCBI taxonomy): domain Eukaryota; kingdom Metazoa; phylum Chordata; class Actinopteri; order Siluriformes; family Pangasiidae; genus Pangasius; species Pangasius sanitwongsei. The sequence goes on along the minus strand of CM075017.1, from coordinate 11,984,830 downwards.
TGTACAGTGTAACGATAACAATACTCTCAACAGTTCAAGCTAGTATCAGCTAACTAACCAGTCTAACTTGCTCGCTAGATTAGATTTATTATTATCATCAGTAATGCAGATGAAGAAAATCAGGCAGAAAATCAAGAGAGTTTGAGCTGCTTGTGCAACTTGGATATATGCAGCTACAGTTAAAGTGGAACATCACATTGCATACCAGTGAATGTTGCAAACATATGCATGGTGTTCTTTTTAGTTACTTTTCAATGTTGGAATATTGGCAGTGTCATATTTTCCATTCAACGTGTCGTAAATCTCCTCATATTTATTCACTAACAAGACTACTTTGTCCTCTATGTTTGTTTTTCCTCACTTGGGGGGGGGGGGGGGGGGGGGGGGGGGGGGGGGGGGGGGGGGGGGGTGGGGGGGGGGGGGGGGGGGTGGGTGGGGTGTGGGGTGGTGGGGGGGGGGAGGGGGGGGGGCGGGGGAGGGGAGAGAGAGAGAAGGGATAGA
>CM075017.1:11959057-11970262 GCA_037576675.1 Pangasius sanitwongsei | reverse complement strand
GCAGAAGATAGGGATAGGTGGAGAGTGATGATTCGCTGTGGCGACCCCTGAAGGGAAAAGCCGAAAGAAGAAGTAGTAGTATGGTGTGTGCTGCTTATGCTTATGTGGTGTGGGCTTTCAGAACGAGTAACTTTTGTAGCCAGTAAAGCTGCTCAGACATTTATAAGACTCCAGCGAACCTTTAGAGATGAAACTCTGAGGAAAAACTCATCAGTCATTGGCATTGTCTCCACTCTAAAGAGCCGGAAGGGTCTTAAATGTGGCAACAGGGATCAGATCATTAGTCGCTGTCTTTTAAATATTGCCATCTTGCTAGGGAAATGGATGGCCCATTAAGTTAACAATCTGAAATCAGCAAGAGGAGTACTGAAAGGTGTTAACAAGCCTTAAACAAACCTAAAAGTTCTGCTCAAGTCACATGAGGCCTGATTCTAGGTTAGATAAATAGTCTCCTAATTCCACTTTAAAAACATCATTGTGGCAAATTAAATGAAGGCTATTAAATATGACTCCATTTAACTGTCATGTAAAATATTTCAGAAATATAAGCACTACGTCTGCATGGTGTGTCCATAATTGGCCCTGTTGTTCAGTTTCCGAGTGGAGTGTACATTTTAACGGCAGTATCTCAGACGCGTGATGCATTATCTCGTTAAAGGCCTCTCTTCTTGGGAATAATCTCCCTTTCATTTCTTCACAACGGGTCTGCAGGGCTCACTTCAGTCTGTCTGCATGTTGTTTGTCTTTCTGTGACAGGCCGCACAGGTGGGAAGTTCAAGGAAGCAGCTGTGTGTGCTCAAGCCAGAGCGTTTCTTGGCACAGGGTACATGGCGCTGTCAGAGTCGGTCACAGAGCACAGGAGCCTCGGCAAGGCATGAAGAAGAACGACTAAGCCAAGCCAATCCTGCCCCCTCCACCCCCAACCCCCTCCTACACACACACACACACACACACACAGGAGTGCAAACCCAGTCTAACCAGTGCAAGTGTTCATTAACATCATTAGGTGCATTTGTGATATAAAGAGCTGTAATAGGGTTTAAAGACATTTCAGTTTTACATTATTACTTCATTTAATCCCTTAAACTCTCAAATGATTAAGCAGTTATTCACCTTAAAGCATATCATTCAGCATAAGATCCTATAATTTATAAGAATCTTATAACTACAATGAAACTAACATTTCACATTAGTAGTTCACAAGAGTGAAGAATGTAGGTTTGGTTTCTGAGCATTTAAGTAAGGAATGAAACACTGTGTCTTGCTGTTACAGGAAAATAATCAGTGATGGGGTGTTGAAGAAGCAGAGATACCAACCTGAAGTTGATCATTTTCCTATTACAGCATGTCCAGATATGTTTCATTTCTCTTCATCACAGTGATTTTCCAACAATGTTACATTTAATGTTTAATGTTAACATCTGCAAAAAAAAATATGAACCATTTATTTACCATTTATGTGGAGCGTCAGACATACCAATCCCTGTGAATGTGCTGTTAGTATTTGTGTGGAAATGCACTCAATTTTATGAATATATTAATCTAACAATATTAACAACTCTATCAGTAGAGTTGAAAAGGGATGAAAAGAAATTATTGTGGCTAATTATTGTACAGACCATTCTGGACCCTAAGAGCGTGTGCAGTAATACGCTGTGTTTGAGTTAAATGTACGCTCTGTATCAGTTTGTTTTATATCATGTACACATTTTGAATATAAAGCTGAATTGTGACTCGAGCTCTGTGCTGCATAGGGAACACGCCACAGGAGGCTACTACACTTGTACCATGACTCTTAATAATAAAGCCAGTGACCGGAACAAGGCTAGTCCCATATAAGCTCCCTCTCGGGCCTTTTAAACTCATACTCTTGAACAGTACGACCCGCCACCATCTCCACCTCCTCCACCACCACCACCACTACCCCGTGTGCTCAGCATTCATAGAGCTCAGCAGTGCGGGACTGGAAACCCATTTGAAATTCAGCCTCCACACTCCACGTTGTGTTGGAATGACCCATTATTTCACACTAGGGCAAACACTCTGAATTCATAAATATAAATAAGCAGCTTCGCACCCTTGCCTCTCAAAGCTGGCGCGTCACACACAAAGCAGGCTTGATGAATTCAATCACAGAGGGGGGAAAAATACTGGGGCAATTATGTGGGAAGAGGGGGAGATAAGGCAGAGGCAGCAGCTTGAACAGATCAGCTATCCGCTTGGCGCACCTCTAAGGCGAGCAAGATGGAGGCTCGATATTTTATTTATATTTATGCAAATCAAAGTCGCGTCGGAAACAGGGTACTTTTTTATCAGCATGCTCTCTTGGTGTCAAATGTAGCAGCGGAGATGTTGTCTAATGTTAAGTTCATGTGGGTGATTCCATAATTGGGGTGCTATTTGATATTACTGATATTACATTTCCAAATATGTATGTACAGTAAAAAAATAAGACATTTTAAACATGCAGGTTTCAGATTAATCACTTAAAACATTAATACAACAGCATTTCTGCCCTTCACAGTCCACTAACTACACTTTACTTTTAAATATAATCTTTAAAATACTTCAAGTTATTTTTTTTTATTTTTTAATAATTTTATCATGTTTTCGTGAAGCCATTTAACATCCCGTGCTTGTAACATCCTTTTCCATGAGTCATCCATTAGAGGTTATGAAAAAATGTACATTTTAGTTTTATTCAACTTTGAACACATTCACCCCTATGAAATATTTGGACATTCCACAAGTCACATGTTCAACAAGGAGTTGCATCATTTGAATTTCAAAGATCTAAGAAGCAAGGGAAGAAGAAAACTAAGTCCTTTTTTCCCTTTTTTTTTTCAATTGTGATGTTGGCTGACGAGGCCATTTTGACAGTACAACCCTGTTCCCAAAATTATAGATGGAAAGATTATTAAAAGTTAATCATTAATAAAAAAAAAAAGAAAGAAAGAAAATCCCAAGACTGTCCTTAATGTCCTAATGCTGTTAGCATGGATGCTAATTAACAACATTTTTTGCATTTGCTAATTTAATGCAAAAAAAAAAAAAAAAAACCCTAACCGCTTTTACTTTCAACCCTGTTACTTATTTAAGAGCAAAATACAGCAGAGAAGAAGAAAATGAAATGTGTTTATACATTTTTTAAATGATTGAATGCATTTTTTTTTTATATTCGGTGTTGAATGTAATAAAAAATAAATAAAGATTACATTTTTTGAGTTACAAGGGCTAAATGGCTAAATTCGATTAAAATTCAATTAATACACTGGGCTCACTGGGCTTGCTTTTGAAACCACAGCAGAAGTTTTTCAGTGTGGCTTGAATGCTAGCCTGTGACAAGCTGGGTTAGAGACAATCTGGCCCACGGTTCACCTCTATTAGCGTGTGCGAAACATTAGATTGTTAATTCAGTCACGCTATATGACAACATTTGAATTTCTAATAGACGCACGCGCCTGTAATGGAACACAAGGCCCAATATTCATTACACCACCTGACGGCTGCAGTATGGTCATCGGATTTGTCATCCAGAATATTAAAATGAAATACAATCAGTAATTATGGAGGAGAAAAGCTATTAGCGAAAATCTAATTATGCATGGCAGTGGTTACCCTCGAAGCAGCTTTTCCAGCGTTGAAATGCAGCTCAACACATCACAGCTAACGGCTAACGTCTGCCACGCATTCAGTCTGTAACTTGTAAAGGTCAAGCTGCCACATGCCATAACGCTTATAGCCTGTGCATAAATTAGGAATCAATTATGATCCTCAGCTGCCGAAATGCTTGCAGGCCGCTCTCAGCCACACTGACAAGAGGTGTGTGTGTGTGTGTGTATGAGAGAGAGAGAGAGAGAGAGAGAGCTCAGATATTGTTGTGTGACAATCAGAGCTGGTCCATTAGTCTGTAGCACAGTAGGTAAAATCTTGTGTATGTGTCCCTGACACAAACATACTCTTAGTACATACATTAAAAGTCCATCCATCCATACCACTTATCCTACACAGGGTCATGGGGAGCCTGGGGTCTATACCAGGGGATAAGGCAGGGAACACCCTGGACAAGGGTGCCCAGCCATTGCAGGGCACCATCACACACAATTTGGAACAGCCAATCAGCCTACAACACATGTCTTTAGACTGAGGGAGGAAACCCCTGAACATGCAAACTCTGCACACACAAGGCAGAGGAGGGACTCAAACCCCAGCGGTACAAGGCAACAGTGCCAACCACTAAGCCATGGTGTCCCCTGCATTAAAAGTAATTTTTGTAAGACAGCTAATATATTAACAGTAAAATTATGTTAGCCTAAATGTAATGCTAGCAACTGTGAAACCAAGCATTATAGACAACTGCTAGCTTACCATGGCTGTAACATTTAATGTTGTGGCATGTCATTACAAGAAATTAATTCCATTTGGCATTTACCTTATAGCAGCTATAACCAGTCGTTCCCTCACCAGCCTCCTTTTTTCTCTCTCTTGAAGTTAATAAGACAAAAAAAAAAACACAGCTTGACATGTTACCCAGAAAACAACTCCTCCTGTAAACTCCTCTGCACTGAATACTTTCTCATGTCAGAAAACTTAAAGTTACAGCTTTAATGCTGACTCTTACAATAAACTCTGATGCTGGAGACTCCAAAAATGGAAAAAAAAAAAAAAAAAAAAAACAGAAAAGGTCTCCCTTACAGAAAAAATTGAGAAAAACCATATCACATTATATTGATATACATTTTTTAAATCCGTTTACGTGGAGCATCTACCCTACAAGACCCGGCAAATGAGTTGTTACTACAAAAACAATAACATATTAGAACTATAAACCATCAAGACTATCAAGAATTCAACAGTGCTGTTATATAAGTGAATGATTTTGCTTTTAAATTAAGCTTACTTTATGTAGTCACTAGTTACATGTTTATGGTAACTGCTGTTTGCAGTAGCAAGCAATGTCATGAACATACCAGAAAAGATCTGGCTAGCTAACTGGCTACCATTAGTATTAAAGCCACATTAATCCACATTCAGCATTGCTTTCAAATCTGCACACCTTTGAGCAATAAAACACTCCTTCACAATGCTCAGGCCCTAAGTGGTCACCTATCCACCATTACAGATGAGTGACAACATGGATAGTTCTGCGCATAACTGATGACCTCATTTTGTTGAGTTGAGCCTGTTCAGCAGTTTGTCTGAGGCGTCTAGCTGAAAATTGGCTGAATAGCAGCAAATTGGGAATACAATATTACTGCCCCAACCCCAGATCTTTAAAAGCTCCCTGTAAGAGATCAATTACCCCATCACTTGCTGACAGAAAGGTAAATGAAGTCCGATTGTGCCCCGGTACTGGGAGCTGCGTAAGGCCTTGGGGGCATGGGTTTTTAGCAGAAACAGCGGTCTGCAGTCTTAAAGAACACACACCAATTTAGGAGATTGAGAACGTCCACCTCTCCAGAACAAAATAAGGTTAGTTGTAATTTGTTGTGTGCTCTTTTCACCGAGTAAAAAGAAGCAGAGAATGAGAGCTTGTACTTGTTGGTGGAGAGGCAGAGTAAATGGCTACGAGCTCATTGTGTAGTGGGCTGCATCGCCGGCTGGTCCAACCAGCGCACGCGCTTCAGCAGCAGAGCTGAGGGTCAATGGGAAATTGATTTTCTGTGCTGTATCTATAGTGATGCTGTCTCTCTTCAAAGCATGTCTGCCTGCTCCATCATGCAGGATCTCGAGAGACAGAGGGGAGGTGTGAGATGGCATGATGAGAGAGAGAGAGAGAGATTAAAGATCAAAAATGCAAAATCCTAATCGACTAATTCCATTTCTATTCTCTTCACCTGTGAATGTGCAGACAGAATTGGACTCGTCATTGCAGGGCTCTTGCAAATACATCACCCAGCTGGATCACAAAAGACAGTTAAATACAGTTAAATACATCTTTCAACCCAGGGAGGTTTGTTTACTTCCATAATGTAGCATTGTTAGCACGTCTATTCTTATGCCAATCATGCACAATGACTGGGCCACACAATGAGCTACTCTTATTCGCCTGTTTTGAGTGAATATAAAAGACTCGGCTAAACACGACGGATGGAATACCAATTACTGTAATCACATGAGAGGCACTTTCTTGTTTTTGATGAACACTGATCGAAGAAAAAGAGTAGCTTTAAATTTAGCATAGGGACGCTAATTTACAGTTGCTTGCATACAACAGAACTTTTTCATTAAACGGTGCTTTGACAAAAGCACATTTTGTGTATTATAGGTATCATGGTTCTTGAAAACATTTGTATTATACACAATATTTGTTTTACATTTTTTAATTAATAATCAAGAATTTCCCTCATGGGATCAATAAAGTATATCTATCTATCTATCTATCTATCTATCTATCTATCTAATAAAGAAAATATAATACTTTTTTTATTTTCCCTATTTAAAAACAAACATTTTAATTAATAAAAAAAAAAAAAAAAAAAAAAGTTAACACTAAAAGAGAAAAAGGGTTTAAAAATTATTTTTAAAAAAATGAAAGATTAAGTATCATCATATCAGCTGCTCACAATTATTGGAATTATTTGGAATTATTAAAAAAAAAATTGTGCATTTTTATTTTTACAATATGCATGATATTTCAGAAAAGCATATTGTGATATAATTTATCATAATATCAATATTCCATCATCATATCACCCAGTTGAGAAAAAAACAAATGAGAACCTGATTATTTTCAAATGAATATAGATTGTTGTTAAGGATAGCCAATAGGATGACCAACTGCTGTTCTTTGATGCATATCAGGTTCTTTGATGCATAACTGCTGTGTGATTTTGCAAAGTGTCAGGCATCTCAGAATTAACAAATGTGGTCAAGTTTCATTTAATCAGCCAGTCACAACACTCAGCAACCTCACTACGAAAACGTTGCTGTGAAGACTAGCCTGGGTCAATCCCCTAGACATTTAAACTATGATTGTATAAACAATATTGTTAATTCACAAAAAATCTGAATCCTCATAAAAATCACCCATTTACCAAAAATGGTGATTCCGTATGGCAGATTTATTTAAATTTTTGACTGCAATCATGTGATGTAATATCCGATTAGGCTCAATACGTTGATATATATCAGCATATTGAGTATACGTATACGTTGATATAAATAGTGATGTTTTCATAGTGAAGCTGTGTTGCTTTATTCTCTAGTTTTTCCTAAAGAAAGATTCTTTAGTTTTTCCTTTCCTTACTGGTTTTATTGCACACTGTAAAACTTCAGAAACATTGCCTAAGCTAGCTACACTATATGGCAAAAAGCTCGTGGACACCTAAACATCACTTGTGCTTTTTGAACATCGCATTCCAGATCTAGTCTCCCTTTGCTGTTATAATAACCTCCACTCTTCTGGGAAGGCTTTCCACTAGATGTTGGAGCATGGCTCTGGGGATTTGCGGTGTGAAATCACAAGTGAGGAGGACTGGTGTTCAGACAACATTTCAGGATTTCAGTGGGGTTGAGGTCAGGGCTCTGTGCAGGCCACTCGAGTTCTTCCACTCCAACCTTGGCAAACCATGTCTTCACGGACCTCACTTTGTGCACAGGGGAATCGTCATGCTGGAACAGGTTTAGGCCTCTTAGTTCCAATGAAGGGAAACTGTAATGCTACAGAATACAAAGACATCCTATACAGTGTGGGCTTCCAACTTTGAAGCAACAGTTTGGGAAAGGCCCACATATGGGTGTGATGGTCAGGTGTCCACAAACTTTTGTCCATATAGTGTGTCTAGATAGCATAACTAACTTTAACTATATCTCTCCAGTAGTAGCTACCTAATAAAATTAATAGAATTAATAAAATTAAATTAAAAACGAGCTACGTTATTCTGAAACTCAGTACCTAAGATAGTTTGATCCAATGTGGTGATGTCATATAATCAATAGTGCTATTGCTTTTGCTCGCTAGATTATCATAACTTGCTAGGTTAGTTTCTTAAAGACTTAAACCATCTGTTCAAACTACAGTTTTGAAAAATGGCTATGTAGGCGTGACAGGTGACATGGACCTTTTAAAAACTTACACAGGTTTTAACCAGGATTAGCCACGTCTTCTTTACATTAATGAAGAAGAAAATGTAGTTCATGTAGACACTGGACTGTCATAAAAAGTTATCAACTGTAGTTTGTAATTAAGAAGCATTTTGGGTTTCTGGGTCTTTAAAATGATTCCAATGAGTCCGAATAGTGAGGCCAGGCCTTAGAGTGAGGAAAGCAAGGGATCACCACCAGCTTGAGTAGCAAAATTCTCTGCACGTCAAGAACATTAGCTCTGGGACTCTAACACTCTGGGGCTCGGTGTGCCTTTGTATTCCGATGTCCACTCTCTCTCTGAGCATGACAATGTGCACTTGTGGAGCAAATTTAAACTCTGCACCTTTCATGCCTGGTGACATTTTCTGTGTGACATCCAGCAAAGAAACGTGTTCAGCTGCTCGTCATTTCATTATTCATTCTCAGACATCCCCTCCAGCTGCTGCTGGTCAGGAGTGCTCGTTGATATTCTGAAGCTGAGGTGCACTTCCCGTTTCTCCTGGAGCGATCCGAGAGGCTTATCGAAACAGAGGGGACTTCATGAAATTTACAAAAAAAAAAAAAAAAAAGGCAAGAAGTGCAGATCGCTCACCTTATTATAACCTGACCAGTGGCTAAGGTTTCCCCTGGGGAGGTAGCAGGAGTTCTGCCATGTCCACTCAAAACACGGCAGGAGAGCAGCTGTGCTTTTCAGTGCTGACTGTGATAAGACATTCACAGGCAGGCACTGAGTATGTACAAAGAAAAGAAATGTTAAAGCATAGAGAGCTAATGTCTGGATGTAGAACAGGTGAACGCTAGTTGGGAATATGTAAAGGATAAAACACTAGGGAGCATGCTGTTATATGAAAATAATCAACAAGAGGGTGGTGTGATGGAGCTGAGTTACTAGTAGCAACCTGAAGTTGATTATTTTCCTATAGCAGCACATCCCAAAATGTTTTATTCCTATTGTTCCACAGCAATTTGCTAATGATTGCTAATTTATTAATGAATAACACATCATACTTTTTTTTTATCCATTCTTGGTTAGAAGAAGAGGTTATGTTTAATGTCGTGTAATGTCTGTGAAATAAGTTATCACTTACGTTATAGCAGCTACAGTATTTACTGGTATTCAGGGTGGAGTTTTCCTTTATGTGCTGTTGTAAATATTTATGGAGATTTAAAATAAACGCCTGCTACATTAATATACTCACACACTGATTTCTTCTCTGTGGAGACCGGTTTTAGGGGTGTGTGTTACACTCTGGACTAAAAGGTGTATTAAAATGATTCCATTATGATTCACACCAGAGTTTCATTTCCATTATACTGTCAAAATGTTTGATGAAGGAAATGACTGTCCTGCACTCGCTTATGAATATATATTCACAGGGAAACGTTTCATTTCCTTTACATATTTAATTTCTATTATTTCTGTCCTTCATAAAGTATTAACTCGCTGTTACTCTCTAAGGCACTGAATGTGGGCAGGATGTGAGGACGTCATGTTCGCTAGCCGTTCTATCAGATCTATGCTTTACGTAAATCACACTCAATCACAGCACTGATTGACATGACAGTTTTCTGTCAGCCTCTTTAATGCCGCTTTAATGAGCCACTTGAGCTTTTTTTTTTCTCCCATTCTCTAAACCAAACGCTCTGTAAAAAAGGCTGTGAATGAGTTCAGTGTCTTGGCAGGTGATTGTGGACGGAAAGGCAGCAGACAAGCAGGCCAGGGTGGAAAGCTGCTTCACTTCCCCTGCTCTCTCTCTCCGATGTGAAAGGCAGTCAAGTGTTGCTGGATGGTAGCAACACACTTCAATGGATGAGGTCACATGCTTTTCGGGCCTCTGGGATTTATTTCGGTTTTAGCAGGTCCCAGTGACATGATGGGCCTTGTAGGGATGGAGAACCAGACGGCAGCTGGGATAACTGGAGAAGGCTTCCAGTATTTCAAGCTACAGTTCATCTAAACTTGCGCTGGAGCTGTAAGGCTAATGTAGCTAATGGAAGCTTATAGTGGCCAGACATGTTCAGTGTCTCAAATAGATTTTCTGATGTAGTTGCTGACACTGAGGTCCTGTCTGCATATATACTGATATTTTTTGTCACAAGAAAATTGTGTTTTGAGTCACAAAGTTTTATATATATAAAAAAAAAAAATCCCTTTTGCTGTTTTCATGCAAAAATGAAAAATGGATGTTTTTGAAAACGCTGACATCACAGCATGAACCTGTGCGTTCCCGACGCAGTTTTGTGTGTGTTATGAATAGGACTACGTTTGTCATGGCTGATGTCCAGGTGATTACAATGTGGTCTGTAATTTCTTATTTGATAACATTTGCAATTTAATTTCACTGTTTTATTATTACACCCTTGTGCAGAGACGCCAGACTATGACCAGCACTTTACTGCTCCTACAATCCACACTGTGAACAGATATTTCGGATAAACCCTGCACAAACACTTTGTGTTCAAGTGTAATCTTAAGTAGTAGTAACATCTCATTGTCAATCCACACATATGAATCCTCATGTTTGTTAGTTTTTGTTGGCATTTTTCCACATTTTTCTGCCTTCTCTACTGCTCAATACACAGCTCTTAACTTTATTCTGGAGCCAGTTGAAATAACTTTTTCATACTCTCGCCACCTACTAGACTGGCATGTGAAAATGCAGTTTCTGTGGACGGGAATCTTTGTGTAAATTATGTTTTCAGAAATTTCCCTGTACATGTGGAAGAGGCTTGTAAGACAAACTGTTATCCATAACCATAGAAAAACATCATAATAATGAAAACAATCATAGCTCCATTTTGAAGCCTTATCGCTCCGCACCAGCATCAGACCCAGGAAGCGGGCATGGCTCAAAGTTTGAAGGCAGAGCTGTATATTAGTTCACATTAGAGTCATACACATAGCTTAGTGCCATACTGTGTGTGTGTGTGTGTGTGTGTGTGTGTATGTATATATATACAGTTAGGTCCGGAAGTATTTTATACAATGACAGAGTTTCTGTGATTTTGCCTTTATACACCACCACAATGGATTTGATTTTTTAGGAATTACAGCCAATTTAAACAAAGTACCTCCATTTTCAGGGGCTCAAAGGTATTTGGACAAAGTGACATAAT
>CM075017.1:11924554-11946286 GCA_037576675.1 Pangasius sanitwongsei | reverse complement strand
CAAATCCATTGTGGTGGTGTATAAAGGCAAAATCACAAAAACTCTGTTATTGTCCAAATACTTCCGGACCTGACTCTCTCTCTCTCTCTATATATATATATCTATATATATCTATATATTTTTTTTTTTTTCCTCACATTAGAGGAAAGTGCTATGAGCTCACAAACACCCACAACTGGCTAGTGTTGCTCTGATTTGACCAGAATAGAGTATGCCATCCCTCCCCAGAGGGCATGGCCAATTTTGCTCTCTTGGACTCCCAGCCACAGATGGCTGTGGCATTCTGGGGATTCAAACTCACGTTCTCTGAATGACAGGGCAAACGATTTTTTTTTGTTGCACCACTCGAGAGTCCCCTTGTTTCAGTTTTAACACTGAGAAACGGCCAAGGGCGATGCGTCCCTTTAAAAACATTACATTCAAATAAATGTGTAATGGAAGTACAATGTTTGCTGCTTGTACATCTTGAGTATGTAGCTAGAGGATGTATGTACTAAGTGTCCCTGTGCTCTGTCAGAATCATATGAACTGCATATGAAATGGTTAATTATGGAGTTCTTTTATTAAGACACTGTTAAGCAAACTTCTTTTAAGTTTGCTTAATGATCATTATTTATAATCAAGATCTAGTAAGTCTATTAAGAAGGTTTCTGAGATTGGGAATGAGTCTTTACTGCCTTTGTGGTAATACTACTTCTTTGGCTAAAGTTACCCATTGGTTAACTAAGTTGCCTATATCACAAGGAACATTTTATTTCATCGTATTTAATGATTATTATTTATAATAATAATAATAATAATAATAATAATAATAATAATACATGTAATAAATGTAATCATTGGCAAATCGCTGTGGTATAAAAGGAATAAAATACTTCAGGACATGCTGTTATAGGAAAATAATCAATTTTGGGGTGGTAACAATAACACTGCTTTGAGTATGGCCGCATCACACCACCTCGTTTTATGATTCTTTTCCTATAACAACATGTCCCATTGTGTTTCATTCTTTCCATTACTTAACATGACTGTCACTGGAGTATGTTAGCTAAACAAAAACAACTAAATAATAGTGTATAATAGAAGGTACACTGAGGTCATTTTGTAATATGATATCCAGCGAGACCACCATAATCATTGCACCATTATCAGTGAATATTTCCCTGGTGTAAACCCCGCCCCCTGATGAGACAAATAATGCAAAAAATGTCCATTGTTTATTTCCTAATTATAAAGCATTGTTTGTGTTACATTTGGTCATATTTCTCAATATGAACAAACTGTATTCAGAATTCATTTATAATAGAATAAATGAACAGAGACCGAGCTAAGGTCCTCAGGAGGTTCTCCATGGAGTAGGTGTGGAATGTAAGGAGCAGAAAAGCATTAGTTATACTAATAACTGTGAATACGGGCTGCGCCCCACTAGGGAACATTTGTAATACATTTTTAATTCTCTACTTGCACAGTTGTTAAATAATATCATTAGCTAGCAACAGATCATTATTATCCACGTGCTCGAGCCGGCAACGTAGACGGTTCGAATCCTTGGAGCAAATTTATTGTACATTTCTGATGAGATGGAGCCAGTTCTCACCAGGGGATGAGTGCCCGGTGACCAGTGTGAACCGTGACTCATAACATTAGAAAAGCAGAACCTGCACAGCGGAAATGACATTTCCTCAGTCCGTCACGGATGGAAAGGGTCAGTGCGAACAGAGAAAAGGGAGGATTTTATGAAACCTTTATTCGTGTCAGTGAATTGAAGCTCATAAGGACTGCAGATTAGGGGTTTTTAACATGCTCTCAGTCCAGCCTGAGTTTCCACTGATCTCCCTCTCACAGCCACAGCTGCATAGTGTGATACATAAGGAATAATACTAATAATATGTTTAATTAATATACCACCTTTTTCAAACCCAAATCAGAGGGAAGAGACAAGTATAAATGAAATTTCTGGATCTGTTCAGTGACTACTTGAGCCATTTAAGTCCATAATTTTCCCACTTGAAAGATGCGCTGATGTGGCGTCCTCATTTCCTGTCACTGTAAATGGAGAATGTTTGAGTTCATTAATGTGAAATAAAATCTATCAGTGTATGTTCGACTTCGCTAACATTAGAGGAGAGTTAGCATCAGTCAAACATTTATTAGGGATGGCACTTTTTTTTGGCTAAAAATGGTACTTTCTGTATTTGACCTAAGAATTTGACTAAAAAAAAAAAAAAAAGATTAAAGAGGTCTGCACCAAGGTGACAAATTAAATTAAGATTAAAAACACTGTTTGTTCTCCTGCTCCAGACAGCTCAGAGGCATTCAAACAGTTTGAATAGATCAACAGTGATTGGTGGGACTATGCATTATTCCTCTTTGGGGTTGGCAGGTCTGTCACTCCTCTATCAATCACAGAGGTGATAAGCAATTAAGGATGTTTGTTAGCTCATACTATATAGAGAATAGCACAAGTAAATTAGCACTCTCATCCACAGCAGTTTGAAAAGATGTTGCACCTTAGCACCTGTTGCACAATAGTGGAGACCCGGCTAGCTATTTGTTATTAGGGGCCCAAGCACTTTGTGTCACACATGATCAAGCTGAAATTTGGTATACTGCATTTTAAGTGCTAATCTACCACTCAACTTTCAGCAGATATTTCACAGGGATAACCCTGAGCGTTCTTCATGAAATCTGAATGGTACGTCCAGTTATGGTCTCTTTTCATGGGTGTGCTATTTGCGAAGGGTGCCCAGACCCCACAGATTGCGGTTAGCAGTTTGTGCTAAGATCAATGCTCCCTGGTCAAATAATTAACACCCAAGCCCCTGTCTAGTCTTTACTTACGTATTCTAACCCTACCACAAACATCTGTGGCAACAGGATTAGGCTCCCAAAATCCAATTCAGCTGAAGATCCTAGCGACCCATTTCCTTCCTCCTGCTAATTCCTTTCTGTTTGTGCTGGCACGTGGAGTCTGAGCCGGGGTGTATGATTAATACTGCGAAATTAAATAGCTTTGCAGAGGAAGGCTGAATTCATTTCACACAAAGAGTGCATGATTTCTCACCATTTTGGGGCACCAAGTCTCTCATTTCAATTTCCACTTGGGCTACGGGCCACAGATTGAGCTATGGTGTTATTTTTTCAGTTGACTTTTCTCTGGATTTCCGCTACGGATGAATACCAGAGTCTTTTTAAGCGAAATTAGCTCAGCATGCTCCTGCTGACAACGATGGGCTGCTTTACCTTGCGCTGTTCGAAGCCAGGTCTCCTTGCTTTCTCTGCTTTTTTTTCTACTACTTTTCCCTCTCTGCGGATAAAAGGGCCATTTTCAGTGTACACCCCTCACAAAGGTATAAGCTGACTGCAAACTCAGGACAGACAGAAGCAAATCCCAGGACCCTGGCCTCTGTTTATCGCATCCAGTGCAAATATAGATGCTCAATTTCCCAGCAGTGGGCTATCTGTTAATCCATTTATCTCCAGCAAACAATAATGTCACACTACGTTAGTGGGGAGACATTTTAAGAGATGCTATGAATAACGCGATCGAATTACACAGTGCAGGCCAGGCAAAACAATATTAAAAGTTCTAGACAGTCATACAGACTGGGCTGGAGTGAAGGACTGGCATCCGTCATGAAAAATAGTAATCTACTATATTTTAGGGTCAAATAATACCGGCAATGTTTGTACAGATATAGTCCACATTTCTAAAAAGCCAATAGGGCAAAATGTAATTGTTACTTAATGCTAATCTAATCCAATAATCCCAACAAAATTATTTGTACATTTTATATATATCATTATATAAACACAACTATGAAATACAGTTCGGAAAAAGGAACATGATTATATTTTTTTTCCATTATCATTACAACCAACAAAAATGATCAAATAATGTGTGTTAAGATATTAATATCTCGTGTCACACACTGTGTTCTTTAGATCAGATATTGGAACTGTAAAGGAAATGGCAAAATTTTGTTTCTTGCTTTTTTTTTCTGTTGATTTTTGGATTTTCAGCAACCAAGTCAAATTTATCTTATATTTTATTATTATTTGAAGTAGCCGGAACGAATCACTTGTCTCTTTCCCGGCAACAGTCACATGACAGCTATATCTATGTCCATTTAACAGAATTGCTACTTTTATGTTTAATTAGAAGACTGGAAAGGTCACATTATGGTATATTTCTCCCATTAAGAAGGACAAGAAAGGGGAGGAAAACCAAAACCCGTTGTTAAGCCCTTGCACACAACTCTTCTATCTAAGCTATCTATAGAAGAAGCTTGTATCTAAGCTCTATGTTTGCATGGTATCCTGCCTCAACTGTAAGTCATTTTAGATTAAAAAAAAAAAAAGAATTAATGAATATGTTTTTCTCACACCGGAGGTTCAACTTTGCTATCCCCTTTAAGACCACTGAATAGTGTAAATGTAATGCTAAAAATGGTTCCAGCTGGTAGAAACATACATAACATTAATATCTTTATAGCACAGAATCAACTACAGATGTATATTATGCACACTGAGTGGTATTGGTTCAGAAATACCGTAAACAACTGCCCAATCTGGAATAAATTGCCACTGACAAGTAATTGGTTTGCTACATAAAAGCCCTCATTCAATAGAGAAATCGTTCAATGTGCTTATATCTTTCTAAGTGAGAGTAATTTCATCATCCACAACTCGAGCTGAAATTGCCTCACTAAGCCAAAGGGAAAATAAATAAATAAAAAATAATCAATGAACATAATTTCTGTAGTTCCCGTTAATATTTGTGTACCAAGCACAAGTGCAAACAGCATCCATTACATACATACACTGACTTATTTTTCCTCAATCACAAAAAGAAAAAATAAGTTTTTTTTTTAACTGAGATAAAAAATAAGCCGAGTGATTAAGCTTGTATAATGAATATACTATAAGATATAAGATGTATAATGAATCAGCCATTTAATTTGACCTTGTTAGCATCTTTTACGGAAAGTATATCTTTGGTGAAAAGATAACATGGAAATAAACAACAACTTCAAAGTAATGAAATAACAACTGAATAATCAGGAACAGTAATATAACAGCTGTTAAAACTCCCTGGTTCTTTAATTTCATGTGGCAATCCCCTAAAACCATCAGAAATTATGAAGTTAAACTAAATAAAATTAATCAATCAAAACAAAACAAAACAAAACAAAAAAAAAACACAGCTTGTCATGTTACTGAGAAACCACAGAGTGCAAACTTCTCCCTCCCAAAGACTTTCCCATATTGTAAAACCTAAAGTTATAGCTTTACCTCTGGCTGTTGGAGACCATAAATGATAAATAATGTTGCCTTACGGAAAACTACACCATATCAATGATTAAACACATTTTTTATTCCATTAAGGTGGAGCGTTCGGTATGCAAGTCCCTGTGAATGAGCTTTTACTATAGAAATGATAAGATTATCAAGAGTGCATTAATGTAATCAATAAACCTGTGATTTGCAGCTGCTATAAGGTAAACGATAACAGCATTAAATGTAATTGTACAGTGATGGGAATTGAGTATTCAAACACTTGTTTTTGTTAAATTTATATCCTTCCAGTGTCTATATCCACTTCAAACTTACACATAATCTTTTGACTTTGTACTTATAAATATGAACCAAAAAAGTATGTATTCATGAGCATGAGACAAAGACAAGTTTAAAATACTAAAGTGATAGGGAAAAAAGTATTCGGACACCACAAATGAACAATATTAGCAACTACAGCTTTGAGATGTCTCCCAATGTAAGAAGAAGCACTTCGCTTTTTGCAGCATTGTGATTCAGTTTTGCCCATTCCACTTCTTGAGTTATTTTTGGCTGTATCTTTGGGGTCATTGTCTCGCTGACACGAAAAACAAGTACAACGAAATTCTTTCTACAATGGCTTCTATCAAGGGGTGGGACCAAGTGAAGAGTCAGTTCTCAAAGTTGATGTGTTGGAAGCAGGAAAAATGGGCAAGCGTAAGTACCTGAACGAGCCAAATTGTGATGGCTAGAAGACCGGGTTAGAGCCTCTCCAAAACGGCAGGTCTTGTGGGGTGTTCCAGGTATGCAGTGGTTAGTACCTACCAAAAGTGGTCCAAGAAAGGACAACCGGTGAACCAGCGACAGGATCATGGGCGCCCAAGACTCACTGATTCACGGGGGAGTGAAGATTAGCCTGTCTGATCTGATCCCACAGAAGAGCTATTGTAAGCCAAATTACTGAAAAAGTTAATGCTGGCTAAGACACAAAGGTGTCAGAACACACAGTGCATCGCAGCTTGCTGTGTATGAGGCTGTGCAGCTGCAGACTTTTCAGAGTGTCCACTGCCTAGATGCTCTGGGCAATGTTCTGCTGGGAGACCTTGGGTCCTGGTATTCATGTGGATGTTACTTTGACACATACCACCTATCTAAACATTGTTGCAGACCAAGTACACCCCTTCATTGCAACGCTATTCCCTAATAACAGTGGCCTCTTTCAGCAGGATAATATGCCCTGCCACACTGCACAAAATGTTCAGGAATGGTTTGAAGAATATGACATAGTGGGTTTTGACTCGCCCTCCAAATTCCCCAGATCTTAATCCGATCAAGCATCTGTGGGATGTGCTGGACAAACAAGTCCAATCCATGGCGGCTCCACCTCATCAGATCCCAGAGCACACCTACAGAGGTCTTGTGGAGTCCATGCCTCGACGGGTCAGAGCTGTTTTGGTAGAGGGAACCTACACAATATTAGGTGGTTTTAATGTTATGGCTTATCAGTGTGTGCATGTAATATATATATATATATAAAAAATGTTTCAGAGAATTACTTTAATATTTCAGAGTACCACAGAATTGCATCATAATTGGATTTTTTATTAGAAACTGTAAGATCTAACTTGTATGGTCTACAATAAACAACCCCACACTGGATAGTCCAGTTGGATTGCTTTAAATCCAGGATGTTCCCTGCAGCAGAAACAACCAGCCGTACTTCACTGTCTTATTACTATTTCAATTACAGAGGATTAGTAGGTGTTCTTATACTGGTCACGCAGCATGCAGCTTCAGCATGATCACATATCAGACGTTTATCAAGCTCAACACTGACAGTCAAACCAAGAGATACACTAACAAATCACGGACATTTTTAGGATGGGTCTTTAGGGAAGCTTGTAATCTAACTATGACCTTCATCATGACCTTAACATTTCCTTCATAAACTCATCCTGCCTCAGGATACTGATCTCCGCTGCACAGAATACACTGTTGTCCATGTAGGTGCCTTCACTTCTGGCAGCTCATAGCCAACACAGTCTTTGACCTGTAACATCATTACTGTGTGGAGCTTAGGAGAAAAAGGCCTCAAATCGTGTACTGAATATGGATTTGTTTGCATACGTACGAAGACAGCTGAGCCTCTAAGGCCTCTGATACAACACGTCCGTATTTAGCCGACGTATGAATAATGAAGGCTTCACCTCAGTTAATGTGTTCTATAAAAAAAAAAACTGCACTGCACTCATACACACCATAAAGTCAAAAAACTTATAGTGGACATGTGTGTACTGTATGTTTGGTTCCTGTGTAAATGAAAATACAGTAGTTGCTATTTAAAAAAAAAAAAAGACAGACAGGAAGCCCCTATTTTCACGCGCAGGTGCAAAAACAAGTACATGGTGCAATTGTATAAAACGGCTGATTTTGAATAAATACATTGTCAAAAGATATACATACAAAATAAATCGACTGCACTATAAAAACCAAGTGCATTGGCAGCTCAGCACAGTCATATTTTCATAACATACACTTCAGTGGTTTATGACAATCATAGTAGTAGAAATAAACAGCTTAAGATGAATGACATGACTTGATTGCCATTTATAGTTGTTTCGTGGTGTGGAACATCCACGTAACGTGAGCGGCTAGAAACTGCGATACTTTCTCCTGAAGTTAAGAAGACAAAGAAAATGCAGCTTGTTACCATGAAACCACCATGTCCATGTGTGCTTAGACTTTCCTGTGTGAGAAAACTTAAATTTAACTCCGACTGTTACAAAGCGCTGACACTTGTGACTCCTTCTATAAATGTCTCTTAGCAGAAAGACGTCACCATATCAACAATTATAAAATGTGTCTTTGTTGAATAACAGCCTATTTGTTAGGCTTAGATTATGTTATGAATCTGCCATGCAGTAAGCGGTTACTACAGAAATGACAACTAGAATGAGTGCATTCAAGTTAACCTATGATTTGCAGCTGCACTACTGTCAGAGCTACTGCTATAGAAAATTAATCGACACTTTCTGTCCAATCAGATTCAAGAATTCAGCAGCGCTGTGGTATAATGAGACTTTACATACACTCACCGTCCGCTTTAATAGGAACACCTGTACACCTGCTTATTTGTGCAGTTATCCAATCAGCCAATCATGTGGCAGCAGCACAATGCATAAAATCATGCAGATACAGGTCAAGAGCTTCAGAATGGGGGGAAAATAAAGTGTGATCTCTGTGACTTCAACTGTGGCATGGTTGTTGGTGCCAGATGGGCTGGTTTGAGTATTTTAGAAACTGTTGATCTTCTGGGATTTTCACACACACACACACACACACACCTTCTAGAGTTTACACAGAATGGTGCAAAAAACAAACAACATCCTGTTGATGAGAGATGAGAGAAGAATGATCAGAGTGCTCTGAGCTGACAGGAAGTCCATAGTAACTCATAAGCACTTTTTATAACCGCGGTGAGCAGGAAAGCATCTCAACATGCACAACACATCAAATCTGAAGAAACAAGAATCTGAGGCTATCATGGGCACAGACTCACTGAAACTGGACAGCTGAAGACTGGAAAAAGACCAGGTGATTTTCTCCACCCTAATTTTCAACTGTCCAGTATGGGTGAGCCTGTGCCCATGTAATATTTAATTTTAATTTAATTCTGATATGTAATTTTTGCAGAGTGGGCCCCCTGGAGGACTAGTGGCCCAGGTTCGATTCCCGGCCAGGGAACTGGGGTTGTGTGCAACAGTGTGCTCTCAGTGCCAGGCCCAAGCCTGGATAAAATTGGGGAGGGTTGCGTCAGGAAGGGCATCCGGCGTTAAAAACTCTCCCAAATCAAATATCTCCCAAACAGTGATCTGCTGTGGCGACTCCTAACAGGAGCAGCTGAAAGAGGAACAACAATTTTTGCAGAGCAGGTCCACAGATGAGCAGACAAAGGCTGCTCTACAAGCGACTATTCAAAAACAACAACGCAACAGCTGGCTTGGTGTGTCAGGTCCCTCAGAGAAGCAGGCTTGCGAAATGTGAAATAAAGTGCACATTTTAAAGGGTGGATTGCCAGTTTGAATGTATGCGCGCACACACACACACTCCTGCCTCTACTTTCTCGTCACTGATGCTCCCTAGGGCACTGCCAAGGTGGTTGCTGGGTGATTAATGCGACTTACTTACATCCGAGCGTAAACACATTAAAACAAAGTAACAGCGTGCCTAAGGGTCCTCTGGGTGTCCACTGTGCAAACAGTGGGAACTAATTAGTGCTTTTCACAGCATGCTGTTTGGATTGCACTGCCATAACGTGTCAGGCCATGAGCTGTACGATACCAGTGGGAGAACCAGGCATTCCGCCGAGGCTGTATAACTACATGCAACAGGGAAGATATGTAAGTTAATAAAGCAGACCAGACCACACAAACACACAAAGCATTTCCTTCAAATTAAGCACATATACAGTGGTCTGCCACCAGATGCACCATGTTCTAAGCTGTTTAAGACATCTAGATGTACAAATCAGGAAATGAAGGCTGAAATTCCTGTATAGAAATATTCATCTTTTAATCTCAAACCCAAATGTCTTCAGTGTTTAGCAAAAAACAAAAGAATTGCTCTTGTCGTTCCAATACTTCTAGAGGGGATTATACACATTAAAAAGCACGCTGTTTAGGATATTTTTAGTCGTTCTCACTTCACCTTTCAAACCTTTCCCACTGCTAAGATGTCAACAAACTGCTCTCAGATCCCACATAAGTTGGGTGGAACCTGTGGCTTCGGGAACAATAATGCTTTGATTAGTCACCTAGAGAGCAAATGTTTCAGACCGGACAGTCATTTTCTCCAAAAACACTCAAAATGAGAAATAAGAATATTTCACATCCGAACGCAGTCATAAAAATGGTGGGCACAACACCAAGAGGGCAGATTAAGTTTCAGAGGAGACAAGACACTACGGAATTATTGGCAGCCTTGGTAACGATGGATTTTTAAAAAGGTTATTTAAAAAAAAAAGATATGAGAGAAACCCAGTCTTTGGCTATGTTTATGTTCGTATTATAAGCTTCATCGCACAATTACAATTTTTTGCTCAGATCAGATCTGTCGGACTTGACGGTTCACATTCGTAAATGTAAGTGATCCATATCTACCCATAACTGTCCCCGAAACACCCCACATGCACATCGATATCACTTTTGCATGGTTCACATGCATCATGAACAGCAAACACTTTATGAGACAGTATCTGTGAGACAATCCATCATATTAGAACCAACAAAATGAATGAGCTAGTTACCAAGCCGGCATTGCAATTTGCTCTGGAGGTCGATAGACAGCTTGTCAGCTGTATACGATCAGGTTGAGCAGGCGAAGCAAAGGTCAGGTGGTTAACTTCTGCTGTTTTTGCAGCTATTGCTTGCACTGTTGTCTTGCTGGCTTTTCCATCACTGGGTGATGGCAACAGTCATATGCGCATACGTGTTGTCAAAAAGCCACGCAAATTTCAGTCTGACCATTCTCATTCATGTCACATGACCACTTATCAGATATGTATATCTGATCTAGAACCAGATATGAAATTCACTGAGGTCGGATTTGAAAAGATCAGATTTGTGTGTCCATACAATCCTGATAAAAAGAATCAGATGTGTGTGAAATTAAGACAGAAAAGGATTTGGGTCACTTCAGCATGGTGACGTGAATGCAACTTAAATTCAAATAATTAGTTCTCAACTAAATGTTACAAAATCCAATTCCCACACCACGCTCCTGAAAGAGTCAAATGGGCTCTTCCAGTGAAAGAAGGCTGTCCATGGCCATGTTTACAGACAAAAAGTGTTAAGCTCTATAGCGATGAATGGAAGTATCCTATCTTTTTCTATAATTAGGCTACTACTAAAAGAAGAAAATTTATTCTAAAAAAGATTTTTTTTAAAAAAATAACTAACAAGCACTTTAAGAACATAACTTTTTGAACCAGTTAGGTCAATTTTACAGATTTGATCGTCCAACACTGAGGTACACTAACAATTTAAAAGTTTTGAACAGCCCATGTTTTAGCTTTTTGCTTTAAATGTCCTAATTTTAACTCTAATTTGAAAACGGAACCAAGGAATAGGTATTGAATTAAGAAATGTTACAAATTACTTCATTTTTTTGGAACAAACTAAATCTAATCTATTGGGATAAGGCTAAATTGGTCACTCATTTACACCAGATATTTATGTTTTAATATAGCGCTGTCCATGAGTGTTTATCTTTAGACCTTCATTTACGCATTAGGGTGTACCAGCGAGCAGTTAATAAGTTCCATTGATATTTAGCTTTTCTTTAATTTAGTTTCTATTCTGTATCCGTTTGTTTGGTTCTCTGGTAATAATCATGATTAAACTGTAATAAAACTTAACTCCAGGGGGTCAAAAACTTTGGGCCGGCAGTGCATAAGTACTTACACAAGCTCTCAGTTATATTTTATTTGTCTTCTTTTGCTTTCCCCTACATGTAAGTAGAGCTGGACCAAGACGATGACAACAAATCTTCACTACATTGCATATCACATTTCATTAAAACCAATGAATAAGAAAACATCTTCAACACGGTTCCAGAGAAGGGCCTGACATCATGAAGCTGCTGGAAGTGATTCTACATCAAACGAGATCCCTGCGCTGCGGTGAAGGATCGCTGAGCCGACACTACGCTCTAAACCCTGTGGGGTAGTGAGCGCCAAGAGCCCCGAGCTGCTGCATTAATAATGACCACGCGCCCTACTCAGTGGCCTTCCCTTCCACCAGAGACCTGAAGCGCACTGGTTCTCAATAGCCCTGCAGCCCTGATTGATTTACCGCCCATTATTAATAGATAAGTGTTAAGACTTTGATATGGCCTCTAGCTTTCTACCAAAGGTGCTCACATTGATAACAAGAAAATCTTAGCAGGCAGAGAGAAAAAAAACAGAGTTTTGCAATGAAAACCCTGTTGTTGTTAAACGAGACATTTTTTTTTCCCAGCTTTTTTTTTTCCCCAGATGTGCACCAAGCAACCAGTGTTACCAACCCTTTTTTTTTTTTAGGGTAAAGTAGCTAAAACATGCTCCAAATTTTGATAGAAGTCACCGGATGTTGTCATAAACTAAAACTGTATATTCACTGAATAATTTGCAGATTTTTACCATAATAGAAAATAATAAAGAAAAAATGTTTGGTCACAGCACCGCAAAATAAAACTATTTAAGCATTTACAAAATTCAATCATTTCTATCAAGCATGCAGACCAAAAGAAGCAGTTGTAGTGAGGAGTCAGGAAAGAGACATGAAGGAAATGGTTATGGATGGAAATAACTCATAGAAGGAAGAACAAAGAAGTGTGTGGGCAGGATCAACAATGATGATCAGTGATTGGTCATTGGGAACAATGGTGATCAGTGATTAGTGGTTGGGAACGATGGTGATTAGCGACTGGTCATTGAGAACAATGGTGATCAGTGATTGGTCGTTGGGAGCAACGGTGATCAGCGATTGGTTGTTTGGAACGTTGGTGATTAGCGGTTGGGAACGATGGTGATCAGTGATTAGTGGTTGGGAACGATGGTGATTAGCGACTGGTCATTGAGAACAATGGTGATCAGTGATTAGTCTTTGGTAAAAATGGTGATCAGTGATTGGTGGTTGGGAACGAGGGTCATCGGTGATTGGTCGTTGGGAGCAACGGTGACCAGTGATTGGTGGTTGGGAACGACGGTCATCGGTGATTGGTCGTTGGGAGCAACGGTGATCAGTGATTGGTGGTTGGGAACGATGGTGATCAGTGATTGGTCGTTGGGAACGATGGTTTTTATTTGTGTTTGGTCTGACCTGTATTTTAGCTGGGAAAAAAGAAAAGCATAGTTTTCATACTCCCATATGACTGTAGCCAGGGGAAAAATGTGTAAATTCTATGGCTAAACCATAAATATTGGCACATCTGTTACAAACAGCCCACAGAGCACACCATGCTCCATCACAACTGCAAAATTGTGAAGCACATGACAGGAAGCACAGACGTTTCAGCCTAGTAGGATTTAAGAACTAGTGATTTCCTGATCAATAAATTATGATTCATATGCAGAGGGATGACCTTCCTGAACCACACAAAGTGAGATGGAGGAGATCAAGGCTCTTTTTTTTCCAGGGGATCTCAATGGCAAATGAACTTCAGGATTCAAGGCTAGCCCTGTTAGCTTGAGTGCTAGCCCTAGAGCTCAAATCAATAAGCTGGCTGAGGCTCTTTGAGACTTGAACCGTGCTGCCATGAGGGCTAACCTTGAGCCAATCTGCAGAAGAATGAGAGAGGAAAGTTCTTTACTTGCTGTGCTTTTTCTTCTGGTTATAAGAAGACCCTAATCAAAATAGACTGGAGAGTGCATGCCCAACAAACTCGTTTCGATTTTAATCAACTTTAGATGTGTGAAAGTGTGTGTGTGTGTGTAGACTGAGCACATGGGCTAAAAATTCCTCCAGCAAGTGCCCCTATTTTTTTTTATTGGTCTCAGACTAAAGTAAATAAGGAATAAAACAATTGGGGTCATGCTGTTATAAGAAAATAACCAATGATGAGTTGGTGTGATGGAGTTACTGTTACCACCCCAAAGTTGATTATTTTCCTACAACAGAATGTCTCAAAGGGTTTTATTCCTCTTATACCACAGCAATTTGCCAACAATTACATTTTATACAATTTATAGCTTAATATATTTAATGTTGTGGAACATCCATGAAACAAGTTAGCTCCTGTTATCACTTATGTTATGACAGCTAGAAACAGTCGTGTCCTCGCCAGCCTCTTTTGCTCTTTCCTGAAATTAATAAGGCCCTAAATAAATAAATAAATAAATAAATAAAAAACCTCCAGTTGTCATGCTTTAGAGAAACTGCAATGTAGAAACTCCTCTACTCTGAAGACTTTCCTGTGGTGGAAAAAATTAAAGTTACAGCTTCACCTCTGACTGTTACAAAGCACTGAAAATCCTTCCATTAATGTTTCCTTACAGAAACCTTCACCACATTAAGGTATACTTGTTATTTTAACCCAGTTATGTGGAGCAACTGCCATAGAAGTTATTATAGATACGATAACGTATTAGAACATGCACGTTAATATAAACTGTGCTTTGCAGCTGCCATACTGTCTGAGCTACTGTTACAGAAAATTAAAAATGCCCACTGAGCATTTTATTGAGAAAATTCTCAAAAATTGAGAATCCACGTAGTTATAGATAATAACTAGCTGGCTAGCGTTACACAGTGGGCTTCTCACTGCAGCCGCTAAATAGACTGTATAGCTTAAATAGTTAGCTACTGAACAGACGTTTGCCAGAATCTTATTTACTATAGCTTTAAGATAAGGAATACTTTTGCAGCATAAATGGCTAGCTAATTGCATAAAAAATAAGGCATCAGATATAGCTCACTGGCTAGAGAAGTCACTACAGTAGATAAACAATAACCCATAAAACAGTAGATAAACAATAACCCAGCTAGCTAGCTCAACACTGGGACTTTGTTGGTGTCTTCAGGGGTCTCTTTAAAGTATAAATAGCTAGCTAATAGCAATATATAAGGTAATTACATAGAACTAGCTGGCTAGCAATTCACCAAGGGCTTGTCACTGCAGCCACTAAATATTACTGTAGTTTAAATAGCTCGTTAGCTTGATGGTCAGCTACTAGAGAGACTTTTGCCAAAACTGCAACTATATCTTAACATAAGGAATACTTTTGTAGCATAAATAGCTAGCTAGCTAATGACACCCAAAAAATAGGGTATTTGATATAGCTAGTTGACTGTTGGATTGTTGCAGTTGTTGCTAAACATACTGTAAATAGCTACAGATAACGAGCTCGGTAGTCAGCTACAATTACTAAAATGAAGTATTAAATCAAGAAAATGTATTAAATAAGCTAATATTAAAGATAGAGAGATTGTTACAGTCGATAAAAAAAAAATACCTACATAACATAAGGCAGCTGTGGTTTTTAAAATAGGGGAAGCATTTTACACATACTACATACAGTATGTAACATGAATGATAGTTTTATATTAAGTCATTCTAATACATCATTGGTTCTTGAATGGTAGAGGCGCCACATAATCTAAGACTAACGATAAACGGAGCCAATCAACCGTAAAATTACTGTATCGAAAGAGCCGAAAGGACCTTTTTTTTGCTCCCGGATTTTTCTGGATTAAAATCTTGGGTGTTGGTCTGCCCGTCTGTTCAATTTTCAGTCTCTCCTCATAAGTATGAGCATTAAAAGACTTTTCTAAAATCAGGTCAACATTAGCAGTTTTTGGCATTTTGTGCCAAAATGCAGCGGAGCTGCTAGCTAGGCTTATAAACAACAAATTTCAGAAATGAATGCGAATACCCAAACCGAACTTTATACTTACAGTTTATTTACAATATTTACATATTCCATCTCTCAAATTAGATATACTAGTGTGTAAAACTGTTGGATTAGGATACTCAACTAGACGATAATGCAGGCTCCAAGCGATTCCGACTGGCACTGATATGTTTAAGATGTCAATCATGTTTATTACCGTTTCAGTGATTGACAGGTTCTGCCCCTTTGCGACATCTCCCAATCTTCACAAGGAGAAGCCGTGAGTCCAGAGGCGGGACAAACGAAGAACACATTGTCTAATAAAGGCTGAGATGTTTTTTTTTTTTTTATTCTCTCTCTCTGTGCAAAACACACCCGCCCACACTCTGTTAATCCCCAGAGACGCATGGCTTCCGGGCATGGCTCAAAATAACGTGCTAAAGGCCTGCTGTCCAGTGAGCGTTAATCTTTCATTCCATTAAAACACAGTGTACTTAAATCTGCTGTTGGGTCCCAGAGACGCACGGGCTTCACCGACTGTCCATCAGTGTTTCAAAGGAGATTTTCATGCAGAAATCGGTTTGAGTTAAATTAAGGAACTGCACGATATTGCAGTCAGATATTTGATCATGTGACTCGCTAAAATATTGAATACCACCAAAACTGCTGAATAATGTAAACACTTTGGTAAACATTTCATTGCTGCATTTTAATGAAAGTGTAGGGGAAGTCAGGCTTCCTGTCAATCACCTGTGCTAGCTAGATCGATAGCTAGCTAGATCGACAATATAACTGATCGAGAGGGTTCAACAGTCCTTAAATGGGAACTGAAAAATGGTTGGTCCCTGAATGAAGATGATATAAAACTTCAAAAAGAACCCCTAATCATTGAAAACTCACTTTTATAACAGGGAGGTAAAGCATGGGTAGATCAGCACACACATACATACATCCATCCATACACGCCTTTGCAAAAGCATCAAAGCTTATTCACTTTGCACTATTTCATAAAGTATTTTATCTCTCCCCAAGGAATCAGAAGTGTATACATTCTTGCTGTAAATCAATCAGCAATTTCTTCATGGTCTTTTGAGTCTCCATGAATCCAATGCAGTGGAAAGCCCATTATGTACATAATTCATGAGATCTCTCAAATCGCATCTCAGCAAGAGCGCGACGGGGAGAAAGGAACAATGACGCATTGAGGGAGGGAGAGTGATGGGTTGAGGAAAAAAGGTACATAGTTGAGATAAAGAAAAACCAGGGCTTAGCTACAGATGCATTCTTGACGTATTTCGACTTTATCCATCTGGATTCACTCGGTCAGCTGCGATGAGCTCACGCCTGTGTTTATTACACCGAGTGAAGAGAGAACACTTAAGCCTAACGTTTACAATCACCTCTGCCGTAACCCAGCTGCAGGGTCTCAGCCCAATCCACTAAAACACCACCAGACTGTCTTCAAAACACCGACACATCAGACTCCGCCAAAACTCTCCTGGCTCAGGGCTGAGAGAAATCACTGGGTTCCTGGCAGACTGAAGTCTCGCTGTGCTATTTTCATTTACGAATCTGAAGATGAACTTCACTTTTTTTTGGCATGTGCCTGTAAAATGGTCTGAGCTGCAGCCAAAGATGAGAGAAAGCAAGCATTTCGTCCTGCTTGATAGACAGTGTTTGAGGAAGCACAGCTAAGAAGCGGATCCTTCACAATGGATTTCGCTGCTTTAGCTAAAGTTACTGTTAGCACCCTGAAGCTGATTCTTTGCTCCTAACAGCACATCCCAAAGTGTCGGATTCCTCTTATGCCATTCATCAACGATTACAATTTCACTTTTATATACATTTCCATTATAGTTACATTTGATGTTGTATAACGTTTCCTTGATTAATAAATTAAAACAATTGCTGTGATACGAGTGCAAGGACACAATCCAGACCGTGCTGTTATTCAAAAATAATGCACCTTGAAAGGGGGAGCGGGACGCCTTACTTTTCCGTATAACAGCACGATTTGGACTGTATTATTCCTTACTTAACATCTTCTGACTATAAAACTGTAGGCTTGTTATTTGCTGACCAAATCCTCTGAATAATTACATTAAGGATTACTCTGTTTTAATAGCCCTAATAACTGGCATGGTAACGTTTCCTCCCTCATGCATAATAACTCAGAGTTAACCTTAGCCTGAATGCTGGAGTACTAAAGATCATATTACAATCAGCTTTGTGTTCAAAAACAGGGTTTGCAGAATTTGAATGATACACATCAAATATCTAAAGCACTCCTCAGTGTGTGTGTGTGTGTGTGTGTGTGTGTGTGTGTGTTTGAACAGTAGGCGAGCTGCTGGGTTTAAAACACTCCATCACAGAGGAGGACATTAACCTTCAGCAGTGATAGATGCACTACACAAATAAGGCAAGGACTTGGACAGCAGGGAAACAAATCACTAAATCATGCTTCTCATGCACATATACCATATGCACCCTGCTCCAGGCTATTTAGTTATAAATCGTTTCATTTTGACTGCATCTGACAGATAGAAATCCCGATACAGATAGAGATTTTTAACCTTCTGCTCAGATTAAAGGAATGGTTCAACCGAAAATGAAATGCCTTAAACAACCCGCAAAAACATCTCGACCAGCCAAGATGTAGTTTTCGGTCTCATGTTTGTTTTTTTTGCACCCGAGTTGGCAAGCTATTTTAAAAACAGTTAAAATAAGCTTGTAGCTGCTGGTTGAGCATCGCACAAAGTTAAAGTCAATGCCAACATGGCTAATTTTGAACACGAATGCTGTTCTTTTTAATATCTAGTCCACTCTATTGTTTTCAGTCCGTTTCCCCATCCACAATGAAATGCCAAAATGACAGAAAACTGCTATGACCTATGACTTTTACACTATATTTCATCTTAAACATAAAACTCTTTCTCCACTGTTAAAATACGTCATACACAGATTTGTGTTGCTATAAATGCCGCCATCTTGGAATTGTAGAGATCACATGACAATATATAAGCGTTTTAAGAAGGCTACGGTAAATAAAAAAAATAAAAAGATGGCAACAACAAAAAGAGAAGAAAAAAAAATCTGACGCAAACTACAACTATAACGGTGACTGAAGAGTGTTAACTAGCCTAGCTAGCTCTCTAGATTAAAAAAATAATGAAATAAGGATGTGTTCCTCTGCCGATGAGGAGGTTGTCTGCCTTCACTGTACATTTTAAGGTAGAAAATCAAGAGAATGTGTGACTTAAACTGGGCTACAGGCAAAATGGGACATCACATGGTGTACTGGTGAATGTCCCAAAAATACATGACGTTATAGCTACGTTGCAATGTTGGAATCCTGGCAGTGAAATATTTTCCCTTCAGCATGTCAGGAATCTGCTCATATTAGCTCACTAACAAGGATCATGTTCTCACACTTTATCCTCCCATGTTTGTTTTTCCTTGTTAACTCCAAATCTGTGAACTGATTGGTCTGGAGGTTTTTAAAAAAAAACGAGCCAAAAGAGCACCACTTCCTGTAGGATTACATGTAAAATGTGCATGAAAGGAGCCTTCCTGTGGACTAGGCCCTAATCATCATACACTTGTTTCAACAGTCTTTTTTTTTTTTGGCTCAATAACCAATTTTACATAAAGTTTCATAAAACAGCAAATCAGGAACATGCTAAATACACAAATCGAAACCATATCATCATCTAAAACAAGTCCATTTAAGAAATCAAACTCAAAAATGACCTTTGGGGCAAGTGTGTGATGTTTTTGATGTGTAGTCTGCATACTTGCTCCCACATTAGCATCAAAGCTCAAGTGAAAAATAAAAAAAAAAAAAAAAAAAAAAACCATCAGACACCAACTACTAGCCATTTTCTTTCCTCAGCCTCATCATTAGTGCAGTAAAATAAAACATGACCCTGACTTTCCCCCAAGTCAATCCAAGAGTTACAAACACATTAACAACTAATCTGGCAAAATCAGTCAAAAACAATTCAGTGAATTTCTCTGAACATGACTGTGTGCAAAAATCAACAAAGAGCACCGGAGGCTGGTTTGCATTTACGTGGTAAGCAAATCAGCCAGAATGGAAACTCTAAGTCATGACTTTACCCCATTCATTTAAAAAAAAAAAAAAAAAAAAATCAATCACAGTACATATATAGGCAACAGAACACACCCTTATTTACACTGCCTCATCACCTGATGTCCATCTGCAGTGTGAAGGGGCCGCAAACGACCCCCCGGTGATGTTTTGCTCAACATTCAAATCAGTCTAAAAGCACCATCTAGTGGCAGCATGTTCACAGCAGCACTATAAAACTAAAACAGCGTCAAGTCGCCTTGAAGAAAACAAAAGGAGTTACTCACAAACTAAATCACTCATTTTGTGCTAACACAGACACTGGCATACACACACACACACACCCTACTGTATTACAGACTTGACAGTAAAATTATTCCAAAAACTTGACATTTCATACTTTTAGATATTAAACCATAAGGTCAAATCAAATACATCTTTTCATCTAATGGTGCTGCATTGTTATTATTAATGTGAAGTGATTTCTTTATTTCTGTTATTACTAGCACAGGAGTAAAAGAATTTAAATGCTCTAAACTTAAGGGACGGCTCATGTCTTACTGTTAGCTCCTATAAACAAACGAGAAAGAGTTTTTCCTCAGCATTTAATGTCATGTGAATGAAAAATCCAGCAAAGTAGTAGACAGAGCAAACTCTGGACTGTGGATCCTGAAAGAGTTACAGCAGAGACTGGGCTCGGCTAGTTCGTGATCTACGACACACGTGACGTCAGTATCAGAATGAAAGTCGAAGCGTTGGAGGCTGATCTGTTTGAGTAGAGTGTACAGATGAGGAGGTGAGAGCTGGACAGACCAAAGGACTGAAGCGCTGCCGCATTGCTCTCTTCAGGCAGAGATGAAGCGAGGGCAAAAATCCTACTGCACCACTGTCAGCAAGTAGTCAAACAGCATTGTGGGTAATGTAGGAAACTGGTAACCAAAGTGAAAAAAGACTAACCTTGAAAAGCCAATTTTGAACTAACAAAGGCAACTAGGAATTTAATAATAACATAAATCATTTGAACCACTGAAGGTCACATACTGATTATAAATATAGATGTACAAGCCATTCAGGGTGGACTTTTCCTTTAAGAAAGAGAACCATTCTTGGTCCTTTCTGCATTTGTGGTTGTAATGTGCATGTTATTTATTTACATGCCACTTAAAGCACTAAGCCACAAGAGGGCAAACATTACAGTGATTTTATCATGAGTAAGGCCATTGTTAGGCACGATGCAAAGCACAGACGAACAGTAAACAATAACGATAAACAATGATGCAATTCAGTATCCAACAAATAATTTATTATTAATAATATTCACAATAAACAATTCGCTAATTCTTCCACTAAGCAGTGCGGTCTGGAAACTGTAGGCTTTGGCTATACGCCAGGAAAAGAAGAGGATATTCTATGGACAGAACAATGGCGCAAGTGTAACTTTTTTTTTTGGTTCAAATTTGGTGCATTAATACAGAAAGCAGAAACTGTGATACAGTCTCGAGTGCATGTATCTAGAGGATTGTAAATGCATATGCATATTTCTGAACCGAAATCATCAGTTTTATAATGTACATTTATAGCAGTAACCTTCGGGGGGGGGACAATCATCAAGGTCAGAACCTTACAATTCCAAGGTCTCAATTTGTCATTTACCAACAAATGCCACATTTTTCAGCCTAGCTTGATTATGGTATTTTCTGAAAGTAGTGAATTATTTCTAGAATCAATTTCAAGAAATGGTGCAGTGGATGTTGGGTGCATCAGTCTTTCCAACTTTTTCGAAGCAACTGCAGTGAAGTGAAGGGACTTGTGGCCAAGTATGGTGACCTATACTCGGAATTTATGCTCTGCATTTAACCCATCCAAGTGCACACACACACCCGGAGCAGTGTGCAGCGCCCAGGGTTCGGTGCAGCGCCCAGTTGGGGGTTCGGTGCCTTGCTCAAGGGTCTCACCTCAGTCGTGGTATTGAGGGAGGAAGAGAGCGCTGGTCATT
>CM075017.1:11907690-11924454 GCA_037576675.1 Pangasius sanitwongsei | reverse complement strand
CTCGAACCCACGACCTTCAGGTTCACCTTCGGGTTACAAGTCCGACTCTCTAAC
This sequence comes from Pangasius sanitwongsei, assembly GCA_037576675.1. Lineage (NCBI taxonomy): Eukaryota > Metazoa > Chordata > Actinopteri > Siluriformes > Pangasiidae > Pangasius > Pangasius sanitwongsei. The sequence continues at coordinate 11,924,400 of CM075017.1, read as the reverse complement.
CATTAGGCCACGACTGCCCCCAAGATGGTTTTTTTATTTAAAAAAAAAAAAAAAAAAAAAATTAAATTAAATCCTGATATTAATTATTATTACTACTACTACCTCCCATCACTATACAGGCTCATCACTAAACTTTTAAAATGTCAGAGAGCCAGAATAATGAGTCACAGCGTTCATTTTGCTTGCTTTATTTTTCACACGTGTGAAAGCTACTAGAATAAGCATCACGATGTAAACGTAAAGGTCTGTGGAGAAGTAATTCAGTCTGTGGAGGGAATACACAGGCCACTGAGACTCAAGTGATTAAGCCCACATTTAATTTACTTTTTTTTTTTTTTTTTTTTTTAATTATTAACCTCAAGTGCTGTTCGAGACCCAGGAGTCGTCTGCTGGCTTGGTACCCATCTGATCCCATGTGCAGTGGCTGCATCAAGCCAGAGCAGGGAAGTCCTCTGGGTCATCAGGGTTCGGAGCCTGAGGCATGAAAACATCATTCAGACGTGAAGCAAAGCGACAACTCGCAAATCAAGAGACATGAAATCATTTAACCTTTCACAAGATTCACATGATGTAGCTTGGTTTCTGTAATGGGGTAACATGGAGGGACAACAGAGGGTACTTGACATAAAAGTTTAAAAAAATTAAAAAAAAGTTACTGCACTGAGTTACTGTAATTAGAACTACTTAAAGTTCATATTTTTATAACAAGCTAAAAATAAAACTGAAATTGAAAAATCAATTGTTTCCAATCATTTGCATCCATCAAGCTCCTCTCTTAATCTCTTTAAGCAACATTATATACATTATGCTCTTATGCTTACTTGGTTTAAAATAGCATTGAAATGGGATCCTGTAGCCAAAACGTCAAGAGGCACTGATCTAGGCAAGTCAACATGGAGAAGATGACCTGGGCGACCTGAACTCCACAGCTGCAGGCTAAATTTGTAGTTATAGTGTTACCAGAGCTAACCTGCACTGTTTCTGTGGTTTATTCCTGGAAGAAATCTCACCACATCCTACTGCTGGAATATTATTTAAATGAATAAAGTGAGCATCTATTGTTTGTGAGAGATATTTGTGAAAATGAAGACGTGCTTGTTCTTGGAACTGATGTCAAAGTGATGATCTAAAACCATACTGCTGCTAAGTCTGCATATAAAAAAAAAAAAAAAAAAAGAAAAAAAAAAAAAAACTATCAAAGGCACAATTTATTTCCCAGCGCAATTTGATTCTCAGCATTTGCATTCTGCCAACCATTATATTGATTTTTTTTAAAAAGTACTATTCTATCCTTATTCACTGTGGCCTATGAGCATATAGATGCTGTACTATACGTCTAAAGCTTAGTGAGTCTAGAGACCTAAATAAATAAATAAAAAGAAAGAAAGAAAAACTTCTTGAGTCAAAAATGACCTAAATGCCTACTTGCAAGAAAGAACCACGAGTGAGAATTGTGACCTTAAACCATCTAAAGTTATATTCTTCGTTTGTGCACGTTCTTTGTGTAGAAGAGATGGATGTTTTGATTGAGAGAACAGGAAAGAAATGAATAAACACGTGTTCTCAGCGGTTCTGTGTATGTATGTATATATGTATATATATATATATATATATATATATATATATATATATATATCTCATGAGCGAGGGGTGTTTTAATGTCAGATAACACTGCACAACCGAAACCTGCCAATTTAACAGCAATTCAGCAGCGAGTCTCGGATCAATTCGCTAGAGTGAGTGTGTATCGACATGTTCTCCATCAGTCACAGCGACAGGCCGCAGCTCAGTGCTGAGAGGCCAAGCAGCCGTTATTGCTGCTTCCACCAGAAAGTTTACCGACTGTCAAACCGAACTCTGAGGAAGGCTGCGGGAGGACCAAAACACACACTTTTCCTGCCAGAGTGTTGGGCCACAACATCAAGACAATGTGTAATTCTTTGCCATGTAATCACACCACTTTGAAGTGATGCTCCTACAATATTGGTTAAAAACCCGAGTGGCGCAACGACGGTGTTCGCCCTATCGTCTGGAGAGCACAAGTCTGATCAGCGATACCAGAGCCATCCACTGCTCGGAGTCTGCAACAGCGTAACTGGCCGTGCTCTGTGAAAGGGTGAAAATGGTAAGGTATGCATTATGGCTGTCAAGTCAAAGTCAGAAGTAGCTGCAATCAGTGGCATTAGCTTTTAGTCAGGGGTTTTTGTTTGATTAATTACCATTAACAAGGTCAGGAACGCTTGCAATACTGAATCTGGGACTTTTAATTCACCCAAGAGGTTATTATCTGTAACCAACCTCGTTAAATTGAAATAAAATGATGAGATATTTAATTTCATTTAATTCTTGTTTAGTGAAGTTGCCATGATAAACACTTTGTTTACATCTTTATCTGTTTGGCAGCGCAGACAAGGTGCATCAAAGAAAGAGGTTTTGTTGCTCTGCTCTGAAGTCAGACAACAGGAGGCTATTAAGGTTTGTGCAGGACTACAAAATAGGCGAGAAAGAAATACTTAAGATCATTTATTTCATTGTTGATCTTAAAGCTGCAGACACAACATTATCCTACAGACATTTAAGTTGTCCAACTATCATGATGACTATCAGCAATTCCTGATACTATCATCAGTCATGCCATGCCTCGTCCCTTCTGAAGGTACATCAGTGGAGTTATGTGGCTCCAATGGTGCACGGACACCACAAAACCATTAGGACCATGTAAAGAAACCGGACCTACATTTTACTGTACGGTCCAGTGATGGCTGGATGAAGGATAAGCTCTGGTACGACTTTCACGTCTGTCTCATGCAACACCTTTATTGTTTTAGTGTAATGGTGACAGTGATTTGAATTCACGTTATACAGAAATTCAATCTAAACTTTTACGTGACAATTCAACAGCTGCTTTTAGACTTCCATTTCAGAGTTTAGAGTAAAAAGCTCTCGACAGGGACGCACTGATACTGGTCTGGGTTATCGGTCCAAAACCATACTCATTTATTTGAAAAAAATAATAAAAATAAATTATGTTGCTCAGATATCAACATCTGATTAGAGCCAATACGATTACTTAAATTGGAGTACACGATTTTAAAGAATCCTTGACTAGAATTTAGCGTTTCGAGTATTCTGTAAATGATGGCCCGTGCAACAAACGACAAATGAGGTCAAGTGTGGGAGCACTTTACATTAGATGTAAAAAATATATATATATATAATTAAAAAAAAAAATTTAAAAAATGTTGTCTGCCTATACCATAACAGCACAGCTTCAGCACAGCACCTGAAAAGGTGACATCCGGGTTTCACAGATCCGCCACCGGACACAGTAGTGAACGTACCACTAGATAGATTTAAAATAATCTTGAATAAACTTGCACTTACGTACATGTTTGATGTGTATGATATATTCGCATCACATTATGAAATTTTTTTCACCACTTACACGCCCAGCAGAGCGCACAATTTAATCTAAAGTGGACCGAAATCAATTATCTCTGACCAAATGTCTGAATTTTAAAAAAAAATAAATAAATCTGATTACTCAATTGTCAAAAATAATCGTCAGATTACTCGATTACCAATATAATCGATACTGGCAGCCCTACATCCGATAACGTATGATACCAAGCAGCATTAGACTAGTGTATGACATGAAATAACATCTGGATGAACTACAGCATCATTCTACAGAACAGGTAAAGCAATCTACTGGCATTTAAACAGGATGTTTAAAAGAGAGCAAGGGGGCAGCTGACCTGAGTGCACAGAGCAGTACTGTCAAGCGTGGTCATTAAAAACATTCACACACACACACACACACACACACACACACACTAAAGTGAGAAAAACTCACGAGAGCACTTCAGTTCTGTGAACACTCAGTACTGAGACATACACACTTCCGTTCACCAGGGTCCACGCTTCACAAGTCAAGGTGCATTTATATTTATAAAAAAAAGTTCTCATGCACACTTACCACTTCACTATCTTTCTGAGGTGATCTTTGGGTGACAGGAGCCCCACGACCTCGTCCCCCACGCCCACCTCGGCCCCCTCGAGCAGGCCTCCCCAGACTCCCAAAGTTGATGTCCACCTGACAGGTGATGTCATTAGCAGGGCGCCGGCAGACTAGGTCCTCTTCATTCAGACCAAGGCCATGTTCCTAATATATACACAACACAGATGGCAAAAAAGTAATACGTGCGCAGACAGGCAACACAACTGCAATATTCCATGTAATATTCTGATCACCTTCAGGCGCTTGGACTTGTGGATCACCACAGCTTTGGGGGGCAACTTGGTGTCTGCCTTACGGATGTTAAACTCAGCCTTTGATCGATTTTGCTCCTGAATGGCCTTCCATTCATCCAAAGACATCTCAATAGCAACTTCGAGCATTTCTTCTGTCTCAACAGGCCTGCAGGAACAGAACTCATCTTACACAACGCTGCAGGCATCCACCGATTCAAAATAGGAGTTCAACTTAAGTTTGCTTAATTTTGTTCAGAGGCTAATTTAACACATTTAAACACAATCGCAAAACATAGAAATTTCTCCAACTAAGGCCAATGTTCTTGTGGCCAAATGAGAACATTAATCCAAGTTTAAGCATCAGCTGACTTCATTGCTATTTCTTCTACAGACAAGTCAAATCTGACCCATTTTCCAAATCGGTCTCTGCTGTATCTGGTACTTCCTCGGCTTCGCCAGTCTCCTCAATAGGTGCCCCCTCAGCAACTGCACTGTTAAAGCAAAGGGTTGCTTTGTTAAAGCAAAGATATGCAAATATGATTTAAAAAAAAAATTTTTTTTAAAAAGACTGTGCATTACAAACATAGCCTGGATAATAATAGTCATTTATTACTGCCATTTATTTACAGATCACGCCATGAGCATTTATCCATCATGTGGAATGTGTTCTAACCTTCTGCATTCATTTGTGGATTTCTGGAATGTCAACTCGTGCAAATTAATCTGCAAATGTGGATGTTTTTAGCCCCGCTGAGTCTGCATCGTGCCAGACAGCACTGTGCGAGTGCCCGCGATACTCTGACCCATCTCAGCAGAAATGATCTCAACCAATCAGCTTAAGCTTTACAAGTTTGTCAAGCCCTTGACCTCGCTCTCAGAGGCAGGCAAAGTCTGAACCGCTGTAGAGAGTTGTGGTGTTTTTTGATTAGGCATTTGGCTTACTTTTGACATCATGGCCATGCAGGCTAGACAGAGGTAGCAATGTAACGTGTTACAAGAGTAGTGGATTACTGCAGTCAGTGCAATCAGCAGTACTTGGTACTGTTCGTCTTTACTCTTCTACCCCTGCATATGATTTATAAATGACACTATCCAGTGTCACCCAGAAGAGGGTGGGTTACTTTTTGAGTCTGGTTCCTCTCAGGGACTTTCTCCTTGCCACTGTCGCCACTGGCTTACTCATTAGGGATCTAAAAATGTACATCCGGATTTCTATGAAGCTGCTTTGTGATGTCTACTGTTAAAACTGCTATACAAATAAAACTGAATTTAATCAAATAAGAAATTTCTCCACTATTAGACCAACATTAAAAAAAAAAAACAAATAAATAAAATTGCACATGCTTTACCTTACGTGGTCTCTCATGGAACCCCAGTTGCGAGGGCCACTGCCACCCCTCTTCTCCTCAGGACGAACACTCCTGGTTAAAAAAACGGCACTAATATTAATAATCAACTGAGGTCATCACCAAGACAATACGCTGTTAGAGACTGCACTGTATTCTTACGCTCGGTCGCTGCCACTGTGCCGCTCAAACTCCCGTTTCCCTCTGGGATCAAAACCATCGGTGGATCTGGAATATCCGATACCTCGGACCCCGCGTCCCCTTCCACTTCCTCTACCCCGTGCTCCTCTATCAAAAAGCTCTCCAGGCCTAACAAGGGGTACATCAGAGACTTCATAAAGTGCAAAACTAGCCAAAAGCAAAGCCTGTGCACTGAAACGATCAAAGCATTTAAAAGATCTAGGAGGTAGCATTTAAGCAAAATGTAAAAATAAAACACCAAGGAAGACTGACAAAGGGGAAAAAATTAAAACAGCACAACACAGCGTCCATATATATTCTATTTCTGTATTACATGCATGTATAAACTATAGTGTAGTGAGCCTAACTATATTAAGTCAGTGTAGTCTACATCCAGTGCCTACAGTGTATTAGCTTTAGTCTTAACTGTGCAAATTTTATAGCAAAGGAAAAATTCAATTCAATTTCATTAAAGCTGCATTCAAAATGTTAAGACATTTAATTTTATAGGGAAATTAGCCACAGTGCTACACTGAGTTTACAGCACATAGGCACCATCATTTAATCGTAAACTTTAATGCTCGAGTTTTATTTTATTCATTTACCCAGAGTAATGCTGGGTAACCCATTCATGCCCAGTGTCCTCCTTTATGAACAGTCAATTTGAGGCAGTTTTTAGGAAAATATAACACGTAAATAGCCTCCACATCACTTGAGACGATCATTATGCTGATTTCTATCGCTCTCTCTTCTGTTGTTCTCTGAATTGTTTGCCGTTCTCACTGTAGAATTGCTAGTATATATTTTGCAAACTTCATACACATAATCTCAAATTAAAATTATCCTAATTAATTAAATGGGTTTATGCCAGACTCCTGAAAACCTTCTCTTTTTAAACCCAAGGTTTTTGTTTTTTTTTTAAATACATTTTTTACCTCCTAAATCAACTGCACCACACAACAGTGTCAGACTGCATACATTTTGTAAGTCATTGCTCTATTTCATTCAGTAACAATATTTATCATTTTGGACATCAATATTAATTATTTCAGACTTGAAGGTTAAACTTTTTTGGTTTCTATACACATTGGAAGATTAATTTTCTTAATTTCAAGTGATATTTAGAAAAAATTGATGGAAGTGATATTTAGAAATAATTCATGACATGCAAATTTTAAATTGATTTAAAAAAAAAACTTTTTTTTTTTATAAAACAAAATATGCATGAAAGGGTTAAAGTGACAATGTAATGCATCATTGTTTAATTTAACATTAAATACAATTATAAACGGATAAAAAGCATGACGGACCATTCATTAGAATAAAAAAAAAAAAATGATGGAAATCTGCTGTGGTTAAAGAGGAATAAAACACTTGGGGACATGTTACAGGAAAATCAGCTTCAGGATGGGAGCAATAACTCATCACACCACCCCGTAGTTGATCATTTTCCTATAACTGCACACCTCGAGTATTGGGTTTCTTACATCTGGGACACACACACACACACACACACACAAAAGCATCCTGTATAACATCCTACAGCTCACCAAGACCAAAGTAAAACAGAAGTGATTACGGTCACCTCTCGATGGAGTAGCCCAGAGAAAGTTCTCCCTCACTGAGCTTGGCTTCACTGAAGGCCACACGTCTCTCTGCTCGCTCCTCAGGCGCAGCGCGAACTGGCCGCTTCTGACCTGCTCAGAGTCACAACACCACAACCTGACTCTTCCCCCTCCACTGCGCATGCGTCAAGTCACACAAACCCGCTGGGTCACAACTTACCCGCTACAGCCCTGTTCGCGCTACTATCCCCGACACGAACGAGTGCCTTCCTGTCTCTTTGCGACTCCTTCTTGCTGCTTTTGGTCGAAGCGACGACTTTTTTCAGCTCTTCTTTCTTCTTGCGTTGCTCGTTTTTCACCTGAGCCTGGTACAGCAGGTCGAAAGGGTCGGACTCGTCATCCAGAAGGCGGCAGAAGCGGTTCGCCACGGCGCACCCATACCCGCTGTCGGCCATCTCCTCAATCAGCTCCTTCATACCTACAGCAGCTCGGGCTTCATAAAAAACGCGGCCTAGAATCACTGAGGGCTTGTTAAATATTCCGCTAGAAACTTTATACGCTTCCAGAAAGTCAAAACGCTGAAACCATCGCTGGCAAACAGAATGTACACTTAACCGTCAATTAGCAGGCTTGTTAGAAAACGCCAACCAAATGGCGGGAAATTTATGAGCGAGTCCTTAGCCCCGCCCCGGAAGTGTATTACAGTTCTAGAATGAGGTTATCGCGATAATTGGGACTTTACAAATAGGATCACGCGAAGGTGCACTTAGGCTAAATAGTGTTTCTAGTGTTTCTTTGTAATGTTCTTGGTTAATTAATTTAAAATACATCCAAACTTTAAACCATTACATTATATGTTCGAAAATCACGAAGTTTACTTTTTTAAAAAGAATTCATATCAAAGGTGCCAGGATATACACTCACTGTCCACTTTATTAGAAACACATGAACATGCATGCAGTTGTCTATTCAGCCAATCATGTGGCAGGAGCACGATGCATAAAATCATGCAGATACAGGTCAAGAGCATCAAACATCAGAATGAGGAAAAAATGTGATCTCTGTGACTTCAACTGTGACATGGTTGTTGGTACCAGATGAGCTGGTTTGAGTATTTCAGAAACTGTTGATCTCCTGAGATTTTCACACACAACAGTCTCTAGAGTTTACACAGAATGGTGTGAAAAACAGAAAACATCCTATGAGCGGAGGGTCTGCAGGCTGAAACACCTGAGAGAGATCAGAGGAGAATGACCAGACTGGGCTGAGCCTACAGGAAGTCTATAGTAACTCAGATAAGCACTCTTTACAACTGTGGTGAAATGATTGGCTGATTAGATAACAGCGTGAATGTGCAGGTATATAGGTGTTCCTAATAAAGTGGATGGTGAGTGTAAGAATATAGCCTACATACTGTATGGAGCCTTGCTAATGACATCCCTACTTTTAAAAAATAATGTGTGGCCACAATTTAGGTAACATAAGGTGTAAGGGCGAGATTAAGACAACTTATTAACACATGTGAACAAGGGTCCCTGGAGGACTAGTGGTTAGGCCACGGTGCTACCACCGCCATGGCCTGGGTTCAATTCCCAGACAACCAAGCCTGGCCACTTGGGTTGCATGAGGTAGGGCATCTGGCATGAAAACTGTGCCAAATCAAATATGGGGACCAGTGATCAACTGTAGTGACCCCTAACAGGAGCAGCTGAAAGAAGAAGAAGAACAACAACATTAACACGAGAACAAAACTGGATTGAGACACTTAGACTGGATTTAAACCCGTATGGTCACCCAAAGATTAGGCTACATTTTGAGATGTTAGCTAAGACTCATCAGCTTTGTCCTCTTATCTCATTTTCTTAAAGCCCCAGATGTATAAACATGTGCATGTCATCTTGCATAAGGATCTATATATTTTTATAATCCAAAAGATGTTTGAGCTTATGGCCCTTAGTTGTCACGAATGCAATCAAATGATCTGTGCATAAAGATGACAAAGCTCGAAGTGAGTTGTTCATAACCCATTATTTGGATCAACAGTTACACAAGCCAGCTGTTTCATTTGCTATCTACGGCTGGAGGGAAGTACAGACACAACTGGTTCTGTCCCTGCCAGGTCATGGTCCCAACACAAAAGTTTAGTATAGGCATTCATACTTTCCTGAGTGATGTGGCCAAACATTAAAAGTTATAGTTAAATTAATATTAATGATAATAATAATAATAATAAACTATGTGTTCAAATGTAGATTTAGATTCAAACCCGATGTCAGGACACATAGAGTCCTTGAACAGCAGACAGCGGATAATGTTTGGTATCATGGAGAAATTATTAGTCGCTCACCGTTACATTTTTGGAATCTAGACATGAAAGGATAAATCCAGCCAGACAGCAGTCCAAAAGATAAGGCATAATCAACCAAAAATATTATGGAAATAATTTTTTTTTTCTCCATGACTCTCTTGGTATGTGTATGCAAACTGTGCACTCGATTGTAAATGAATGGATAGATTAATAAAAAGCTGTCCATTATAATCAAACAGACAAAAAAAAACATATACATAAATAAACATAACACAAAATAGCATTTTAATACAGTTATTTTTGATGCTCGGAATAAAATGTCTGGTATTTAATGTGGGATGATGGACAGCTGTTGGCATGCTGAGAAAGTCTTGCTAAATTTAAGTACAATGACAAACATTATAGCAGGATTCATAACTTCCATTATGGTTGTGAATTTGAAAATATAACGCATAAATTAGTCTAGATATTTAATATAGTACAGTGCAAAAAATTACATCTTATTAAGTGAAAATAACATGAATATAGGATAGATTTTTAAAATAAATGTATCATTACAATCAACCAAAAATAATGTTATTAAAACAGGTAAAAATTCTAGACATTTTTACTAATTTCAGGTTTAAATTGTTTTATATTCTGTTGGCAGTTCTAGAAATAAATGCTTAAAACTAGCAAAATTATCTGCCAATAGAACAAGACTATTTCTAGCATCTAGAAGTGTCTAGACATAGTTTTAAAATAGCATACTTCTAGAAGGTTTCAGATTGTACATTGAGGTGAGATATCATGAGATAAAGATATTGCTTTAAATATAGCATTCTTCTAGAAGGTTTCAGATTGTACATTGAGGGGAGATATACAGTATGCACCATGTGTTGTTTATCATGAGATAAAGATATTGCTTTAATCATAGTAATCTTTTAGAAGGTTTCGAATTGTACATTGACTGGAGAATCCCACAACAAACGTTCCAAGTAGAACCCATTTCAAAAGGTAGAACTATTAACCACCCAAATAATCCTTGAGGAATTCATTTTGTATACAGTTACCCAGTGTGTAATTGCTGTTTACCAAATTTACTGCTAGAAGGTGCTGAGAATACATTCGTGTTGATTAGCGAAGATATTCTGATATGCTTATTCTGCATTATCTTTATTTTAGCAGGCCATTCTCAATGTAATTTATAGTTTTCATTATCTTAAAAGCTTTTAAAGGGTTTAGTCTACTGCCCTTTAGAATATTTAGCATTTCTATTATTCACTTAAACCCAGTCAAACTTTCTAGATACTTCCTGAAATATCTCATATAAAATTACACTTTTAGACAAAAAAAGGGGTCATTTTGGTAAAGGATCCTTTGAATTCTTGGGATTTGTTGTTTTGGGTGAACCCTAGAAGAAACCTACCACAAAAAAAAAAATAATAATAATTTAATTAAATTTTTTTTAAAAATCCTCTCGTATATAAGTTGACTTGAGAAACCCATTTTTTGTAAAAGTTTTTTTTTAAATTTTTTTTTTAACTGAGACGCTCAGAATAATTTTTGATATATAGGTGCAGTCTGATTATTACATTTTAGATATCGTTGGTTCTGTGAGTCTGTTCTCTGTTCAAGGTAAGTATGAATTGGCATGCATTTTAAAACAAATCTTAACAGAACAGTTGAACATACTTTGGTGAAAAACTACTTTAATATTGTACAACATGAATAAGCCAGTTATTCCAATGAAATGTTTCAACACTGAGGTATTTCCCCACAGTCCAAACCTAACAAAATCACATAAGTGAACATCAAATTATCATGTTTGTACTGCAGCAAGGAGTTGGACACAGTCTCAAAAACATCTACACCATTGGTAATAAATTAGTTCTAAAGTTCATGGTCATTTATCAGCGTAGTACTTTATTGAGGCTGATCTCCTTTCTTAGAGGAATCTTCCTGGGCCGGCTGGCTCTGCGGCTCTGGACTCTGAGCTGGAGGGCTGTTCACAGCAGGAGTGTATGTAATAGGCACCACTCTCTCATTTGCCCCAGCAGGGGTCTCCTTAGGTGCCTGGATCTGTAGCTGGCCATCATTCAAAGAGCAGGTTACCGCCTCAGGGTTCACGCCATCAGGAAGGTCAAACTCCTGACGGAATTCTTGGCATCTGTAAGAGTACGATCCTTTCCCATCATCCTGCTTCTTCTCTGACTTTCCGCTCACACGCAGCTTCTTGCCCACTTGTTTGACGGAAAGCTCCTCAGGGGAGAAATCTTTTGTGTCCAGGGTCACTGCGAAGCGGTTGCTTTCTTTGCTTTCTTTGAACGAGATGGGTTTGAACACAGCTGAAGGTGAGCTATGGTCGATCTCATCGAAGATCCTCCTGTGGATGCGCTCCATGAACTCCAAGCTGTGTCGCATCTCCTGCATGTGCCTCATCATCTCTTGTTCGATCTGGAAGAACAGAGGTCTCGTCTCAGGCCAAAGACTGCGCACGGGCCAGTTGAAGTCCACGAATGGGCTGAAGGAAGGCTGAAATGTGCTTGGGCAAAGCATCTTGGATCAGTGGATGGTCAGTTCTGCTGTGCCGGTTCTTGTTCTCGTTTGCTCGTCTCAGCTGTCTCGCTGCTTCTGGCTCGGTGCACTCAGCACGCCGCTTTTATATGCTGGGGTAGAAAGTTCCAGTAGCATTCCAGCTTCAGTCACTATGTGTCATCTGTGTGCCAGCGTGCTGTGATGACGTACATGCAGTCATACTCCAAAACAAGATGGATGGATGTGCTTGTGTGATCTAACTGCCACATGCCAGTGGAGTGTGTCCTTGTTCTATTTACAGCACAGTGACAGGCTTCCACAGACACATGCTGGGTATTTTGTTTTGTCATAAAACCACCCTAAACATGGCTGACACCTATTATTACTCTTACTGTGTAAGACAGAAAATGATAGATATGCAGGTTCATCAGCACCAGAGCTGAAAAACAATTCAGTAACTGTATTTAGTTTTTATACTTAAGTATTTTAGGGGATCTTGTACTTTAATATAATTTCATATATTTAGAAAGTAATAATTGTATTCAGTTGTATTTACATGAAAATACATCTTACAAATACGTCTTACATTTTCAAGTATGCATTATCGTGATGCGACTTTTTTTCTTTTGCCTAGAATCCAATTCAGTTACTAACATTTCAGTGCATTTTACCTTCATTTATTAAGTAAGCAATAAAACACACAATGTCATTCTGCTATAGGAAAATAATCAACAACAGGTTGGTGTGATGAAGTGGAGCTACTCTTACCACCTCGAAACTGATTACCTTCCTATAACAGCATGTCCTGCAGTGTTTAATTCCTCATGTACCACAACAATTTGCCAACATTTTTTATTTATTAACAAAATGTCATACTTTTTTTTTTTTTTTTTTTTAACAGTTTATAAGTACATTTAATGTTGTGGAATGTCAGCAAAACAAGGTAGTTCCTGTTATCACTTATGTTATAGCAGCTATAAACAGTCATTCCCTCACTAGACTCTCTTTTTTTCTCTTTCCTGAAGTTCACAAGACAAACTGAAGCTTGTTACTGAGAAACTGGAAAGCATAAACCTTTCCATATCAGAAAACTTCGAATTACAGCCTTCATCATTCATCAATTATTACAAGTTTTCCTTTGTTAAGTAACAGCATCTTTTTATTGTTCGACTTATGTACATAAGTTTAATGAAAGAATATAGTCTCATATCATGACAAATTCCAATGAATTCAAATGAATGAGGGTGAGGGGGTAAGATTTAATCGAGATTGAGATATAATACCATTAGTTTCAATTAAGTTGAATTTGTTCGTACTTTTTCCACCCCTGATCATCATATAGGCTAAAAAGCTTGGTATAGCCTACTCTATTATTTTAAAATTCAAATGATCACCATGTGTCATAAATATCCTATGACCTACTTCTCCATGTCAGGATGGAAATTCCCAACTATTTCCATTCATAATGTTTGTCATGTGCTTAAATTTAGCCAGAGTTTTTCAGCATGCTCTCCATTCGAGGACTGTCCATCAACCCACATTCATACCAGACATCTTATTCCTGCTTTAAAAATAACAACTAAATGCTATTCCTAGTGTTTTGCTTTTCAATCATAGATATTACAGAATTTTGTTGAATAAATGATAATCAAATTGGAAAAAAAATACAATGCAGAGACAACCTGGAGAAAACGTAGAATATAATATGGATATTTATACCACAATTCTGTAGAAGTCTGGAATCTGATTGGTCACAACGTGTTGATTCATTTTCTGTAACAGCAGCTCTGACAGTAGAGCAGCTGCAAATCACAGGCTTATATTTATGCGCTGGTTCTAATATGTTTCTCTAGTGACAGTGGCTCCACAACATTAAATGTAAAAATAAACAGATAAAAAGTATGACATGCTGTTCTTTAGTTGTTGGCAATTTGCTGTGGTGTAAGAGGAATAAAACGCTCTGGGATGCGTTATAGGAAAATAATCAACTTCAGGATGGTAACAGTAACTCCACTTCATCTCACTACTCTGTCATTGATTATTTTCCTATAACAGCATGACATGGAGTGTTTTCTTCCTTACATATTCTATGTAGGGCTACTCCTCTGCTAATTTTACAAGTATATGAAAGTGAAAGTTTCTCAGCATTCCATCAGACACCTAGCTACTTCCCTAAAAATAAGTATAGAATAAGTTTAGTAAAATCCGAATAAATAAAAATAAAAATTGACTTCTTTATTTTATTGATATACAGTCGGGTTGAAATGAAGCAGTCGAGATGTCAGGTTTCATGTAGATTTTAAAATACTTATGCTTACATACAAGGCTTTGCATGGTTTGGCTCCTCAGTATTTGGCTGAGCTTTTAACCCATTACACCCCCAAAACGTGATCTCCGTTCCTCCAATTCTGGTCTTTTAATTGTTCCTCAGACTCGTTTGCATACTATGGGTGATAGATCCTTTTCTTCCTATGCTCCAAAATGCAAACATGGAGGTGGAAGTGTTATGGTTTGGGGATGCTTTGCTACAGCAGGACCTGGCCAGCTCACCATCACAGAATCCACTATGAATTCTACATTGTATCAGAAGTTGCTTGAGGAACATGTGAGACCATCTGTCAGAAAAATTGAAGCTGAAGTGGAACTGGACCTTGCAACATATCAGTGACCCAAAACATACCAGTAAATCCACCAAGGACTGGCTGAGAAGTAAAAAAAAAAATGGAGATCTATATCCTACTGAGATCCTGTGGGGTGATTTGAAATGGACTGTGCATGCAAGAAACCCCTCAAACATCACACAGCTGAAAGAATTCTGCATTGAGGAGTGGGGGAAACTTTCTTCCAGTCGATATCAGAAACTGGTAGATGGCTACAAGAAACGTCTCATTGAGGTTATTTCAGCCAAAGGGGGAAACACTAGCTATTAGGGCATAGGGTGTCCTGACTTTTTCTTTTCTTTTTTTCTTTTGTTTAATAAGTGAAAACAGTGATTTTTTGATGTTTACATGCAATTACATCACTTTCATCTACAGGTACAACTTAAAACGATCAGAAATTGAGATGTTGAAATTTCTTAATAATGAACTGAATATTTAATGGGGGTGTCCTAATTTTTTCACATGACTGTATATTTATGTCCTTCATTACATACAACTGACCAACTGACTGATTTATATGAAATGTAATTTATATTTATAATTTAGATTCAGGAATATAAAAAAAAAACAATATTAATATTTTAAAACGACTGATGCCCATTTTGGCTGCATGTGATAATTAAAAAAAACAAAAAAAAAACACGCGAAACCTGAAAATACTTTTTTTTTTGCTCATTTCAAAGGGAGGGTGTACAAACTTTTGGACTCAATTGTAGACCTCAAAGCGGCTGTACTGCAAGCGACAACTTGAACAGCTAACCATGGTACCCCCTGTTCAAGTCTCTCCGCTTATTAAGGTAATATTTTGGTATTCCAAAAATGTAAAAAACTAATTATATTAACTAAAGTAAAAATATTTTATTTCATTAGGAAAAGTAAACTGTCTGCTTTACTATCTAAGCAAGAATGCTAGCCAATGCTAACGCTGTACTGGGAGGTCAGTGGTCTTCGCTAGCATAGGCAGGCTGTATGCTAGCGAGCAAATTCTGTCAATGGATTTGATTTATTTATGTATCATGACTGGTTTAAAAGGTATGCAAAACTCAGATAAGGCGTTTAGACGATAAATAGATCGCATGTATCCGACAGGAGAGGGAAACTGGGTAGCTTATTATTATTATTTTAGCTGGTGTATCTGTGTAGCTTATTAGCCGAATTTAGAGGTCAGCGTCTCAACCTTCATTATTTACTTATTTTATTCAGAAATAAACATGTAAACTGGGCTGTCGTGCCAAACTGGATTCTGGACATTTTAGGGGGGAAAATCAATTAATTCCACAAGTTATTCAAATACTTAGTTTTATTGCTGTGGCGAATAATACTGTAAATAATACACAAATAATGTCATAATGGAGTAATGTTTTTTTCCCCTATAAAACAGACTGCAAGGTGGTCAGCCTTGTTGGTTGGCATGATCTATGGGAAGCAAAGATATGGTATGTGTCTTGATGATTATTATTATTATGATTATCATTGTACAGGGTGTTCCAAAAGTCTCCATACATAGGGGAAATTAATTATTATTATTTTTTTAATCAAAATGCTTTCTAAACTTTTTCATGCTTAGTTTATATTATGTTCCCAGATCTAAGCCCACTTGATTTTTACCTGTGGGGCAACTGAAGGCCATCGTGTACCAGGAAAATATACAGCACAAAGTTAATTTAAAAGAACATATTCGAAGTAACGTATTTTCTATTAACTGGTTAACTCTTAATTAGTATTATGTCAGTCAGTATTTTATACAACAGTATTGTACGGAGTTATTGTGTTGAATCATGACCTCAAATCACCTCAGCATAAGACTGACCCTGAAGTGTATTTTAATCATGAGAAGAGTGTGACTCCATGGTAAATCAGTATTTAGCTCTATGGTTAAT
>CM075017.1:11864220-11907590 GCA_037576675.1 Pangasius sanitwongsei | reverse complement strand
AGTGTCAACTTATTTCGCAAGTATGGAGAACAGCGATAGATGGACGGACGCTGAAGTGCAACACAGCTCCGATCACAACGTTCTCCATCCTCCGTTTTTTTATGTTGTTCTTCCGTTGTTGAACGCCGCGCACAAATGACGTCGCTGTCAACCAGCTTACGTCACTTCCTAGTGCCCACTGTCGGTGCGAATGCAACCCTTTAAATGGTACTGGGAAATATTTCCCCCAAAATCGCCCAGTACTTTAGTACTGTAAATTTAGTTCTGGAACTAAAGCGGTGCGAAAGGCCCTAGTGTATCTTTTCAGTCTAGGCCTGTTCTGTCCCTTCTCATGAGAAGGTGCTTTTCTCTACTAGGGCCTGTTCTGTTTTTCCTCATGGGAAAGTGTTTTTCTCTACCAGAGAACCTGAAGTTTGTATCTTTTTCACCAGTTTGACGTTTGTTAATTCTTATTCGGCATTGTTAAGGGTGTGAAGAAATGTTAACATTTTTTTAAAAAATAACCTGACTGACCTTCACCACTGTTAAAGCTAAGACAAAAGGACAGTGAAATAATTGTGGCGAGAAGCAGGTGTGTGATTAAAAGAAAAAAAGGGAAAATTCCACCTAATGAGATCTTTGTTTTAGAACTGTATAAAAGCATGAGCCACGACAATGTACTTCAGATGTTCTGCAGACCATCTCGGCTTTGTTGTTTGATTCAATAAAGTCTATTGATTTTTGCCATCCAGAACCCCTTGTCTTTGTAATTAATTTTCTTATTCTGATTTGCAGAGGTATTTGTCACGACATTACTCGCATAACACTAGATGTGTTAACACAAGTTCATCATGAGTGGGAGAGACGACTCCGTGTGTGTTTAAAAAGAAACGGCGATCATGTAGAGGATGTTTTGTAAATAAAGTTACATTTTGATTAAAAAAAAAAAAAAGTGTTAATTTCCCCTACGTATGGAGACTTTTGGGACACGCTGTACATGCTTTCATTTAATAATTAGCTGTCTGCTACAGTATATAGGAGTCGAAATTAAATAATGAAGATGAGCTCAAAGTGTGGATTTTCAGCTTTAATCTGAGAGGATTTCCATCCAAATCGGGTGAATGGTGTAGGGATTACAGTGTGGTCCCCCCTTTTGAAGGGACCAAAACTAATTGGGCAGTTGGCGACTCAGCTGTTCCATGGCCAGGTGTGTTATTCCCTCATTATTTCACTTACAAGTGAGCAGATTGTAAGTGAAGGTCTAGAGATGATTTCAGGTGTGGCATTTGCATTTGGAATCTGTTGCTGTTAACTCTCAATATGAAGTCCAAATTGCTGTATACTGCAAGTGAAGGAAGCCATCATCAATCCACTGCTGAGCTCAGGAACACCAAAGGCCCGGAAGACCACAGAAAACAGCTGTGGTGGATGACGGAAGAATTCTCCGGTGAAGAAAAACTCCTTCACAGCAGTTGGCCAGATCAAGAACACCCTCCAGGACGTAGGCCTATCTGTGTCAAAGTCAACAATCAATAGAAAACGTAACCAGTGTAAATACAGAGGGTTTATCACAAGATGTAAACCATTGGTAAGCCATAAAAACAGGAAGATCAGATTAGAGTTTGCCCAAAAAAAAAAGTCTGTACAGTAATGGAAAAACATTCTATGGACAAATGGGACAAAGATCAACTTGTAGCAGGGAAGAGAAGAGATTGGAGAAGGAAAGGAACTGCTCATGATCCAAAGCATCTTGATCTTGGGAATGTATGGCTGCCAGTGGAACTGGTTCTCTTGTATTTACTGATGATGTGACTGCAAACAAAAGCAGCAGGATGAATTTTTAACATATTTTTATGTATTAGGGCTATGTTATTTGGTCAGGTTCAGCCAAATGCTTCAAAACTCACTGGATGTTGCTTCACAATGCAGACGAACAATGACACGAAGCATACTTCGAAAGCAACGCAAAACATTTTTTAAGGCAAATAAAGTGGAATGTTCTGCAATGGCCAAGTAAATCACCTGAATCTAATTGAGCATGAATTTCGCTGAAGACAAAACACCCTAAGAATAAGGAGGAACTGAAGACAGCTGCACTAAAGGCCTGGCAGAGCATCACCAGGGAAGAAACCCAGAGTTTAGTGATGTCTATGTGATGTCCCAGACTTCAGGCAGTCATTGACTACAAAGGGTTTGCAACCAAATACGAAAAAAGTCAATTCCATTGATGATTGTCATGTTGTCCAATTACTTTTGGTCCCTTAAAAAGGGGAGAACATATATAACATGCTGTAATTCCTACAGTGTTCATCTTATTTGGATGTAAAAAGTCTGAAAATAAAGCTGAAAGTCTGCACTTTGAGCTCATATTCATTTAATTTCACCTCCCTATATACTGACATCTAAAATAACAATAACTTTGTCAGTGTCCAAATATTTATGGACCTGACTGTGCAAAAGTAAAAGAATTCAGTCAATATCTACCACTATAACCTCACTACTGTCCAGTCCTGGCAATTATTTACCATGCTCATTTGATAATATTTTCTCTACCAGATTACCTAAAGCCGATTGCTGCGGAGGAGAGGCAGGTGGAAGAGGAGGAAAAGAAACAGAGGGAAGAACGAGAGAGGATCTACAAACAGCTGGCTGAAGGTATAAACAGATTTAAAAACTTGGACCTCATTAACACCTGGACGTTTTATGCGCCTTGATTACCAGTATTATATCTGGATTAGGATTATCCACATAGAAATGCAGGTGTAAATAGGACCAAGAAACATTTAAAATGGATCTATGGACCTTGTTTATATCTGATTTTTTTCATGCGTCTTGTATTATCTTGAATATCAGGATTGTATTCTGAGTAAGGAATGAAACATTTGGGGTATGGTATGGAGTTACTGTTACCACCGCAGATTTGATTCTTTTCCTATAACAGCATGTCCCCAGGTTTTTTATTCCCTACACAGTAATTTGCCAATGATTACATTTTTTATTTATTAAAAAAATGTCATACATTTGATCCCCATTTTTTTTAGTTACATTGAATGTTATTTCCATGATTAGTTCCTGTTATCACTTACATTATAGCAGCTATAAACAGTCATTCTGTCACTAGCCTCTTTTTTTTTTTTCCTCTCTCCTGAAATTAATAAGACATAAATACAGCTTGTCATGTTACAGAGAAAACGCAAAGCATAAACTCGTCTGTCCTGAAGAATTTAGTGTGCCAGAAAATATGATGTTACAAGCTTACCTCTGACTGTTGCTGACACTGGAGACGACCTTCCGTAGATGTTAAATAAACGTCTCCTATTCTATATGCACAGAATAGATAGTTTACTGTTCTAACCTTGCTGCTGGTCCATGTATCAGAAACAGAAAAACACAGAAAAACCTTATTTTAATGATCATTTCCATCACGTTCTTTGCATGTGATGTCGTTTGCACAATATTTATTTAAATATATTTGTTTTTGTAAACTAAACATGCAGTTTATTGGATTACACATTGTCTCTGTTTTAACACAATGAGTCTGGGCCAGGTTTTTTTTTAAACAACACAGGAAGGGGTAAATCTATACTCGCACATAACATACAGCGATGTAACATCTTGGTAGGTAGATTCTTAATATAATTGGTTAAAATTGTGCATATAACAGTCTTTAATTTATTATTTTTTTAATGTGACCCTCTTACATGGTTACTGCCACCATGTGGGAGATTTTGGCCACTAACGATGCCATTTATCTCCACAGCCAACTCTGACACCATTCTGAAATGAAATCGTCTTTGATTGATGATGTCACACCTCCAAAATGAGTTGTAAGAATAATTATATTATTTTTATTTTTCAATAAAAAAATATCATGCAACTTATGCTTTTCATACTTTGTGTTCATAAAACATGGTCGATGGGCAAACATGAGTTAAGGAATGAAACACTCCATTGTTCTGTTATTGGAAAATAATCAGTAATGGGGTGGAGTGCTGAAGCCGAGTTACTGTTACCAGCCCAATTTTGATTATTTTTCCAAAACAGCACACCCTGAAGTGTTTTATTCTTCTTGTACAACAGCAACTTTTTAACAGTTACAGTTTTTTACTCATTACAGAACAACACAGTGCACTTTTTATCCATATATACTTCTACTACTGGTAAGGACAATCTACTACTGGTAAATACTAATTATGTGATATATTTAGTATGAAAACAGGCTTTAATTCTCAGAGACTTAAATTCTCAAGCCTTGTGCAATTCCAACCACAGGCTGCAGCCAGAGAATAGCAGCGAGCAGTATTCAGTGAGTCTCTGCCCACTGCAGCCTCAGACTCCTGTTCCTGGAGTGGGACGCGATATGGCCTTCTACTATTGTATCCCATCCTCCTCACAGTTCGACGTGCTCCCTGCGATGCATTTCTGATCATAATGGTTATAAAGATTGGTTACTTGAGTTACTGTAGTCTTCCATTTAACTCAAAACAGTCTGGCAGCAGAACCGCCACTGACTGGATGGTTGTTGTTTTTTTTTTGTTTTTGCCCCATTCTGTGTGAACTCTAGACACTGTTATGCATTTTAAAAAAATCCAAGAGATTAGCAATTTCTGAAATTCCAAATAAGCCAGTCTGGCACTGAGCTCACATTTTCTCACTTTTCTATAAGGTTCACTAATAAGCATTTATTTATATTTAAATAATGCTTTCTTAATGATGAATTAATACATGCACTAATCCTTAGCACATCACGAATTAATGAAGTGCTTATATTACCAGCCTCTGGGTCATATATGATCTAGTCATTATTTCTGAAAGGTTTCTGACTGCCCGATCGCTCTTATGTAAATACTACATGCAGTCATTTTCTTTTTTTTTTTTTTTTTTTTTTTAAATTTGATCTCAGCACAGCTTGTGCTAGTCAGTAATTACACACTGACAAACAGATTAGAATATTACTCAGGGTCATTGCTAATTAGTTTAAATGTACTTGTCTAAAATCAGTTTTATGTCTTTGAGGGAAATCATACATTAGCGGAAATGAATTCCACAGGAATCCATCACAGGGCCACTATCTTTTTCCTCTATTACATGTTGCCCCTTGGCAACGTTATGAGAAAGCATAAAATTAGCTTTCATAGTCATCTCACTAGAGGTCACAACATGCTTCACAGTTAAACAATGATAAAACTCAGAATGTAAGAAAAGACAGAGGCAATTTCTGTGAAATTTCTGTGAAATGATTACTTGTATCAACATCTATTAAACGGTTTTAAAATCTGGACGTGACACTGGATTCTGAGCTTTACTTTGTTCCCTGCATAATCAAGAGGTATTACATAAAATAATATTAAATTATTATTAGCCTTTTATCCCCAAAGATGATGCATATAAACTGGTCATTCAGTTTTATAATAAATCATCACAGTCATATTCTTAACCCATTTATGAAACATAGAAGTTGTAAAGATAGCCGTACAGCTATCACTGTTGCCCTTCAGCACCACAACGCTGAGGTTTAAAGAGGGAGAGCGGCTGGGTAATCCATACACGGTTTAGCATAAATCCCAGGATTCAGGTCACAGTCCAATACAAAAAAGTGCTGAGTTTGTACAAGACACTTACTGCAGGTTTTAGCAAACTAGTTCACTTCACTATCACTTTCCTAGTGATAAACATTTATTTCACTCAACCTGATTTTTTTTTTTTTTTTTTTTTTTTTTGCAACAGCCACCAGTCGTGCTTCATTGATTTAAATCTGAACAAATGTTATATTGTATAATGTGTAGAAATAATGCAAAATTCAGCTACTGCATTGAATTGACATCATAACTAAAATATAAACTATTTGACCACAGCAGCTGCAGCATCGACTGTGAACTTTTGTCTGTCTTTATTGAGAGATGAGCCGCAGTTCCTAATATAACCTTGGCACGTGAGCACTGAGCAGACTGGAAACTGCTGATAGTTTGTATTAGATAAGAGGATTTATTAGACGTGCGTCGCTACTCATAAATGGCTGTGACATGACAGGCTAATTAAAGAGCTGCTGGAGATAAAGTATGAAATATATGACCACCAACAAAATCTTAGAGAGCAACTGAATTTGAACCTCTCAGGATTTAGATTTAGAAATAGAAATTTAGATTTAGAAATCTTGTTATACTGTAATTAAATGATTTTTTTTTAAAAAAAGCAAAAATGTTTCATATAATTTTATGCTGTAACTAGTGAGAGGTGTGAAAATAAGAATTCACAGTTCCTTATACTTCATAAGGTTAATCAAGCAGAGATTAAAAATAAAAACTTTGCAAGTTCATAAAAATGCAGACTTTATTTCTCATTCCATACAGAGATAGCTTTACAGAGAGATTTTTCAGGCGCTTTCACACCTATTAGTCTGTTTGTTGAGTCTGAATCTGATATTTGAGTCTGAGTGATATTTTTTGTTCATTTGCTATTTGGTTTGGCTTGATTTGGTTTCACACTGCATATAATTACTACATACTCATAAAAAAAAAAAAAAAACTTTCTTTCACCGATCCAAAATACGGCGCTGGAAGAACATAAACAAAGCTTTACCAAGTGTGTGTAGAAATCACAAAAATCACCTGAGCACAAAGAACACGGAGCCGTGTTCGTTCATCTTCAGTAAGCGCTTTGTCCTGTTCAGGATAGTGGTGGATCCAGAGCCTATCCTGGTAACACTGGGTGCAGGGCAGAAAAACTCACTCGGACCTAAGTGTGATTGCTGTGTTCTCACCTGCCTAAAGAATTGCACCGAGGGGGAGAACACACCAGGGTTCCATTCAAACAGACTAAACACTGCATATGTGACAGCGCCAATAAAAGCAGCACAACCAACCAAAAATCCTAATTAAAACAAAAGAGTTCCAGCTCCTCCGGTGCATGGACCCCTAATTAATCATATCTGAACTGTGAATCTTTTTTCATTTACATAAAATAAACTAGCTTTAAGTTAATTGTCATAATATACCATATACCATAATGCCTTGCTTTCTTGCTGAACCTGAAATGGTCTATTTGTTTATTTACAGAATAAAGATTTACAGTTGATGTCTACTAATTTTTGTAGATGTTCATAGGAAAGACACTTCCTCCTCCTCAAACATCGCACACAACTAGTGACACTGTACTCCTGTTTAAATATTCTTTACACACAGCCGTGACATCTGTAGGTTTAGTGTCATTAGAAGCTGGCTGAGAAGACATTTGATATATATGAGATGTAGAGGTATGAAGGCCACTGGCACTGGTATTCCTTCCAACTGCGTGTGTCACAAGTGTAAACTCACACGTATGAAAAAAGCACACGTATGGTAGCACTTGACGTAATGCCGTGATGGAAATTCATGTCAAGTACATTAAAGGACAACCGCACAAACTCAAGCGCAATGCTAGCATGATGCTATGAAAATGATTCTAGGGATATATACTGATGAACAAGCGCATATCATGAGCACATTTGTTAGTCGCTACCCACTTAGATTCAATTTTTGGTCATTAAATATACATTTCATCTATATTTTGGAGAACTCTGGGGGGGCCTTGAGCACACGTATGGTCATGTTCCACTGGAAGGCAGTTGCCTAGGCAGGCAGCATTTTTAGCAGCTTTTACATGCTGCATTCTGAGTTCTTTATGCTGGTAAAAGTTTAAGGACAGAACTGCATCTGCATCTCCTTCTTGGTGTAGGTAATCCCATAATACTGTCCGTAAGACCAGAGCGCCGTAAAACTGTACTCTGATGAGGAATACAGTTTGGATATACAGTATAAACGAACTGCATAATTTGTAACTAGCTATTTAACTAGCTATTATTAATTATTTTAACTAGCTATTTAATTAC
Source organism: Pangasius sanitwongsei (assembly GCA_037576675.1). Lineage (NCBI taxonomy): Eukaryota > Metazoa > Chordata > Actinopteri > Siluriformes > Pangasiidae > Pangasius > Pangasius sanitwongsei. Next base: position 11,899,744 of record CM075017.1, on the reverse strand, counting down.
TATTTGTAATTTGTAATTTTTGTGTTCAAATGTGTTAATTAGTGGTTATTAAGTTTGCTATCTAGGTATGTTATTAAGCAAAGAGTAGCCTAGTTGTGTTCAGTACCAGAAACATACAGACGGGTAACAAATTAAAGGGAAAAATGGTGGCACTGTTATGCTGAGGGGGGGGGGGCATTTATTTTTGTGGGCATGGTTTGGGTCCACTTAAAGGGAAGTGTCACTGCAAATCAATTGAAAGTTCTTTTGACTCATCCCCTTTATCCTACAATAAAACATTTTCTGGTGGGCATGGTCTCTCCAAGGATCATTTAATAAAAGATGTCTCACGCTGCCAGAATTTTGTTGTCAGCTGTCTTTTGTTCCAGCGGCATTAAATCAGCTGTCAGTGAGCATGTCACATCATGCATTCTAAGACTGACAGTCTCAACAAAAAAACTATTTTTTTTATAATGTTTGCTGGACCACTACCGTCATCGAAATACCAAAAATCTTTTGGGTATGTCGTTTAGAAGAACAGTGTTCATCACTCCAGTACAGTACCAGAGACTTGTACAATCTACGCCAAGGTGAATTAAAGCTGTTCTAGCGGTTTGCCGTGTCACAACACCTTACCAACATACTTTATATTGTGTTTTACATACATTTGTCATCCATCAATAGCTGCCTCTAGCTTGGGATCCATCCTCATGATGCCTGCCAAGGTTGCCTTTCAGGTAAAATGCTGCCCAATGACACAGGAGCCTTTAAAGCATGCGACTGGAACACAGCTCATGTAACAGACTTGTTTCCACAAACACTAGTAAGAATTGGCATACAGTATGTACTTTAAAAAAAAAGCAACAAGTATTATCTCATAGCTATCATATTTGATGCCTAATCTTCGCAATAGACACACTCCACTTCTGGATTTGCCTCAAGAACATACAAGACTCAGTGATCATGTGACATAACACAACAAGAATGGATTTAACCAAAAACTATAAACCAGTGATGGCACAAACCGGAGGCGAACTCAGTCACCCTGGTTTGTGTCTACAGAAATTTGTCGTCAGGCCCCAGTTGGTCTAGTGGCATACTGGAAGCATGTGATGCATTGTCCTGCTCAGTGTTTCCCAGCGTCCCTCTGTTCTGGGGTGAGACCACTCTCACCATGTGCCATCCATTTCAGTGGCTGTGTTGAATCCCTAACGCACCCCGCCTTCTCTAACGGCCATTCAGTTCTAGCAGATTGAGCAGGTCTTGGACCCTGACGATGATGGGTTATTGGCGGCAGCTGCTGAAGCAAATGAAACATTTTTACAAAAACAGCACCATGTGTAATCTCTTCTAAGTGCCCTGTCACATATGCACTACCAATCAAAAGTTCATACATCCCTGCTCATAGAAGGTCTTCTTTTTGTACTATTTTCTCCTATTTTAGAATAATAATGAAGACATTAACACTATGAAATAACACAAACGGAATGATGCAGTGACCATGAAAAGTGTTAAACAAATCAAAACTATTATATTTTAAATTGTTAACAGTGTTACTGATGAAACTTTGCACACTCTCTCTCAACCGGCATCACGAGGGAGCTTTACCCAGGAAGTTTTTCTTAAACTTCTCAGATAAACAGATCTTGTTACTGCTTCTCCTAACTTCTACATGACAACTATGTAACCTAGTTTGCCACCTAATTTTCACTTTCAAGAACAAATGAAGCAAATTTTTAGTGAGACTGCTGCTTATGTGATTTGCCAAACCTTTTTTGGCTGCTTCTGCTTCTGCTTTCGCTTTGGCTGCTTCTTCAGCCGCCTTCAGCTTCGCCTCATATGCCTCCTGTAAAGCCTTCCACTCTTTCCGGTTGTTCTGAATGCCATCGTACATGGGTTGGATGGCCTTGTGGAACCGTGAGAACTCCTGCAGAGGATATGTTTATGTAATACTCTTATTTTCCTCATTTGCCTTTAGGGCTTCAAACTCTTTTTAGGTATTTTAAATCAGAACATAATGCAGCTTTAGCAGGTGAGATTTAATTATAGATATCTCCTAAATAATACCTTGTAGACAAAAGTGCAGACAAAGTCTATAAACCCGCACTGAAGCTTGGGCAGTTCTGCAGCTTTGTTCCTGTCCATCATGGGCTAAAAACAGAAAGAATGAGAAGTTTCATTTATGCACCAAGTATCAACATTTTTCACTTTTTAACATAATGCACATAATTAACTAACCAAAAAGAAAAAAATTGGCTGAGGGATATGTAGGACTGAAAACATACGCATAAAAATCCTTCATTCACTGGTTACAAATACGATGAACTCATCCACTGTTTATTTTCTCTTCTTGTTTGTCAGGCCAAATCTCTAGAGCACATTTTTGTAGCACTACTGCTTGGTGCTTTGGCTCCGTTTGCTCTTCACGGATCAGTTTAGCAGCTAACGTCAACTGAAAAATGTCACCTACATCCCAAACACACAACATGTTTGGTTCACTTTGTGCTGTTGAATCGGAGTCACATTCTCACTGCACTCAAACCGCACAAGAGTTCAATTGGAACCAGACTGAGGCCACCTTGCTCAGATGGTCTCAGATGGAGCAGTTGTTCTGGTCTCTAGCCAAGTGTGATATTTGCGTTCTTACCTGAACCGCACCACGTGAGAAAATACATTCAATTCAAATGGACTTAACTCTGCATGTGTGAAATCACCCTAAGGTTCATACCAAAGTTCCTTTTCAATTAAATACTGCCTAATAAAACAGGACACTTTGAAGGAAGTGACTACTAAAGCCATCAAATCTTAATTAACCTTAAGTAACAATTTTGATACCTGAATTTTACCCGCTCATCATTATGACTTGCAAACTAGGGAATAGGATCATCTTAGGAATGCTACTAGGAATAGGTGCTAACCCTCTGAGACTCACAATGGGTTGTTGCTGAAGTACAGTCCTCTCTAAGTCACCCTGCTCCCAGAATTCAGCTGCTACAGACAGTGCCACCTGGGTAGACACAAAAAGTTATACATCTGCAATCCAGAACTTTGTTTTGACGGAATTACTCAATCCAGACAGACTAACCTTGCTCTGAACCTCCCATGGTTTGGTGATGGCTGACAGATCACAAGCAGTCATCATCATGGCCCTGTTGGTTTCATGTAAGCAAGACCATATCCACAAAACAAAATGAACAAAATGCCCTTACTGAAGCAGTAAAACAAGCCATCAGGTATTTCGTTTCTATGTTAATATATTTGTGACCTATTGCAATGTTTGCGCTCACATTACAATTTCCTTCCTTGTCGTTTCCAGAGACAGAAATTCGACCCATTTCTTCTCATCCTCATACGTCTCAGAAAGATCCACAATTTTCTGGAACATTGTCCTCTTCCTGTTAACATTAGAGAGCCAAGAATTTAATGAATCAAGTTTCCAACCTAAAAGGTGCACATGAACGTCCCTTCAAGTCATAATTAGAAGGAACATGACAACCGAACCTTACCATTTCATCATTGGGACTTGCAAATTAGGAGATGGGATCATTTTCATAACTGCTGGAGCTAAAAAAGCTCTTTTGGTTATTGATTCTATTCTGTAGTTGTTGAATTCTGGAGTCTGATTGGTCAGAAGATGTTGATTAATTTTCTATAACAGCAGCTCTGACAGTAGTGCAGCTGCAAATCACAGGTTTATATTAATGCGGTCATTCTAATACATTAGCGTTTCTTTAAGTTTTCTGACATGGGCAAGTTTTCCAGACAGAGGAGTTTATGCTTTGCAGAAGTAATCCACTTTTGGGATGGAGCAAGAACTCTGTTTCATCACATCACCCCGTCGTTGATTATTTTCCTCTAACGCAGGGGTGTCCAATCTTACAGGATTTCAGGTTTTCATTCCGATCAAGCAGGAACCACACCTGATTCCACCTGGTTAATTAGCAGATCTTGGGTTTCACCAGATTGTGAGGTGTGGCTTTTGCTTGGTTGGAATGAAAACCTGCACCTACACTGGCCCTTCCCGGATAAGATTGAACACCCCTGCTATAACGCCACAACATGGACGCTTTTCATTCCTTATATACACCATAGTTACAGTGCCCGGCTAGCTCAGTTGGTAGAACGTGGGACTCCTGAGCTCAGGATAATGGGTTTGAGCCCCACGCTGGGTACCAACCCCAACCACTGGGGGTGCACAGGCTAGTGCACTCTCAGCGCTGGTCCCAAGCCCAGATAAATGGGGAGGGTTGCATCAGGAAGGGCATCTGGTGTAAAACTTGTGCCAAATGATAGGTGAGCCGCTGTGGCAACCCCAAATGGGAGCGGCTGAAAGACCTATACACCATAGTTACAATTTAATGAGTGTAAAAAAAAAACCACTGATGAAGTAGATGTTTACTCACTTGAAATACAAGGCAAGGTCAGTTGCAATAATGGCGATGTCGATTAGGTGGAAGACATGGTCCATCTGTCTTCTGTTCAAGTTTTGAAAAATGTTTAAAGACTATGAACAAAGGGAAATGTCCAAATCAGTCATTTTGTATAGCAGTCTGAAAGATTTTGCAACCATTTTTGTTTTGTTTTTTTGAAAAGAGACTTTTTTCTTTTACCTCATCTCCAAGTAAAAACTTGCCAAATTCTAAATGATGCCTCTCCAGGATGGATGAACCATGAAGCTTTGCTAATGGGTTCTGGGATCTAAAAACATTAAAATATTAAATATAAAAATATTAAAAAATAGCACAACTGAAACACTGTGAAATGACAACAAATGTGGTTTATTCCGTATATAACTTAAGCTTGAGTTACTTGTATGCATATACTTCATTCTCTTAATTTGTCATGGTTAGTGAGAGTTACTTACTTCACTTGGTAGAGATTATTGGTGCCTCTGTGGTCAATATCGTGTAGGAATCCAGCAGTGATCATGGCCATGACCTCCAAATCTGTGTAGTATCGCTTCAGCTGCCCTGTCTGACTCCACACATAATAAATAAACCCTAATTATAGATCCCACAGTATCAAGTCTCAAATTTAGGCTAACTTGTTGCTTACAGAGGTTCATACCGTTAGTAATGTAAACATGGTTTGCCCAACGTTGAAGCCATGGCGCCAGTTGTGATAGGTGATCTTTCTGTAGCCTTTGCTCACTGAGTACATGAACCGCACTAGAACCTAATGGAGAAAATGTTGTAAAGTCATTTGGTACCTGAGTTCTCAAATTCTTAACTGATTTTCTGTCTGGACAGAGACACTGTAAGTAAACATTAAGTTGTATGTATTAAGTTGTATCTTAGAGGTTTTTTTTTTTTTTCTTTTCAGAAAAAGTGCTGGCCAGAGTCCTTTTTTGTGCTGATATTAAAAAAAAGACTCACATGATGTGCACGCTGTAACCATAACACTCTTAGTATGAGCCAACTAACTAGCCTTACTCTCTAGATTAGATGTATTATTATCAGTAATATAGATGAAATAAGGACTGGTTAAACTCTGGTGATGAGGAGGTTGTTTGCCTTCAGTATAGCTTTAGAGGCAGAATTGTATGCAGCTAGAATGTATGCTGCCACAGTTAAATTGGGACATCACATCACATCACCTAACAGTGAATGTCCTAAACACAGAAAAGCTGCTATTTTTAGTTCCAATGGGTATTTCCCATTTAACATGTCATAAATCTCCTCAAATTTGCTAACAAAACAAAATCTTTAACCACCACTGCTAATTGGCATGAATACTGACCTCCTGAGGGACCTGAAACTTCTTCACAACACCAACTTCATAGTACATTTGGATGCCACACATCACCAATTCCAGTTCTGTACAGTCAAAGTCGGAAAACCGGAACTCATATATTTCAAATTTATTTTTCCCTGGAAGTTCTTTCTTCTACATGAAGAGAAGAGATATGGAATAAAACAGTTAGGTCCATATAGATGTAATTAGATCTAATTTTTGCTAAAAAAAAAAATTAAAAAATACTAAAAAGTTACTCTAAATTTTTTTTATTTGGATTAAATCTTTTCAGGGGAATTAATTTGAGTGTGCCAACTGGTTAATGGGTCAAAAACTGCTCACTGGGGTAAAAATGCTATTGGCAAATCTAACCGGACATGAATATTGCACCATAAAATACAAGAGCCCTCCAGGTTTTGTTATGCAAATGCAATGTGTTAAACTGTTACCAAGTTTATATAATATTTTTAATAATGTTTGTTAACAAGTTAGACTGTATATACCAAGATCTGCCAAAATTCATCCTCTTCACAGTCCATTGGTTCTTTCCCAAAATACTCCCTGGTTTTCTATAGTTAAAAAACAACAACAAAATGTGCACTGTAATGTCACAGTCCATTTTCCTGGATTATGTCATTATTTGGGACTCAATACTGTGCACGTGAGACTTACAAGGATATTCTGAATCTCATCATCTCTACACTTGACGTGGTACAGCACCATGTCCTGGGCGATGTCTTTCCTGTTCTCCAGTTTATTCATCTTGTCGTAGGTGTCTGTGTTGAGCGCCGACCAGCCCAGAAATTGGGTCAAAGCCTTTAAAATCAACAGCGTTCACTAAATCCAAGACTCATGATTACGTAGCAAACAAGCAGTTAGTTACTAATAATGTGCTGGTTTTCCAAGATAAAAAAAAGAAATCTACCTCCATTAGTTGTTCATCCTGCTCATCGAATGGCTTGCCATCTTTCCTGTTATAGAAAGTTGCCACTCCTACAATTTCTTCCTTTTTGTTGACGATTGGCAGAGACAGCACATTTTTAATGGTCCAGCCGCTTTCATCAAGTGCGTCTTTCTACATCACAGAGATACAGTTGCATGCTTTGTAATTGGAGACTTGAGACTTGAGATCTTAACTAGTTTTTCTTCCAGTTTAACCTTTTCTAATTCCCACCTACTAGCTGACTCTCACCAATTGCAATGGGAGGTCTGGAAAAACCAGTAAGATGTGGCTGAATTCTGGTACTACCAATAGACCAAACTGATGGATGGATGGATGGATAGATAGTACTTTATTGATCACAATGGAAAATTTGGTGTCACAACAGCCACAAAACAAGAGCAACAAGGAGGACTTAACAGTTCATAAGACTTTAAAAATGGAAAAAAACATACATATAAATAGTTCTCCAAGTTATTTACAGGCCATGAGCTTGACACTACCAATTTGGTCAATTTTGGTCAATTTGCCAATTCCCACCCACTAGCTGGCTCTCCTCTATCACATGACAACTACCAACCGGAAGAGTTAAGTCTAGCATGTGCTTCCTCTGAGACCCATGAAGCCACCGCCTCTTGTCAAACTGCTGCACATGTTAGGACACAGAGAAGCTGACCACTTGGAAAAGTCCAGATTGTCCTCTTCCACATATATGAGCTAACAGATGTCCATGATTGTTTAGTGTCAGGAGAGACTGACAGGGGAGAGAGGAACATCATCCTTCCCTCCCCAAGACCACAGCTAATTATGCTTTCTCGGACTCTGGCCACAGACGGCTGTAGAATCATCGGGCTTCAAACTCACAGTCTCCCGATAATAGGATGAGCGCTTTTCTGTAGTACCTCTCGGGAGCCCAACACCATAAATATATTTCACCAAAATGAGTTGGAAATGTTTGTATTTCCTTTGTAACTTGTCTCCCTGCAATGATAATGATAATGATGACAATAAGGAGCCAGTTTAATTTCCCCACACAGTGAATGTCATGCTTTGATCAAGTTATTAGATAGCTATGATTAGGGTGTAATCAGATACCAGCTGTCAAAAATGTCTGTAATGCTCCTGTACTGCAGAAGAAATTAAATATTTAAATGCTATTTTCTCAGTTTTCACTTTGGAGGGAACCAGATGTTATAATGCTAGAACTTCTGATTGAGATTAATTCAAAAGAGAAACACAGTTCAGTTCATGAAAGCCTGTCTAAATTTCAAAAATGCCAAAATTTCACCATGGGAAGGGTTTTCCCAGGCTTCAGCATCATAGGAGGAGAATGCTAAGTGCCCTATTCTATACACATGGATTAAAAGACAATCAGGCTAGTATTGCTCTGATTTACAGAGGATACAGAAAGACCATCCATCCATCCCACCCAGAGAGCAGCCAGATATGCTTTTTTTTTTTTTTAGACAGCTGTCCCACTCGAAGCCTCCTGATTTCATTATTTTAAAAGTGAAATGGATGTCTACCTGAAATTTGAACATGTCCTCTGCAGGTGCGTTCATGATATTGCAGATCTAAAACAGTGAAGAAAATAAAACGATGTGTACAAATGGCTTTCAGGCCTAATAAATTTACTGTATGAATTTTATAATTAGTGCCAAAAAATGTAAAAGGGTTACACATACAAAGCCACTTTCTGCTACATAGGTGGGTAGTCCGCTAGCCAGTGCCCAGTGGTCTGCAGGTGGATTTCTGCAACAATAGTCATTTATTAAACAAAAAAAAAACCAACAATCAAACAACAAACCAGTGCTGCTGAATTCTCAATTCAGACAGTAATACAGCTACAAATCACAGGTTTATATTAATGTGCTCGTTCTAATACGTTATCCTTTCTATAGTAACAACTCATTCACAATGCCTTGTATAGCAGACACTCTACATAAACCAGTTAAAAAGCATGTGTAATTACTGATATGGTGAAGTCTTCTGTGAGGACATATTTATTTAGCATTTATGGAAAAAAATCTCCTGTATCAGCACTTTGTAACTGTAAAGAACAGGAAAGTCTTTTCAGAACAGAGGTGCTTGCATTTTTTTCAAGAGAAAGAAAAATGAGAGGCTGGTAAGGGAACAACTGTTTATAGCTGCTATAACGTAAGTGGTAACAGGAACTATCTTGTGTCATGGACATTTCCCAACATTAAAGGTAACTATAAATAGATAAAAAAGTATGATGTATTGTTTTAATAATAAATAAATATTGCCATTTGAATAACACACTTTTGGGATGTGCTGCTATAGGAAAATAATCAACGTCCTACTTATTCCAGTGAAGGTGTAATGTACTGTGACCTTAATCATCCTTATCTTTACACGCATTTAACCAAAGGCAGAACTTACGGTATGACTTTGATGTCCTCTTTTCCGTGTAAAATGTAGTCAATGACTTTGTAGAAGATGATTTCCTGCATGAGCATAAACAAATGAGCCTCCATGGTAATTAATAAGACCAGATGTGAAACTTCAGCATTGCGAAATCACCTACCCTCCCATCTGGAGTGACGGGACCAGAGTATGGTGGTTGTTCACCCATCAACACAGGCCAGACATCAAAGAACTCCTGTCCGAGACCACATGTGAGAAAGAAGAGTCAAACTCCAAAGCCATGTGTTTAACCATGATGCATTCATTTATATCAACTTCATTTTTGGCAAAAGGACACTGACATATGAGAAGAAGTAGTTAGTTAGTGCAGATCATCTGTCCTCATCTAAATGTGAAAAGTGGGCAGAACTGTGAGAACATAGGGAGGAGACATGGAGGTGGTGGGTACACAAATTTCATCACTAGTGGAACAAGGGAGAGATGGGAATTTATCTAGGAAGAAGGTGGCACTTTAGGCGTGGTCTTTCTCCCAAACTTCAGTTATTTCATTAATCCCTTCTCATATAGTTTATTTCAGACACCACTTTTGATTTGGATGCACCTTTTCCTTGGTCATGTCCAGCAGACCGACAGAGTAGCGGTCACAGTTGAGGTATGCCCGCACTGTGTACAAAGCTTTGTGGAACTGGCGCTCGATATCCGTGAGCTCTTCGAACACTTTGTTAGCGGACCACAGAAGCAGCTGTACGCAAAACATCACAAAAATCTCACATCACAATACTCGAAGATGTTTCTATGATTCATGATATGCATCAAAAAGTATAGGTTTGCTGGCAAACTAGTAGCACAGAACAGCAGTGAATCTGTGAAAAACGTTCTTAATAATCATCTTTTAATGTCTACAAAAGGCGATTTTTAAAAAATGTTTTAATGTTATAATTATAAAGATTTAAAAAGTGCAAAACTTTGATTTCAAAACACGCTTCCTGGTTCCAGAGTTTGTAATTGGAGTTTGTAATAAAATACACAAAATGTCCTTAAAAGACATTATGATGCCCATGATATCTCAGAAAAATGTATTTTGACAATTTATCACAATATCAATATTATGTTAAATTGCCCAGACCTGACTGAGAGTGTCTGAGAACATGTGATACACACTCACCTGGCCTTTACGTGTCTCGCAATTGTGCAGATAGCTCAGGTGGTAAATCTTCAAGTTCAATGTTCCAACTTTTAGATACTTTAAAAAAAGCTGTGAGTGAAAAATGAAGACTTTACATTGACACTGAGGCAGAATTCAATCAATGCATGCAGATAGAAAAGGGTCTTGTTGAAGGCCTAACAGTGGTTCTTGGGCAGTCCCTGACTTTGAATCCACAACCTTCTGGTCACTAGCCCAAAGTAGAACCTTAAACTACTTTGATAATTACTTTCAGCAATTCATTTTTAGACAGCAAGTGACCAAACTAACACTTAAGACATTTATATAGGTAGAAAAGTATAGGTTTAGGCTTATCTTTGCTGTGAATCACTCACATCTTCATCCTCATCTGTGAAATAGGGTCCGTTATTTTTATTGACTGCCATGATGACCGCCACCACATCTTTGCCGTTCATGATGGGAGTAGCCAAGATGTTGCGGGTGGTGTATTCTGTCAGCTCATCAACAAACGTACTGAAGTGGCTATTCTGGAATTAACAGTTTAATTTTTTTTTAAAAATCAATACATTGTTAGTATGTATCTTGTGTGTTTAGTTCAAGGAAAAATGTTTAATAAATGCAGTTTATTGAGTTTATTAAGCTTTACATGTGGTCTTTTATGAATAGTGTGTCAATGCACACACACTAATGACCATTGGTGGTAAATAACTAACTGAACTCTAGGAAATATAGTTATGCTGACCAGTTTCTAAAAAAAAATGCATTTTTATATGTTTAAGCTTGAATAGCTCAAAATATAAATAAACGACCAGATCTATGTAGCTTTTTTTTTTTTGCTGACACACAAAATACAATGCCACAGGTGAAATAATCCCCAAGCCAGAAAGGGTCATGACATATTGAAATAAATGGATTATGTCAAGAGGATTTAGCAGGTCTAAATTATGCATCTACTACCTGCAAGCATGATGGCCATTGTTGCTTCTGTCTTTTTAGTTTAAAACATAATAAAAACAAAGCAGTACATTATGGTGTTCCATTGTAAAAATAATAATAATAAAAAAAAACATGTCAAAGATTAAAATATACCTCTTACCTCTTTAACATCCTTGACGTTGATGTTTTTCTTGGATTGGGCGACATGCCCGACTATGCCGACATCAAGAGGGAAGACAATCTCCGAGTCGGGTGGAACTACACAGTCTTCCATCTTTGATGAAGCATTGACGTTGAACAGTCGAGTGGCCAATTCAGCTATGCCATTCCTTTGCCTGTACATGAAAAGGCTGCATCGGTCTGCGTGGATCAGCGCACTGAGCCGCCTCAGGATCTTGAAGATCACCTTCTCCATGTTGACATTCTCCTGCATATCTTTGATCAACTCAAAGAATATTGCACCTTCTTCCACCTGACACACCAGCTCAAAACAGTCCAAATCCACTTTGGACTCTGGGATTCCCATTATGGATGCCACGGCTCCAGGTTTGAGCTTTTTTGAAAAGTATCTCTTCGCGAACTCTGGGTTTCCATCTAGAAACTTCTCCACATCTTCGCTTTTGACGCTCATCTTCGCTTTGTAAGCACCACAAGAGGTTCAAACAAGGTTCAAATCTGGTCTTGACGTTTTAAAAAAAAGTTATATTTTGCAATGCATAATTATGAAACTGTGGAGAAAAAGAGGGACTGGCAGTGATACCTGCGGCAGCAGGGGCGTCCGAGCCAACCGTCGGCAAGGTGTTTCCCTAATAGTGTTGAAGGTGAACAAGGATCTGCTCATGCAAAACTGATCAGGTGATCAGCAGCAAAGCTGGGGTCCACTGCCTCAACAGAGTACCTTTATCCTCTCTAGTCTATCTTCTCTGTGCTAACAGAAAACAGGCACTGTGAAAATTTTTCAGTTAAAAAAAGCCTCAAAAGCAACAGGCGTATGTTAAAAATGTTTGGTTTGTCTCTCTCATCTCCTTTCGCAGGCCATTGCACCGCAAGCTCTTTATGTTCTTATTAAAGACACACTCCTCATGCCTAAGCCCTATTCAGCCAGGCCACTAGCTGATTATCTCAGCACCCTCAGTCCTCTCTTGACTGCCACCAAGAGAGCAGTAAAGAGAAAAATAAAGAAATTCATTGTCCGCATTTACTCCATTGTCAATGCACAATGTACAGCGGACAGCATTTTTCTCCAAGTACGTCAAAAATAAATAACAAGCTTCAATATTTGTGGTAATCCCTAAATTCATATCTGAAGTACATAGGCTATCTATATAAAGAGTCGGTAAACATCTTAAGCAAAAGGTCAGGAGGATTATTACCACATTAATAGCTTCAGACCTCCCTATAGAGAGCTGCAGTGAACACAAAAAGCCTGTTAATAAGCAAAGCAAGCAAGTCAATCTTTGTTTAAATTTTTCACTCATAAAGTGTTTCACAATACAATGGTTTAACACAATTATTTAAAAAAAAAAAAGTATTAAGAAGAAGAAGAACATAAAATTAAAAAAAAGATCATATAAATATTGTGAAATACACCATAAAGCTATAAGTGTGTGTATGAGTGAGTATAAGCATGTGAGGCAGTTCATGCAATGTTTTGCACATCCTGGATTGTTCTTAATAGCTCTCCAGTCCAGTCGGGTAGACTGATAAGTAAAACATTTTAGATTACTATTAATGTTACATAATGAAAACATAATTTTAGGTTTGTTTCTGTTTGCTAACTAGATAATAATGGCTAGAAACTGTCAGTGGAGTCAGTTTGCTTTGCCCACTTTAGTTTGCTAGCTTGTTAGCAAAATATTAAAGCAGCCATATACATTGGTATTTGTTACAGGTGAAAGTAACTGACATATTTTTTGTGTAAATAACATTTATTTATTTATTTATTTATTTATTTATTTATTTATGTTTTGTAGGTCTATCCCAAGTTGGTCAGTCAGCTAGTCAGCCAGTCATTCACAACCAACATAGGGTTAGCACATTTGTAGCACAAGTGTCAGTGATGTGTTAAGTACTGGTGAGCTGCTGTATGGATGGACATAACCTATGTACTGAAAAAGACCTGAAACCTTTTTAAAGACTTTTAACTTTCTAACGGGGTAATGAAAATACATTTGTACTCAGACTGTCAGTCAGACTGCAGTGGGAGTCAGAGTGCAGTGTGTGAAAGATCCAGAAGGAGGCAGCAGAATGCAGTTTGCACAGACAGGATCTACAGAACAGGCTGCTCGTCTGAGGCTCTCTGTCATAGCTGGTTCCATCTAAGAACATCCTAAAAGCTAATAGCCACTTCTCCATGCCGCTTCTTCAGCACGACTGACTACTTCCTAATGACCCGAGAGTCCATTTTGTAGCACACTGAGAGCTAATGTTTGGATTTAAGAATGGGAGTAATGTGCGCCCTTCTTTTGGTTCTAGCGTGAACTATGGCAGCTGTTTTTTTAATCAGAAGACACTCTTGCAAAGCATATTCCTCTCACACCTCACTGCTTGAGATTTCTGAGCTGACTGTGTGCAGAAGTTAGTGTCATGACTGAAATATTATTGGAGATCGTTACTCTAAAACATCATTGGCCTGTGAATCTGAGAACCTGTAAATCTTTTTTTGCCCCCCATCCCCCTTATTTATTTTATTTTATTTTATTTTACATATTCCAATCATAGTTTCTCAATTTTTGCAGCTAGTTACCCATTGAAATGTATTTTTTTTTAATGAATATAATCTGAACATAATCCAACTGTTTGAAAGTGTACAAGAATATGTGGCTATTTATTGAAGCCATAGAGCTTTTTATTCCTGAACCTTCCACCCTCAGAACGCATTTTTATTAAAATTGCCGTTAGACTCATGTTGACATTATATATATGTAGGCCTACTTGTTCTTGCATTATTGTTATGACAATAACAAAGTCAAACAGGCTATAACTGTAAGAACGCAATAATAATTATAATAAGCTTGATGATAGTGCCCTTTCTTCTGGACCCATTCTTATGACAGTCACCTTATAATCACCTGCATCACAACCACTTTATTTACTTTTGTTGCATTTTGTTTTTATCTTATTTTATTCTTATGTACTTAGTTTACTGCCATAAGGGTGCTGTAATCGGTGCTTTCTGTTTATTGAGTCCTTGTAATGTGCTGTTTATTGTACTGCTGCAACAAATCTTTCCTTCAGGGATCAATAAAGTGCTCAGTAGAGCGTCTATCTGTGTGTTCTCTTTGAGAACCACTTTTTTTCCCACATTTTTCTGGAATGAAAAGTAGCCCCACCCTGCTGCTAAGATGTTAAACTCCACCCCATTACCTTAAAAGGCAACTCACAAGGCGTTCTGAGGTCATATGGAGAAAGGGAAAGATTGGTCAAGTCTTGATTTTATTGTAATTTGCCTAGCAGACAGCAGGGGGCTCTAAACATTGCTCACTGTCACTTTAACCTGTGAAAAGCCAGTGTTTCTGCAGTTTCATTTAAATTATTCCTTGCCACAATGTACGAGATGTGATAACGTCCTTCACATCAGATTAAACGATGAAGATAACTACTGTGTTCTACCATACTGGGGGAGCAGCACAGCTGTAGCTCTTCAACTGGGAAGCCTAAAAATAGCTTCATGTTGTAATAATAGTAAATGAACTCTATGAAGAGGGCATTTGGATGCTAATTAGCTAGCTACACAACTGCAAGCTGTCATTCATCCTCTATTTCTTTCCATGATACAACCCTTTTTGTCCTGTCATGATATAACTGTTGGTGAGACATTATACGGACATTCAACAAACTGCCCTTATTTTAAATCCCATATGTTTTGTTTTTCACCATTTCACCATTGCCACTACTGTGTTTGTAGCCGTCCCGTGAGTTTTGTGTAATCATATGCCGTCCTCCTGTTGGTAGATTTTAGACGAGTGTTGTAGCACCAGTCACGCTCTGAGATTTTAAGCAAAATTTTCTGACACCTCAAGAACTTTGTCATCAGCTGTCTTTGGTCACAGCTGCACTAATTCAGCCACTGGTGAGCGTGTCGTATTCTGCCTTCTAAGACGACCTTTCTTAAATCCCAACCAAAGATTATCCTTTACGATGTGCAGTTGTGTTTGTGGCAGCAAAACTGGGCAGAATATCGTACAGTGTAAAGCTAGCTTTAGGCATGTGAAAGTTTTGCTAAAACAACAACGACAAAAAGATAAATGGGAAGAAACTAGCTTCCGCACACAGCCGATGCTGTCCTATTGGCCACCTGGACATATACTTAGCAAATTAGACTTTTGGTTTTGGTTAGAATTTCAGTGATCCCAGATCCAAACGTGTATTTCATTTCCATGCATCACTGTGAAAGATAACAAGGCCTGACTGAACACTACAGCTTAACCAGTACATTGGTCGTCATTTATCAGTCATTTGGTAAAGTGTGAATGTTTTTGTAGGAACTAAAAATTCGTGGCAGATGAAAAAAAGGTTCAGTAATGCTGATTTCCTTCATACTCACCTGCATATGTTGAAATACACCAATTAACAGCAAAACTGACTTACATTTAGCTACAAATCTCCATAAAATGCAAAGAGAGCGCCTCCTAAGTGCAGCATGTGCTAAATCATCCAGAAACGCAGCTCAGCCATTGCAGCACATTGACTACCAGATGCACACACTAACCCTTCCTCCTTTTATAAGGCACCATTACTTTTGTCCTCATTGAATGGCTAGTTTTATTTGTGTTTTGGACTGGTTTCTTTCAAGTCTTTAATATGAAATGTCTCAAGTTTCACAAAATATTCATTAAATCGGTATGTATAATTGAAATAATTTAGCTATTTAAACTCAGCAGCATACTCTTTATATATGATCACAGTATCTCATCACCAATTATGTGGTTTGAAGCCGATCAGTCAAAGTTCACATTAGTCTCCTTATACATAAATTTACACAAACTTGGGAGCACTCAGCTGTGTGTCACAATGAACTGTTTTTTTTTTTCCTACAAATACTATATATCTTGTGTAAATGCTGCTGTGAATGATTTATGAATACATTTGTTTGTGTCAGCTTGATAAATGAGGAACCACTGTGTCTTACTGGAACAATTCCACCAAAAAGAAAAACAGTTTGATTTTAAACCCTGAGTCTTTCAACCCACTAGGGGTCTGGAGCAAACGGCTTTTAGCATTTGGACGCAGAGGTTCAAACTTAGTAAAAGCCTCAGCCCTAGAGGACTGTCCCTGCTCGTGGGAACGTGTGCTCGCTCAGCTCTGAATCATGTGAGTTGGGACAGGCTGTCTGAAGTCCAGGCCCAATCACATGGTCCTGTGTGTATGGGGATTAGCCAGCACAGCGAAAGAGTCCAAACACACCAAACAGGACTGTTGTGGAGGCACACTAAGAAGAGGGATGAAGGAGGGGATTAAGATTATATAATCTCACTTACTGGAAACACAGTGGATCATACAAATTATGGGGATCCCTCAATTGAAATACTGATTGGAAACAGAAAATATACATGTACATAATATCCCCTTTACGCATATCTAGTCGATTACACAAGACATATTTAATTCAATTCATTCACACTAGCCTACAAGGCTAATGTACATCACATTACATTAACATTAGCCTACAAGGCTAATGTAGCTAACAAGTAAAGGAAGCTAACAGCAACTAGTTTAGCACTGTACTTGCATTGATGTACGGATTACACTGTCAAGTTTAAAAGTCTTATTTATTTCTATTACACACATCAATTAAATGAACATTTTGTGAAACTTAGTCATTTCATGTTAATTAATGACCTGAAAGAAAGCAAATAAACTACTCATTCAATTGGGGGGAAAGTAATGGCACCCAATAAAAGGAGGAAGAGTTAGTGTGTGTCTATGGTAGTTCACATGCTGCAATGGCCGAGCTGCATTAGTGGAAGATTTAGCATACACCGTGTTTAGGAGCTTATTTTTTCTCCTTGTCCATGTGTGCAAGGTAACATCTAACAGCTTGTTAGAGCTAATGGAAGATTACAAAAAAAAAAAATTACCCCCAAGAATTGTGGAATTTAATTGATTGATACTTCAGACCTGTGAACAATAAGGTAAAATTACGTTTTGATTTAAGGTTGTGGAACTCAGATTGAAAACACATTTTCACCCACTATCACATTATCACTCCTAATGTATAACTTCCCCTTCAAACTTTAGGCCATGCCTACCTGAGTCTACCTGAGTCTGTTGCTGGTGTGAAGTGACACCAAACTACGAGTTGAGGAGGAAATATGGAGCTATGACTGTTTTTAACTCTGTGATCTCCTTTTGTTCAAGTCTATAGATAACAGTGTGGCCTACAGAGTCAGAAACCAAATCAGCAAGTCTCTTTGAGACAATGAACCTCTCCACAAAGCCAAGTGAGGAGAAGCGACTGTGTGATAATTTACACGTGACTTGATATGTAGATGTTAAACTGCAGGCCTTAAGCCTCTTTAGTCCTGAAGGTTCAATTTAAAAAAAAAAGCAAAAAAGTGATTGACTACCTTTAGGATAAAGGAGCAATCTATGTAGGCTACGTTTAATTTTTCTCCAAAATGTTACTATAATATAAGGCTTTGCAGATTATACATCAGTGACCTTCATGTGTAAATACATGACCTTCATGTATAAAAGACATTTTCTCACAATGGTATAGTGCATATAAAACAAATACATGAACACTGACTAAACTGAGTGTGTCTCTGAGCTAAACATTTTCCCGTACATGTGTAAATATAGCAACCAGATTGAAACTAAAGCTAAAAAAAAAAGAGCTCTAAAAGGGACTGTGCTAATCCTGTACAAGCTTTTCTGGATAAAGACAGTATCATCGATCGTTGTGTAGAGTCAACACAGATGGCCTAGAAGTGAACATAAATATAAATAGTATTTAACATTAAAAAAAAAGGAAATAATCATTGAAAATAATCAAAAAATCAAATGAAAATAGATACTACTACTCAGTGCAATTCCATGGCTTTACAATGTATAAAAAGGCAGTCAGTGTAATTATTATTATTAACAGCAATAACGCTGAATATGCAGCATAATGTACATTAGGTCTGTTCAGGCTATGAAAATGCAGTTTATCCCCAGAAAGTGTTTGGAATCAGCAATATTTCTTATCTATTTCTGTTTTTCAGGGCTATTAGCTGCTTGGGCAAGATTACTTTACTGGATCATTTAAACTAGTGGAGTAAACTACTGTCCACTAATATAAAAGGAAAGGATCATTTGTATATTGTACTCGAAAGAAAGGAGAAAATATTTCTTATGTAAAAAAGAATATAAATAAAAAAGAAATTTTTAGAAAATAATATTAAAATATTAAAATAATAAAGAAAATGGTTTATTTTCCCATTTGCTGTGTATATAACTAAGTGCAAATTATTGCTTTCATGAAAAAAAAGAATGTGTATATTGAACTAAATTATGAAAGTATATAAATGAAAAAAAAATACTTTTGAATAAATGTAGCGTAATGACCAGAAATTTTTTTTAAAAAATTACGTTGATTGATATGTTACTATTATGTTGAATAGAACTAAAAAATAATTTTTTTTTTTTTTTAATTCTGATCATTTGTTCTGAAACTGTTGATTAGCTATTACTTAGAAGGAAAAAAAAAAAAAGCAATATACACTCATTACTCGTTATTCAGGTATCACTTAGATACAAATCAACCACACCACTGCCCGGTTCGTATATTAACACACACATACGTATGTAATAAACACAACATATGTACGACACTTTCAGAGACTCTCCTGCTGATTTAGCTTATGTTCAGTTGTCACAAGGAAGGTTTTTTTTTTTGATTAATCAGTACAGCTTACTGTGTTACATAAAGCCTGACTTGTTTTTTACAGGCGGCATGGGCGGGTTCAACCAAGAATCCCAGATTACACAGAGGATTTCTACAACCGGATTAAGCTAAGCACCTTATTTAGCAACAAGAAGTGAAAATCATTAATAAGCCCATCTGTGGAGTTGGTATAAAGAGGCCACTGGTCCACGGAGACATTGAAACTTGGTGGAGAAGTGGAAAAAGCTCCTATTTCTATTTATTATTAACTCTAACTCTGATCAACTTCAACATAACAGGTAAGATCTGTGATTTTATTATTAACTTGATAACAGTGAGGTCTAAAAAGTACCTTATGTTTATACTGTCAAAGTGAATATATTAAAGAATGAATCAAATATTACTGCTGATGCAGGAGATTATGAGACTGAAATGAATAAGCGAATAAAAGCACAGCTTTTTCTCTCTCATTGTGGTATAGGATGGAATATTACAAGTTCGCCTTGCTGGTGGTGTTCCTATCCTATGTTGAGCACTGCTGGTCTTCTTCCTGTGTGGTGGACAGCTTCACTGTCAAGCAGGACTTTGACCCGAAAAAAGTGAGTCCACAGACCAGGGTTATAAGGAAAGGGAGTATTCTGGAATCTGATTGGTCAGAAGCTGCCAGTGCCTCTGGCAGTAGTATAATTATTGATATGGTGAAGCTTTCTGTAAGGAGATGCTTACGTAACATTTATGGAAGGAGTCTCCAGTGTCAGCGCTTTGTGACAGTCAGAGGTTCCTTCCATTTTTCTGCTTTCCAAGCTGCATTTTTGTCTTAAAATTAAATGGCACAATAAGTGCAATATTGATATTGGTGATTATGACTCTGATATGACTTTGTGTTTTGTCAGTATGCAGGAAAGTGGTATGCCCAGCAGAAGAAAGATCCAGAAGGACTCTTCCTGCAGGACAACATTTCTGCAGAGTACACTATCGAAGAAGACGGCACCATGACTGCTTCTTCCAAGGGTCGCGTCACTCTGTTTGGGTGGGTGAGGAACAAGATAAATTCATCGGCATGATTCATGCAGAGGAAGTACATATTGATGAGTTGGTGTTTGGAATAACTAGACGTAGAGAACCACAGATATGATACCGAATATCAGTTTCGGACTAATATTGACTTGATATTGGAATGCTGAAACTACGTTAAACTGAGCTTGACAAATTACAGTAATGACAAATCTTTAATGCTAGGTGTGAACACGAATAACTAAGCCAAGGGATTTAGGGGTTAAACTGTTCAGAAGTTGTTGCTGTGAGGATGTGTAAATTTTAACCTCTGTTGACAATTTGTTTTCCACTGTCCTTATATGGTCATTATTTCCTGTCCTTGGTTGATACCTGTTCCTCATTTTAAATGGCTAGGCATTGCATTAAAATTGTTATTCGTGTTCACACATATTATTTGTTATATTCTATGGATTGTTCGGTAACTACAGTAAAAATAACAGGAAAGGTGTATAGATTGTCTAGAGTGGGGAATGTAAGTCTGGACCCACAGAGTTCAGAGGGTTAAAAGTGAAGCCAATATTGGATCAGTGTCTGGTATTATCAACAAAAGTCGAAAAAAATCGATTAGTGCAGCACTGACTGGAATGGAACCTGTTGTGGGTCTGTGTGTGTGCAGATTCTGGGTTGTGTGTGCTGACATGGCTGCCCAGTACACAGTGCCTGATCCATCCACACCTGGCAAGATGTTCATGAACTACCAGGGTCTGGCCAGCTACCTGTCTAGTGGAGGTGGGATAAAAATATTATTGCAGCACAGATTTATTTTTAGAAATGTAATTTAAATATTAAGCACATCAGGCAGATACATGTATGTATATACTATTATATAAGAATATATTTTTTTGAGCCATCAGTGCTGTACATCACCAGAGGTTCCATTTACAGAAACATAAACCAGTAACAGTGTGTTCGTATATTACAAATATTTTATATCGCACACTTTGCTAATAAAAGGACAAATGTTAGAAGGTTTCTCTGGGTGAATCCTTAAAGCTTCTAAATAGAAACCTACAACAGATTGTTTCCCCATCAAAAAGGGTCCCAAGTAGAACTCCTTTGTCATACACTCATAAATCACAGTAAAATCACAGTTGTATTTAAATTCATGCTCAGTTATGCTTGCTTTTTAGTTATTGGGTATAAATTTAAGCGTTAATTCAATTAGTATGGAAAAAACACTTCAAAGTTGATCATTTTCCTTATAACAGCACCTTCTGAAGTATTTTATTCCCCCTATACCACAGCACAGCATACTTTTTATTCTTCATAGTAAGTTATAGGCAGAAACCACAAAGTCTAAGCTCCTCTACAAAACCCTGCAGCGGTTACAAAACGCTGACAAAGGAGACTCCTTCTATAAATGTTTAATAAAAATCTCCTTACAGAAAACTTTACCAAATCAATGCTACAGAATTTGCTGTTTCTACAGACATAAAAAAAAATATTCTCAGTGTATTAGTATAAACCTGTGATTTGCAGCTACACTACTGTCAATACCTTCGGACCAATCAGAATCAGCAAATAATTCAACAGCACTGTGCTCTAAGTTTTCTAATAACTAAATGTGAATTATAACAACTTCCACCCTGAATATCCACAGATCCCACTCTGAGAACTTGGGATCTATATAAAAGTATGTTTCATTCACACAGGTGATAACTACTGGATCATCGACACAGACTACGACAACTACGCCATCACCTACGCATGCCGCACACTGAAAGATGACGGCACCTGTGATGACGGCTATGCCCTGGTGTTCTCCCGTAACCCCCGCGGCCTGCCCCCAGCCATCCAGCGCATTGTGCGCCAGAAACAGGAGGAAATCTGCATGGCGGGACAGTTCAAACCCGTGCTGCAATCAGGTCAGTGTGCGCCAGAGTGCACTAACACACACCTGTTCTTCAAATAAAGCACTTCTGTCAAAGAGCGCTTTTAGCCCCAGTCAATAATATACAGTGACGTCTTCATAAATGAATGCATGCCTGTTGGACATTTTGTGAGGGTCACAAATTTCCTCTTTTGTTCCACAGGAGCCTGCTGAGCTCTCTGACACCTTCCTTTAGTATGCTGCCATGAGAAAACACATCCAGCGCTTTAGAGATGCAGAGGACAAAGAGCGCATCAGGGAGACGCAGTTTCCAGTTTGCTGTCTCAAGGGAAAACTGTGTTTGGGACAATAAATATTTTTTAAACAAAAGTTCTGTTTTTAAGAGTTCATAGGGAATTGAGACACGCCTGTTAAGCCTTTGCAAATGCTAATAAAAATACTTTCTGCCAGTAAGTAACGCTTTGCACAAGAACACTATAAAACTACAGATCAGGGTTAAAAAATATATGCTGTTTATTTCTCATGCCTTATTAGACACATATAACAAGTTGAGTTAAGTGCAAGTAGTGAGGACTTATTACTGAAATGACCCACGTAAGATGACATTTACGTTTTCACATTTAGAGAAGATGCCCTTATCCAGTGTTATATATTCTCCATCATAAATATATCCTCATGCTATTACAAACAGGTCAGGGTTTAAGAATACCAAAAAGCTCGAACTTTGTTAGAGAGGAGTTAGTACAACGTGTTGGTACAGAGATAAAAAAAAGGTCTAGGTCTGAGTCTGAATATGCATAACTTCATTCATTCATTCATCTTCAGTAACCAATTCATACTGGTCAGGGTCAGGGTGGACCATGAGCCAATTCCCATGGAACACTGGGTGCAGGGTGGGAGCATTCACCCCGGGTGGAATCCCAGTTGTGCTAACATGCAAATTCGCACACTACAAACACACCTATGGCCAGTTTAGTGTAGTCAATCCAGCAGTGGTAGGAAACTGGTGAACATGCAGGAAAAACACACGGACATGGGGAGAACATGTGAAAGGTCACACAGACATTAACCTGAGCTCAGGATCAAACCCAGGACCTAGCTGTGAGGCAACAATGCCTACGTAACTTTCCATCTATAATTTGTGTAAACATCGGGTACACATTAACAATGTGTTTCACTAAGGTAGTATTTCCACACATGTCACACGCAAACAAGACTGCCCTGCTGTAGACTAGGCACTTAAGACCAATTAAAAGGGAAATGTCTAGAAAAGGTAAGGTGGTCTTTTCCTGAACGAGGGTGAAGCCTTAAATCCTGAGCACTGTTAATCTACAACAACTCCAGATCAGCACAGAACTTGGATCTGTGTGTTAAAGCCAATTCACACAGGATGCATTTCCGAACCATTTTTGGATGGATGTCACACAAAGTAGACACACTTCCTTTTTTAAGCAACTCTTCAGTCAATATAAACTGTCATATTAAAAACTCAAGCCATCTCTGCTGAATGTTGAGCTATATAATAGTATAGTATTAGTAAAAATGATCTAGACTTGGTACATTTACAAATTACTGTGCAAGTTTTAGACAATATATTCTACATACATTTTGTCTTATGTGTTTATTGTCTTTTGCACTACTGGGTCAGTAGAACGGAGCAATTTTAGCACATTTTAAAACAGAGACCTTTTCTAATGTGGAAGAAGAGGAGGAGGACGAATTAGAAATAGTACCTATTAAAAGAATCAGAAAAGAAGGAAAGTGTAAATGTAATTGTCATGTGGCGGAGGTGGCTGCAGTTGCCAGTGAGGTTTATTAAGTATAGGCAAACAATCCAAAACGTGAAATAAGGTCAAGGTCAAAAACAAGCAGAGATTCAGGTGATGAGCAAACAACACAGACAGGACAAAAACCAAACCCACGAAACCTGATTATGATCTTCTTTTTCTGAAGCCATTCCTTTGTATTTGAATTTGTGCTTTGGGTCATTTTCATGCTGGAAGGTGAAAATGTTCAATCTTCAGCTGTCTAACAATGGCCTGTAGATTTTGTGCCAAAATAGACTGGTATTTGGAGCAATTCATGATTCCCTCCATCTTGATTAGAGCCCCAGTCCCAGCTGAAGAGAAGCAGCCCCATAGCACGATGCTGCCTCCACCATGCTTCACCATGGGTTTGGTGTTCTTTGGGTGATAAGCTGTCTTGTTTTTGCACCAAACATATCTTTTAGAATTATGCCCAAAAAGTTCTACCTAGGTGTCATAAGACCATAACACATTTTGCCACATAGTTTTGGCAAAAGTTAGGTGGGCTTATGGCTTCTGTGATGAGAAATGGCTTCCACTCTATGTCATATGAAGAATACGAGAGTTGGTTGTCACATGCAGGGAGTGACCAGTACCTGCCAGATATTCCTGCAGCTCAATTAGTGTTGCAATACGTCTCCTGACAGCCTCCCTGAAAAGTCTTCTTCTTGTCCTTTCATCAGTTTTGGAGGGACATCCTGTTCTTATCCACTTATCCACTCCATTTATTTATTTATGAAGTGATTTTGTATTTTCCTTTTTTTATTTTTTTTTATTTTTCTATTCATATTTTCCTTGTTTTACTGAATTGTTTTTCTGTTTCATGAGAAATTCTTGTATGTGGTATCTTGTATACGAATCACTGCACATCTTGTATGTCTTGTATTTATAACATTATGTATTATTTTTAAAAATATGTTTCACTTTTACAGAACTTGTTTAGGAGTGTAAGTATTTTGAATAGTGCACATGGAAGTTTTCAGAGAAACTGTATGTTCTGGATATAAGGATGTTTTCACTCAGAAGCACTTTTCTCCAAAACATCCTGATTCTCTGGAAACTTTGTAGTGTGTAGTAATTGCTAATACCTGTACATTTATTAGGCTTGGTGTGTGTCACAATTTTGTCACACAGTTTAAGCAAAATGCCTACAGAAGTTATAGTAATAGCATATTCTCACAGTAATAAAATCAGATATTCAATCACTCATGTGGTAATAAGTAAAGGCAGTTTCACGCATCTGAGTCTGTAAATTATACGCCTTGGTTCATTTTTTTCCCACTGTTGACATTACTGATACTTATCTACTAACCCTTGCACTTGGATACAAATTTACTACCATCTAATAAAACAATAAGTAACCACACATACTCCAAGGAGCAGCCATGAAGAAAATGAAACTTTAACCAGATTTTTATGTCAACAAACTAACAAATGCTGAAGGTGTATTCTTTTGCAAATATTAATGTACAGTTATTTTATATCTGATGAACTTGAAAAATAGCAAAAATATTGGACAAAGTTTTGATGCACTGATAGTCAGTACTTAGGAATACCTGCTTTAGCAGATATCACACCCTGCAAACACTTTTTGTAGTGAGCTAGGAGTCTTTCTATTCTTGGTTAATAAACATTCACCCAGTCTTCCTTGGAGAACGCTTCTAGTTCTGAGATATTCTTGGCCGATATTGCATACACAGCATGTTTAAGATCTACACACAGATTTTCAATTATGTTCAAGTCAGGAGATTGTGAGGGTCATTCAAAAACCTTCAGTTTGCATTTCTTGAACTAGTTCACGGTCGATTTTGAGGCATGTTTTGGTTAATTGTCCTGTAATCAAAGCCAGCTTCTTTTCAGCTTCAGTTTCGTGACTGACTGTGTCACATTTGCTTCTGGAATTTGCTGATATTTACTGGATTCCATTCTTCCAGTGTTTCCTGTGCCACTGGCTGCCACACAACCCCAAAGCATAATAGATACACCCCCAAGCTTAACACTTGTCAAGGTGTTCTCTTTATGAAATGTTTCTCCTTTTTGTCTCCATACATACATTTGGTGATTGTAGCCAAAGAGTTCCATTTTTATGGCTTTTTATGGATTATAAGTGTTGAATTTGCATTTGGTAGCTGTTCATGGGAACTCTCATTATGCGGTCCAAAGAGGTGCCGATGCAAGTGAAGGAGGCCATCATTAGGCTGAAAAAACAAAACAGACCTATCAGAGAGATAGCAGAAACTTTAGGAGTGGCCAAATCAACAATTTGGTACATTCTTAACAAGAAGGAATGCACTGGTGAGCTCATTAACAGCAAAAGGCCTGGAAGACCACAGAAGACAACTAAAGTGGATGATCGCAGAATTTTTTCCTTGGTGAAGAAAAACCCCTTCACAACATCTACCCAAGTCAAGAACAGTCTGGAGGAGG
This sequence comes from Pangasius sanitwongsei, assembly GCA_037576675.1. Taxonomy (NCBI): domain Eukaryota; kingdom Metazoa; phylum Chordata; class Actinopteri; order Siluriformes; family Pangasiidae; genus Pangasius; species Pangasius sanitwongsei. Next base: position 11,873,614 of record CM075017.1, on the reverse strand, counting down.
TAGGCATATCATTGTCAAAGTCTACAATCAATAGACGCCTTCATGAATGTAAATACAGCAGGTTTACCTCAAGATGCAAACCACTGGTAACACTCAGGAACAGAAAGGCCATATTACATTTTGCAAACAACCCTCTAAAAAAAGCCTGACCAGTTCTGATGCAAGATTAACTTCTACCAGAATGATGGGAAGAGAAGAATATGGAGAAGGAAAGGCAGGGCTCATGATCCAAAGCATACCACATCATCTGTCAAACATGGCATGGGCAAACAGGACAGTGCTTCAAGATAGTTAATGACCCAAAACATACCACGAAAGCAACCCAAGAGCTTCTTTAGGCAAAGAAATGAAATGTTCCTAAATGGTTGAGACAGTCACCTGACCTCAACCCAATTAAGCATGCTTTTCACTTACTGAAGACAAAACTGAAGGCAGAAAGACCCACAAACAAGCAGCAACTGGCAGCTGCAGTAAAGGCCTGGCAAAGCATCTCAAGGGAGGAAACTCAGCATTTTTATTGATGTCCATGGGTTCCAGACTTCAGGCAGTCATTGACTGCAAAGGGTTTGCATCCAAGTATTAAAAATAATCCTAATATTTATGACTCTGTTAGTCTGTCCAATTACTTTTGAGCCTGTGAAAATGGAGAGACTCTGTCAAAATGGCCATAATTCCTAAACGGTTAATGCAATATTTTTGTTGAACCGCTTGAATTAAGGCTGAAAGTCTCCACTTCAACCATTCTTGATTGCTTCATTTCAAATCCATTGTGGTGGTGTATAGAGGCAAAATTATATATATATATATATATATGTAGCAGACGATGCTGTTTTTAAACAGTTTGCTGTAGAGGTTTTGTTTAGTTCTTGCAACCTTGTAAAAGTCAGCAAAATGATTTAGCTTTTGCATACAACCATAACAGAGTGCAAAGTTTGACACTTTGTTCTGGCCACATCTGAGACATGAGACAAAAATTTCTTCCAAGCGTGACTGAGTGACTTATTAGGTACACAAACCTGGCTTTCTAAATTAAATGACCTTTTCTGTATCTTTATTTGGTTAACCACAACTCTGGAAAAAAAAGGGATGAGATTTAGGATTATTGTTTATTATTATAATAAAATCACTCAGTTAAACAAGTGCTATTTCTGTCCATAATTTGTGAATTAGAAGTTTTAGAATTAGTTGTGAATATACTATATATTTGACATATAAATAAATATATGTCCAAAGGCTATGGATATTTTAACTTATCTGTAAAGACAGTCATAGAAATTGCATAAAATAATTTCATTTAAAAATATTAAAACCCTTACCATTTGCATGCATTGGTTCCTTGTGATTTAATTGAGTTACATTAACACAATTTTTTTTTCGTATATCCAACATGACTTGATCACGAATTTTGAAAGCAAGGAAAACATCACGCTTACTCTACATAATTTAAACTAATAATTAGAAACTTGTTTAAATTAAGTTTTGTATAAGCAATGAAATCACTTTTGATGAGAAACTTAATAATTTTACGTAAGCTATGTGCAATATGTTCTCTTAAATCTGACTGACCATATATTCCATTTTTTTCATTGTAGGGGACTAGCTCAAACCTGTTCCAGCATGACAATGCCCTGTGCACAAAGCCAGGTCCATAAAGACATGGTTTGCCAAGGCTGGAGTGGAAGAAGTCGAGTGGCCTACATAGAGCCCTGTCCTCAACCCCATCTTTGGGATGAATTGGAGCGCTGACTGCATGCCAGGCCTATCACACCTGATATTAGTGTCTCACCTCACTAATACTCTTATGGCTGAATGAGCAAACCACCACAGCCAGGTTCCAAAGTTTAGTGGAAAGCCTTCCCAGAAGAGTGGAGCAGAAAAGGGGGGCAACTCCATATTAATATAATGCCTTTGGAATAGGATGTTTAACAAGTACATATGGGTGTCATGGTCAGGTGTCCACATACTTTTGGCCATATAGTGTATATTTAGCACAATTATTATTATTAATAATAATATGGGGGCACCCGGCTAGCTCAGTTGGTAGAGCATGGGACTCTTGATCTCAGGATCTTGGATTTGAGCCCCACACTGGGCACCAACCTCAGCCACTGGGGGTAAACAGGCTATTGTATTCTCAGTGCTGGTCCCAAGCCCAGATAAATGGGGAGGGTTGTGTCAGGAAGGGCAAAAAAAAAAAAAAAAACTGTGCCAAATCAACCCCTTATGGGAGCAGCCAAAAGAACATTATTATTATTATTTAGCTCATAAGTACAATATATTGTCTGTGACTTGAATTGTGAAAATAAAGGCTAATAAAAATACTGTGAATTTTCCTGAGTTTAGAAAATAAGAAAATATAAAAATAAATAAAAATCTATGCCACTTTAAATTTGCAAAAGTGCAAAAGACACCAATCTGATTAAAATCACTGAGGAACAGTGTATTAAGATAAGGACTGCATATGCATTTAATCTGACTTTTTTTTTTTACAATGATCTCTGCATGTACAGTTTATTTACTTTTAGCTAAGTGTCTCACGAAATCCTTGTATCTTCTTGGAGACGTTCATACAGAGGTTCTCAGGCAGAGGATACACTGTTTCCATGGTGATAAGACTGAGGGACCACATCTCCCCCTCCCCCCTCTAGCTGTCCTGGATTGGCTGTCCAGACAGAGAGCTCTGAAAGGCGCGACATTTTTTTCCCATCATCCTTTGTCCCATTCAAGGCATAGAGAGTGAGCTGCTCCATACCAGGAAGTCATGGCTAGGAGAAATGCTTGGTATTTATCCTCTCTCCACTGCACTTCTTCTCAGCTGTGATGTGGGTGAGTTGCTCTTTCTGTCTCAGCTTAAAGCAACCATTGTGAATTAAGAGTGTTAATGTATTTAAAAGCTTTCTAGGCATGCGTGCAGTTGGATCAGGGTTAGATGTGATGTTTGAATGAAAACGTGGACCTGCTTTCTCACTCATCCTTTCAAACCTAGTTTGTTGACATGCCTTTGTGTATGAACCACAAAGTATTATGCTGTTATCCAAAATATGACACATAATATGACATCATTCTGTCAGAGATTCTGTACTCTCAAAACACTTTGTGTATAGCTTTAAACTGAAGGGGGGGGGGGGGGGGGTGTGTGATTATGCAGGAATATTTTTCACTGATTGACAATGGAGGCCTTCTTCAGAAACAAAACTAGTTCAAAAACCAGTACAAAAGCATGTTCTACTAATAACCACATAAAAATCTGGGACAAACCCAATCATTCCCCTGACACATAAGTCCTCCACTCAATGAATTTGCTGATAATTTGGCTTGTAAGACAACACAATATTAAAGCTATTCAGCTAAACGAAGCTATTCAGTTTATGCGGTTCATATACACCCACTTACCCACACAAAGGAGCCCCTATTCCAAATGTACTCTTCTCACTTGAAGTACAAATCCATGAATGATCCCACATGGAGACAGAAAAAAATCTCTAATGTAGTTGTGCTGGAACATGCATGCAAAAAATCTATATCCTCAAATCAAATATGACCTCATGCATGCAAATGATCAATTCAATCCAGTATCAATTCATATTTTAATTTTTTTAATGTTAGTGTTAGGGCCAGGGTTAGCACCAGTACCCTTTTTTAGCTAGTTTTTATGAAATTTAAAAAAAAATCCAGCCACTTCACTGTAATTTGTTCCAATTCGCAAATCTTTTTCATGTGACCAGATAGTTTGGTTCCAGTGGCAGCACCAGGAAAATTATATATTGGCTTTTGGGGTAGCTTTGCTATACTTTCAATGGTTAGAAGTGTTAATGGGGTTTTTTTTTTGGTTGTCCTACAACTCTATGTCGAAAGGTTTCCAAACTAGAAGCCATTTAGAAAGCTAAGAACTTTTAACTACACAAAGAATGCCTTGAAGAAATCTTTTTTCTAAGAATTTAACATGAGGCATATCTTACTGTTTGCCACTCTTGACCACAAGGGTTTCTGTTGTTTTTTTTTCATTACAGGAACATATAGCTGGTGATATTTTTATTCATCTTATATGGCAATAATTTTCCAAAATTATGATTTTTTTATTCATAGAATGACACTTCATTCTTTTTACCCATTTATAGTTACATTTAATGTTGTGGAAAATCCACAAAACAAGTTAGTTTCTGTTATCACTTACGTTATAGCAGCTATAACAGTCATTCCCTCACCATCCTCTCTTTTTCTTTCTCTTAAAATCAATAATAAAAAAAAAAGGCTTTTCATGTTACCAAAGCAGAAACTCACAAAGCATTGGGAAAGTTTTTCATGGTCAGGTTAATGAATCCATTGTTTTTATTTACTTTTTTCTATTAATTGTTTGTTTGTTTGTTTGTTTTAAATAAGTATATTCCATGAGTTATGGTTAGTTATAGTTATAGTTAGTGTGTCTACCCCAATTTCTGTCACAAGACTAAAGTCTTAAACAACAGACTGCTTCTGATGTGATTTGCATTTTAACAGATATTTTCTGTCTCTGAGACATTTTTATCATAATACATTTAACAAAAAGCATATTTTATATCCAATGAACATTAAACCCTGAGATAATGATTTTTTTTTTCAAACCTCACACTTCATATAATAATTCAGAGCACAGACATGAGTAATGTCGTGTAAGAGACAGGAAATAAGTAGGTATAACTAATGTAATGAATCATAAATAGCTGGTGTACACAGCAGGTGATTAGAATGAGAAGCTGAGGTAGCTCTACCCAGACACCTCAAGCATGGGCACAGCTAGGAGAAAATGAACTTTCTGCACACTTTGCCCTCGTTATGCTGACATTGCTCAATGCAGGACTTGAGAACAAGTGCTGCTCCACCCCGTGTGTTTTCAGCCTATAAAACCAGGCAGTATGCATTGATTGACTGTCTTTTGTGCTGTGCTAACATGCTTGAACAACACGCTCTCTGAGCCACAAGGTAGCAAGTGACATTTCTTTTGGAAAGGGATTTGGGTTTTGGATTGGATTTTAGTCTTTAACCTGTATTATTGGGGTGAGTGGCTTTTTACTTCCTGTACATTTCTAATGTATGAATTTGGACTTTGGATTATCATAAAAAAAAAAAAAAAAAAAGATCTAAGATTTCACGCTCTGGATTTTAGAGATTGGGTTCACACCTATTTTCATTGCTTTCAGTAACACTTTACATTAAGGTTCAGTTAAGAGAGTATTGCAGCTGCAAATAACAGATTTATATTTATGCACTTGTTCTAATATGGTGTCATGTCTATAGTAGCAGCTCATTCACAGAGACTTGCATGGCAGACATTCTACATAATCAAAGCCTAATAACAAATGCATTTTAAAAAGTGCTGTTATTTAAAGAAAAGCATTCTTTAGAACTTCAAGAGAAAGAAACAGAGAGGCTGGTTTCGGAATGACTCTTTATAGCTGCTATCCTGTTAATGATGACAGGAATTAACTTATTTGACAGACATTCCACAATGTTATATCGAACTATAAACGGATAAGAAGTATGATGAGTTACTGTTATTACTTACATTACAGCAGCTATAAACAGTTGTTCCCTCACCAGTCTCTGTTCTCTCTCTCTCTCTCTCGAAGTTAATAAGACAAAAAAAAAATGCAGTATGTCTATGACTTCTGTCTTAAAGATTTTCACATATCGGAAAACTTCTGACTGTTGCAAAGTGGTGACACTGGAGACTCCTTCCATAAATTTTAAATAAATATAAGTAAATAAACAACTTGCCTTACCTTCATTTGTTTCCCCACATCTAAAAATCCTTGACATGACACTGGGGTTCTGAATGTGTATTCTTCGTTACAGGAAAGAAAAGCACATCATCACCTATCTGTTTGCTTTAATCACTTAATGACACTGTTACCAGGGTGCAAGTGGATGCCTTTGGTAATCTATATACTCAAACAGTACTGCTCTCTTCTTCTGTAGGAACTAGTTATCTGGAGTACTGTTTACTTAAATGATCAGTCAAAAAAAAAACCCTCAAATTTACATAATTCTGCATGTGGTTTGAGGCAGATATTTACAGAAAATATTTTGGGCGAGACAGCCTTCCATTACGTGTTAGTCTTATAGCTCCAGTGTAAAACCAAAGAAGCAACCAGCTGAACATGTCGTAGTTAAACATGTCTTAGCCTACTTTTGGTGTCAGGGGAAAATTATGTCAACTTGATTTTCACTGGACTATTCCATTAATCCATTCATTTCCTTTAGATAAGCTTCCTAAAGTGAAAGGAGAAAACACACAGAAAACAGGATGATTCTGGTGAGCACATGTGAAAAAGTTTTCACCAGACTGTAGACCAGAATGTAGAAAAGATATCCTTAAAACTTATTACTGACTCTAGGGACATATATTTAGGGGCCGGATCAAGAGATGGGACACAACAGAGCACAGAGTATCTGTATTTTACTTGAGTTTTTGTTTCACCTGACACTTTTGATTTTCACTCACTATATCTCAGAAGAAAAAAATTCTACTTTCTACCCACTACTTTTTCAAACATCACTACATTTCTCTGTAGTTACATACAAGATGTCTCAAAAGTCTCCATACGTAGGGGACTACGTATGCCAGCACCACGTCGGTTGTGAATCTGTCAGTGGATGTTCGTGGACGGTCACTTCTCGGTTGGTCTGCAACACTTCCAGTCTTTTTGAATTTGTTAATAAGTTTGGCAACAGTGTCGTGTGTGATGTGCCATGTTTCCTGTTAAAGTCCATCGCAACCTTGCGACAGATTCCCGATCCAGCCATGAGAATGATTTCAATACGTTCTTCTTGTGTCAATGCATTATTAAAGGCTATCTGAAAAATATATATATATAATATAAAATAAGTATGAAAATTTTGGAAGACAATTTGCTAAAAAAAAGTGTTAATTTCTCTTATGTGTGGAGACTTTTGAGACACCCTGTATTTGTAAAATCATAAGTTGACTTTTTTAGCATCAGACAGCTTCAGAGTCCATCTAAATTCCTAACAAATCTAAAATTTAATAGATGTGACAGTGAGAATGAGGCCTAAATAGCCATCACTCTAATCTACTGTATATGCTACAATGTACACTTTATCACTGCAGTTTGTATTGTAACACCAGTGATTAGCATTCAGCTAGTTTGCAGCATCACATGTATTATCTAGCTAGCTAATGTTTGAAAGATTAGGAATAAAGAGCTTGTTAATTTGTTTAAATTTAAGTTTTCCCATGTTCCTTGGTGAAAGAGGTACTAATTTACCATCAGTAACTAAAATCGGTGTGTGATTTGAAATCAAGGCATTGTGCTTTCATGCACTATGACATTCATACTTTAAGTAAGTTTAAGTTTATACTTTTCTACTTTATCTTGAGTGAAGATTTTAAATTTGTACTTCAATTTTTAACAGAGTATTTATTTGGATAAGCAATTATACTTTGACTTTTGCAAAAAAATTTAGGATGAACCTACAAACCTAAAACAGAACAATAATAATGTCTCTTAATGGGCTAAGTAATGGACGTCTCTGGTCAGTGACTGATGACTGGAATGAGTTAATGTTGCCCTCTATAAATTCCTACTGTGCCGTGGATATAAAGTTGTACACTGTATAAATAATCCCTGTGTTAGGCTTGCTGAACAAACTTAGGCATTTTCTTAGGAAATACTAGGAGTACTTTTTTTTAAATCATAGACTGTGTTCAGTTTTTTTTTTAATTTTGTCATTCTATGGCCTTTTATTTATTTATTTTTATTTGTTCACATTTAAATCATCATCTTAGCTTCTGTGTTTGAGTCTTCACTTTGTGTAATATATCTTTTTGTCTGGCTTGGTTTACTATCATAAAACAATCACATTTACCTCATAATCAAAACAGAGAATTGGGGCCACTAATGTGTATTTTACAGTTATTTTATATATTAGTGTAAAAAAAGGTAACATATTCATAATTTTGTACTCATGTATAGTTAAATGGAAATGTTTTCCTGAGTTTCTGTGAATGAAAAATGTACCTTTATGTCACAGATTTTCTACAAAACGAAATTCCATGTTTATTAAACGGTATTTTCATTGAAGCTGTTATAATACGACAACTCAGTTTAAGTCAGCGGTTCCCTTTATTAGTTTGCATCACTATTAAAATGCTTTTGCTCATTCTTACTCTTTCTCCAACCCCCATTTCTGGAAAATCCAAAACTGCAGACATTGCATACTTCCTTAGCAAATAACTACATGAGAATGTACAAGGCCAGCATTTTGAGATTTAGGATTTTCTTTTGCATTAGACTCTCCCTTGTCATTACTTAACACATGTAAGTCGTATTTAAGACAATAAAATTTCAATTAGTCTGAAGCTCTCAAGTAGTTTGCTGTGAGCAGTCAACTGAATCAAATCAGGAAATCAACTTTCAAAAGATCTAAAACAGAAAAACCTGGCCTTTCAAAGAGCTGGAGACCACAGACAGTGAAAGGCATCAATCAGTTTTATCACCATGCAGCCTCTGATTCAATTATATAAACATCATTACTGTTTTTTGTGTCTTCTTCAGGAGATAGGATAAAGAACCTTGTTGGCACATGGGAACAGTATTAGAAGACATGGAGGATGCAAGGCCTCAATACACATGCCATCTGGAACGCAAGGTTCAGCAGAAGAAGGGACCAGTAGAGATCATTAGGACCAAACTGCGCCATCAACTGTCTTGTTCACTGCCCAAAGTGAAAAGCACCTTAACAGACTTCTTTCCTGTCGTGCTGTGGTTGCCAAAATACAAGATAAAGGAATATGTGTGGGGTGACGTGATGTCCGGGCTCATAGTGGGGATTATTTTAGTTCCTCAAGCCATCGCTTACTGCCTCCTTGCAGGCTTGGAGCCAATTTACGGTTTGTACACATCCTTTTTTGCCAATATCATCTACTTCTTCTTGGGCACATCCAGGCATGTATCTGTGGGTATCTTCAGCCTCATGAGTTTAATGGTGGGACAGGTTGTGGACAGAGAAGTCTATTTAGCAGGGTTTGATCTGAGTGAGGACAGTAAGAAAAGCTCCTTGGATGCTGGATGGAACGGCACTGAAGACCACCAGGATACTGCAGTCAACCTTACCATAGGGGCCTTCAGCATGGAGTGTGGAAAGGAATGCTACGCTATCAGCATTGCAACAGCTTTAACATTCCTTGCTGGAGTTTACCAGGTATTCCCTTTCTCCAAATTACACATAATACATATAAATGTGTAACATGCCTCATTATTGGGAAACTGTGATGTGCTTTATATACGGTCAGGTCCGGAAGTATTTGGACAATGACTGAATTTTTGTGATTTTGCCTTTATACACCACCACAATGGATTTGAAATAAAACAATCAAGATGTGATCGAAGTGTAG